>RXID01011172.1:0-44220 GCA_005019695.1 Trichopus zeylanicus subsp. travancoricus | reverse complement strand
ACACCTACTCCAACTACTACTACTACTTCTACAATGTCTGCTACTAGTACTTCTACTTTTACTACTATTACTTTTAATACTACCACTACTACCATAATTACTTCTAATACAACTATTACTACTACTACTTCTACTACTACTAATACTAGCACTAGTACTACAACTACAACGATAATTCCAACGGCCACTACTACTACTTCTACAACTACTACTACTATTCTTGATATCATAGATAATGCTGCTACTACTACTACTACTAGTCCTAATACTCTAACTACTACTGCTATTACTATGACTATTGTAGCTAATACTATTCTTGCTACTACTACTACTCGTGCTACTACTACTACTGCTACTACTCCCGTTATTACCACTATTACTTCTACTATTACTACTACTACTGCTGCTGCTGCTGCTACTGCTAGTACTACTCCTACGACTACTACCTAAACTAATATTACTATGACTACTACTATAGCAACAACACTACAACTACAATTCCTATTGCTATGACTACTCTATTACTACTACTACTACTACTACTACTACTAGGGCTACTACAACTACTACACCTACTACTACAGCTACTACTGCTGCTGTTGCTACTACAATTACCACTAATACTACAACTATTACAACAACTACTACACCTACTACTACAAGTACTGCTACTGTTGCTACTACTACTACTACTACTCCAACTACTACTCAAACTACTACTACTACTTTGACTCCTACCATTGCTACTACCACTACTTTGACTCCTACTACTACTGCCACAACTGCAACTATTACTACTACTACTACTTCTACTACTACTACTACTAGTACCATGACTACTGCTACAGCTACTACTACTATTACTCATACTACTACTACTACTTCTACTAGTAGTAGTAGTAGTAGTAGTAGTAATACTACTAGTAGTAGTAGTAGTACTAGTAGTAGTAGTAGTAGTCATAGAACTAGTAGTAGTATTAGTAGTAGTAATTATAGTAGTAATAGTAGTAGTATCAGTAGTAGCAGCAGTAGTAGCAGTAGTAGTAGTAGCAGAAGCTGAAGTAGTAGAAGTAGTAGTAGTAGTAGCCGAAATCCTAGTAGTAGTAGTAATAATACTAGCAGTAGAAGTAGCTATAAGTGTTGCTTTAGGAGTTAGCAATAGTAGTAATAGTAGACCTAGCAGTTGTAGTAGGAGTAGTATTAGCAGTAGGAGGAGGAGGAGGAGTAGTAGTAGTAGTCATCGTCATTGTTGTAGTAGCAGTAGTAGTAGCAGGAGTAGCATTATTAATTATAGTAGTAGTAGTAGTAGTAGTACTAGTACTAGTTCTAGTATTAGCAGCCATAGTAATAGTAGTAGTTATTGTAGTACTAGCATTAGAAGTCGTAGTAGTTGTATTAGTACTAGTAGAAGTAGTATTAGTAGAATTTGTAGCCATACTAGTAATAGTAGTAGTAGGAGTAGAAGTAGGAGTAGTTATTTTAGTAGCATTTGTGATACTAGCAGTAGTAGTAGTTTTAGTAGTAGTAGGAGGAGGAGGAGGAGGAGTAGTAGTAGTAGTGTTAGTGGTAGTAGTAGTTGTAGTAGTTGTCATAGCAGTGGTAGTCATAATGGTAGTAGTAGTAGGGGTGGTAGCAGTAGGGGAAGTAGTAGTAGTAGCAATAGTAGTTGTTATAGTACTAGTAGTAGTAGTAGTAGTAGTAGTGGTACTAGTAATAGATGCAGTAGTAGTAGTAGCCGTAGGTGCTGAGGTAGTAGTAGTAATAGAAGTAGTAGCACTGTAGCAGCAGTAGTAGTTAGAGTAGTGGAGTACTAGCACACATAGCAGCAGCTGCAACAGGAGTAGCAGTAGTAGCAATAGTAGTATTAGCTGCTGCAGTACTTATTGCAGTAGTAGTTGTAGTTATGGTAGTAGCAGTACATGTAGTAGTAGTTGTAGCAATAGTAGCAACGGTAGTAGTAGTAGCTCGAGTAGTAGTAGCTGCAGCAGTTGTTGCTGTAGTACCGTTAGTAGTAGCATAAATAGCAATAGTAGCTGTAGTTATAGTAGAGGTTGTAGTAGTAATAGTAGGAGTAGCATTATTAGCAACAGTAGTAGTAGTAGTAGATGAACTAATAGTAGGAGTACCAGAAGTAGTATTAGTAGTAGCAGTAGTAGTTGTAGTAGTAGCAGTTACAGTTGTTGTTGTAGCAGTAGTATTAGTAGTGGTAGTAGTAGTAGCAGTAGTAGTAGTATTAATAGTTGTGGAAGCGGTAGTAGTCGCTGGAGTAGTGGTAGTATTAGTAGTAGTTATTGTATTAGTAGTAGCAGTAGTAACTATAGTGGAAGTACTCATAATAGTAGTAGTTGCACAAGTTTTAGTAGTAGGAGTGGTAGAAGTAGTAGTACTAGTAGCTGAAGTGGTGGTAGTAGTAGTACTAGTAGTGGCAAAAGCAGTAGCAGTAGTTTTAGTAGTTATAGAAGTAGTAGTTGCAAAACTAGCACTAGTTGCAGCAACAGTAGCAGGAGTAGTGGTAGTATTAGCTGTAGTAGTAGAAGAAGTAGCAGTAGTAGTAGCAAAAGTAGTAGTAGTAGTAGCAGTCGAATTACTACTAGCAGCAGTAGTAGTAGAACTAGTAGTAGTAGCAGTAGTTGTAGCAATAGTAGTAGCAGAATTGGTGGTGGTGGTAGTAGTAGTAGTAGTAGTAGTATTAGTAGTAGTAGCAGTTGTTGCAATAGTAGTAGTAGTTGTTGTTGTTGTTGCTATAGTAGTAGTAGTAGCGCTTGTAGGAACATTAGTAGAAGCAATAGTCACAGTAGTAGTAGTTGTTGTAGTAGTACTAATAGTATTAGCAGTAATAATAGTAGTAGTGCCCGAAGTATTAGCTGTAGTAGTAATAGGAGGAGAACTAGTAGTAGTTGCAGTAGTTGTAATAGTAGAATTTGTCGTGTAGTATTAATAGTAGTAGTAGTAGTACTAGTAGCATTAGTTGCAAAAGTAGCAGTTGTTATCACAGTTGTAGTCATAGTAGCGGTAGTTGTAGTAGTAGTAGCAGTAGAAGCAATAGTAGTAGTTGTAATAGTAGTAGAAGAAGAATTAGTAGCAAAAGTGGCAATCGTAGTAGTGGTTGTAGTTATAGGAGTAGTAGAAGCAGTAGTAGATGTTGCAGTTGTAGCTGTCATGGCAATAGTAGTAGTTGTAGTAGTAGTGTTAGTAGCGGTAATAGTTGTAGAAAAAAAAGCAGTGGTAGTAGTAGTAGAAGCAGTGGTATAAATTATTATGGTAGCAATAGTAGTAGTAGCATAGGTAGTAGCAGTAGAACTAATAATAGTAAGAGAATTAGTAGTTGTAGTAGAAGTAGTAGAAGTTGTAGTAGCAGTATTCATAGTAGTAGCTACTGTAGCAGCAACAGCAGCAGTATTAGTAGAAGTAGAAGAAGAACTAGTCGCTGTTACAGTAGTAGTAGCTACAACACTAGTAGTAGTCTAAGGAATAGTGGTAGAAGTAGTTGTAGTAGTAGTTATTGTTGTTCTAGCCACTTTAGCAATTTTAGCAGTAGTGGTAGTAGTAACAGCAGTAGTAGTAGTAGTTGTTATTGTAGTAGTGGCAGTAGTAGTTGCAGTAGTAGTAGTTGTTATTATTGTAGTAGTGGCAGTAGTAGTAGTAGTAGTAGTAGTAGCAACAACAACAATAGCAATAGTATTAGAGGTAGTTGTTGTAGTAGTAGTTGTTGTAGTGGAAATCGAAGAAGTGGTAGTTGTAGTAGCTGTCGTAGTAGTAGTAATTGTAGTAGTTGTAGTAGCAACAGCAATAGTAACCGTACTAGAAGTCGTAATAGAATGATAAGTAGTAGTAATACTAGTAGTAGTAGTAGTAGTAGTAGTAGTGGTAATAATAATATTCCTAGTTGCAACAGTAGTAGTAGCGACTGTAGTATTAGTAGGAGTAGCAAAAGTAGTAGTAGCAGTTATAATTATAGCGGCAATAGTAGTAGGAAAAGTAGTAGGAAAAGTAGTAGCAGTAGCAGTAGTGGTGTAGCAGCATTAATAGTATTAAGAGTTACCGTAGTTCTAGTAGTAATAGTAGCAATAATAGTAGCAGCAGTAGCAGTAGTAGTAATAGGAATAGTTACAGCAACTTCAGTAGTAGTAGTTGTTGTAGCAGTAGCATTAGTATTAGGAGAAGTAGTAGTCGTAGTAGTAGTAGTTGTTGTAGTAGTAGTAGTAGTGGTAGTAACAATTGTAGTAGTAGTAGTAGTAGCTTTCCTAGCAGCAGTAGCAATAGTAGTAGTTATAGTAGTAGTAGAAGCGGCCTTAGTAGTATTAGTCACAGTAGCACTAGTAATAGTAGTAGTAGTAGTAGTAATAGCAACAGCAGCAGTAGTAATAGTAGTAGTAGTAGTTGTTGTAATAGTACTTGTAGCTGTAGTAGTAGTGATAGTAGCAGTAGTAGTAGAAGTAATAGTAGTAGTAGTAGTAGTAAGTGTAGTAGTTGTAAAAGTTGTAGATGTAGTAGCAGCAGCAGTAGTCTTAGTAGTAGTAGTAGTAGCAGTAACAACAGTAGTAGTAGTAATAGCAGCACTACTAGGAATAGTATTGGTAGCCGTAGCAGCACTAGCAGGAGTAATAGCAATTATTGTAGTGGTAGTAGTAGAAGAAAAAGTAGCTCTAGCAGTAGAAGTAGTAGTTGCAGAAGTAGTACTAGTAGTAGTAGTAGTAGTAGTAGTAGCAGACGTCATAGTAGTTGGACAACTTGCAATAGTTATGGCAACAGCAGCTGTTGCTGCAGTTGTTAGAATAGCAGTAGTAGTATTAGTAGTAAAGATTGGAGTAGCAAAAATAGTAGTAGTAGTTGTTATTGTAGTAGTAGTAGTAGGAGGAGGAGTAGTAGTAGTAGCAGTAGTATCAGTAGTAGTAGTAGTATTATTAGTAGTAGTAGTTGCAATTGTAGCAGAAGCACCATGAGTAGTAGTAGTAGCAATATTAGTAGTAGTAGCAGTAGTAGCAGTAGCTGTAGTATTATTAGTTGTATTGGTAGTTGTTTTAGTAGTCGGGTAAGTAGTAGTTGTTGTTGTAGCAGTAGTAGTAGCAATAGTAGTAGCAACAGTAGTTGCAGTAGTTGTAGAAGTAGTTATAGTAGTTGTAGCAGTCGTAGTAGTAGTAGAAGTAGTTGTTGTAGTAGCACTAGTAGTTGTAGCCATAGTAGTAGAAGTAATAGTTGTACTAGAAGTAGCAGTAGTAGTTGAAGCAATAGTAGTAGCAATAGTAGTGGCTGTAGGAGTAGTAGTAGTAGCAGTAGTAGCTGTTGGAGTAGTAGCAGTAGTAGTTGTAATAGCAGCAATAGTAGTATAAGAAGTAGGAGTAGTTGTAGCACCAGCAGTAGCAGTAGTTGCAGTAGTAGTAGTACTACTAGTAGCAGTGGTAGCAACAACATGAGTCATAGTAATAGCAGTAGTAGTGGCAGTTGTTGTAGGAGAAGTAGTAGAAGTAGTAGCGGTAGTGGTAACTATTGGATATGAAGTCATTGTAGTAGTAGAAAAAGTAGTAGCATTAGTTTTGATAGTAGTAGTAGTGGTAGTAGTTATAGTAGAAGCAGTAGTAGTTGTTACAGTAGTAGTAGAAGTAGCAGTAGTAGCAGTAGTGGTAGTAGTTGTCATACTAGTCGTAGTGGTTGTAGTACTAGTAGCATTAGTAGTAGTACTCGTAATAGTACCCATAGTAGTACAAGTTGTCGTAGAAGTAGGGGATGTACTACTAGCAGCAGTAGTTGTTGCAGTAGTAGTTTTTGCAGTAGTAGTAGTAGTTGTTGTTGTTCTAGTAGAAGAAGTTACGGCAAAGGTAGTAGTGGTAGTAGAAGTAGAAGTAGTGGTGGTAGTAGTAGGAGTTGTAGTAGTTGTAATAGTAGTAGTAGTAGTAATACAAGTAGCACTAGAAGTAGTAGTAGCAGCAGTAGTTTTTGTACTAGTAGCTATAGTAATAACAGCAGTAGTAGTCGGATCAGTAATTGTAGTCGGAGAAATAGTCATAGTAGTAGACATAGTCGAAGTAGCAGTGGCACTATTAGTAGTTTCAGTTGCAGTAGTTGTATTTGTAGAAGTAGTGGTAGTAGTAGTTGTAGCAGCAATTATTGCAGTAGTAGTAGTAGCGACAACAAGAGCAGTAGCACTAGAGTAGTAGTAGTAGTCGTAGTAGTAGTAGTATTAGTAGCAATAGTAGTAGAAGTCACATTGGTCATTGTAGTAGTAGCAGTAATAGTAGTAGTAAGAGAAGAAATAGTAGTAGCTATAGTAGTAATAGTAGCAGTAGTAATAGTAGTGGTAGCTACGTTAGCAGTAGTAACAGTTGTAGTAGCAGTTGTAGTAGTAGCAGTAGCAATAGTAGTAGGAGTAGTTGTACCAGTAGTAGCACTAGGAGTACTAGTAGTAGTGCTAGTATTAATAGTAACAGTTCCAGTAGTAAGAGGAGGAGGAGTAGTAGTAGTTCCGGTAGTAGTAGTAGTAGTAATAGTAGTAGTACTTGTAGTAGTAGAAGTAATATTGGTATTAGAAGTAGCAGTAGTAGTGTTAGCAATAGGAGCCGGTGTAATAGTAGTAGAAGTAGCAAAAGTCATCATTGTGGTAGCACTAGTTGTAGTAGCATTAGTAGTTGTGGAGTACTAGTAGGAGAAGTTGGTGTAGTAGTAATGCTAATAGTAGCAGTAATAGTAGTAATAGTAGCAGTAATAGTAGTAATAGTCATATTAGTAGTAGAAGTAGTAGCGGTGGTAGTAGTAGGTGCCGGTGTAGTGGTAGTAGTATTAACAGAAGTCGTGGTAGTAATAGCATTAGTTGTAGTAGCAGTAGTAGTTGTAGGAGTAGTAGTAGTAGTTATAGTAGTAATGGTAATTGTAGCAGTAGTAGTAGTAGTAGTATAGTGGTAGTAGTAGCAGAACTAGTATTCGGACTAGTAGTATTAGTAGTAATTGTCGTAGTAGTAGTAGCAGTAGTAGTAATAGTACTAAAAGTAGTTGTAGTTGTACTAATACTAGTAGAAGCAATAGTTGCCATCATAGCAGAAGAAGTATTAGTACTGGCAGTAGTACTAGCAGTAGAATTAGTTGTAGTAGTAGTAGTAGTAGTAGTAGTAGTAGTAGTAGTACTAGTAGTAGTAGTAGCAATAGTAGTAGTAGCAGCAGTAGTAGTAGTACTAGTATTAGCAGTCATAGTAGTAGTAATTGTTATTATTGTAGCAGCAGTAGAAGTTGTTGTAGTAGTATTAGTAGTAGTAGTTGTTGTATTAGTAGAATTTGTGGCAATAGTAGTAGTAGTAGTAGTAGTAGGAGTTGATGTAGGATTAGTTGTTTTAGTAGTATTAGTGATAGTAATACTAGCAAAAGTAGTAGTAATAAGAGTAGGAGTAGTTGTTGTTGTTGTTATTGTTATAGTAGTAGTAGTTGTAGTAGTAGTTATAGTAATTATTGTAGCAATAGTAGTCATAATGGTAGTAGTGGTGGTGGTGGTAGTAGTAGCGGAAGTAGTAGAGTAGCAATAGTGGTTGTTGTAATACTAATAGTAGCAGCAGCAGCAGTAGCGGTCGTAGTAGTAGAAGTAGTTGTAGTAGCAGCAGTAGGAGCAGAAGTACTACAAGTAGTAGCTGTAGGAGCAGAAGTACTACAAGTAGTAGTAGTAGTAGCAATAGAAGTAGTTGCACTGTAGCAGCAGCATTATTAGGAGAAGTAGTGCAATATTAGCGCAAGTAGCAGCAGCTGCAATAGCAGTAGCAGTGGTAGTAGTAGTAGTATTAGTAGCCACAGTAGTAGTTGTAATAGTAGTTGTAGTAATGGTAGAAGCAGTAGATGTGGTAATAGTGGCAGCAGTAGTAGTAGCGACAGTAGTAGTAGCAATAGCTGCAACAGTTGTTGCTGTAGTAGCAGTAGTACTTGCAGTAGTAGCAATAGTAGCTGTAGCAGTAGTAGTTGTGGTACAAGTTGTAGCAGTAGAAGTAGTAGTAGCCCTAGTAGCAGCAATAGTTGTTGGAGCAGCAGTATTAGCAGTAGTAGCAATAGTAGTTCCTGTAGTAATAGCAGTAGTAGCAGTAGTAGTAGCAGTAGTACTACTAGTTGTGGTAGTAGACGCTGTAACAGTAGTAGTAGCAAAAGTAGTATTAGTAATAGCAGTAGTAGTTGTAGCAGCAGTAGTAGTAGTGTTAGTAGTAGTAGTAGTAGTAATAGTAGCAGCAGTGGTAGTAGTAATAGTTGAAATAATAGTTGTAGTAGCAGTAGTTATTATAGTAGTCGCTATTGTAACTGCAGTAGAAGTAATTATAGTAGTAGTAGTAGCACTAGTTGCAATAGTAGCATAGTAGCAGTAGTAGTAGTTGCTGAAGTAGTAGTAGTAGTAGTAGTAGTAGGAGTAGCAGAAGTAGCAGTAGTTGTAGTAGTTGTAGAAGTAGTAGTAGTAGTACTAGCACTAGTTGCAGTAGTAGTAGGAGGAGTAGCAGTAGTAGTAGCAGTAGTAGCAATAGTACTAGTAGTGGCAGTAGTAGATGAAGTAGCATTAGTAGTAGTAGCGAAAGTAGAAGTAGTAGTAGTAGAAATACTAGTAGCAGTTGTGACCATAGTACTAGTAGTGATAGCAATAGTTGTAGTAATAGTAGTAGCAGAAGTGGTAGTAGTAGTAGTAGTACTATTTGGAGTTGCTGTAGTAGTCGCAGTAGTAGCAGCAACAATAGTAGTAGTAGTACCAATAGTAGTAACAACTATAGTTGTAGTAGTTATTGTCGCAGTAGCTGTAGTTGAAGTACTACTTGTATTAGTAGCAGTAGCAGTAGTTACAGTAGTCGCAGTAGTAGCACTAGCAGTTGTGTTAGGATAAGTAGTTGTGGTAGTAGTAGTTGTTGTTGTTGTTGTTGTAGTAGTAGTTGTTGTAGTAGTAGTAGTAGTTGTTGTAGCAGCAGTAGTAGTTGTTGTAGGAGTAGTAGTGGTATTAGCCACAGCAGCAGCAGTAGTAGTCACACTAGTAGTAGTAATAGTAGAAGCAGTAGTAGTAAAAGTAGCAACAACAATAGTAATAGTTGTAGTTGTTATTGTTGTAATAGTACTTGTAGATGTAGTAGTAATGATAGTACTAGTAGTAGTGGTGGTGGTGGTGGTAGTAGTAGTAGTAAGTGTAGTAATAGTAGTAGTGATAGTAGTAGTATTAGCAGTAGTAGCAGCAGCAGTAGTAGTAGTACCAATAGTAATAGCAGATGTTGTAGTACTTGTAGTATTTGAAGTAGTAGTAGAATTAGTAATAGTAGTATTGTAGCAGTAGTATTAGTTGTAGTAGTATTTATAGTAACAAGAGTTATAGTTGTAGTAGTAGTATTAGTGGTAGAAGGAGTAGTAGTAGTAGTAGTATTAGTAGTAGCAGTTGTCATAGTAGTAGTAGTAGCAATAATAGCAGTAGTAGTGGTGGTGGTGGTGGTGGTGGTAGTGGTAGTAGTAGTACAAGTACTAGCAGTAGTAGTAGCAGTAATAGTAGTAGCAGTAGTTGGAGTAGTAGTTGTAGAGGTATTAGTTACAATAGTCGTAGCAGTAGTAGTAATTGTAGTAGTAGCAGTAGTAGTAGCAGCAGTAGTAGTAGCAGTAGTAGTAGTATTAGGAACAGTAGTAGTAGTAATAGTAGTAGTTGTTGTAATAGTTATAGTAGTTGTTGGAGTGGCAGTAGTTGTCATAGTAGTTGTTGTTGTTGTAGTAGTAGCAGTAGCAGAAATTATAGTGGTAGTAGTAGAAGTAATGGTAGTTGTTATAGTAGTAGTAGTAGTAGTAGTAGTAGTAATAATAATGATAGTAGCAATAGGAATAGTTGTAGGAATCGGTGTAGGAGAAGTAGCAGTTATTGTTGTAGTTGTAGCGGGACTAGTAGTACAAGTAGCAGCAGCAGTAGTAGAGGTAATAGTAGTTGGAGGAGGAGGACGAGGAGGAGTGGCACAATAGTAGTATTTCTGGTTATAGTAGAAGTAGAATTAGAAGTAGTAGTAGCACTAATCGTGGTAGTAGTGGTAGTACTAGTAGTAAAGAGAGTGGTAGTTGTTGTGTTGAAGCAATAGTAGTAGTTGCAGTAGTAGCCGTAGTCGTAGTTGTAGTAGCAGTAATTTTAGTTGTGACAGTAGTAGTTGTTGTTGTCGTAGTAGTACAAGTAGTAGTAGTAGTTGGCATAGTTATAGCAGAAGGAGTAGGAGTAAAAGTAGTAGCAATAGTAGTAGCAGTAGTAGTAAGGGAAGTAATAGCAGCTATAGTAGTAGTAGTTATTCTAGTAGTAGGTGGAGAAGTAGAAGCAATAGTAGTACTAGTAGTTATAGTCATAGTATGAGTTATTGTAGTGGTTGTAGTAGTAGTAGTAGCAGAAGTTGTAGCAGTAGTTGCAGTAGTAGCAATAGTATTACTTAGAGTAGCAGTGGTAGTAGTAGAAGAAGTAGTAGGGGCAGTAGTAGTAGTAGGACTAGTAGAAGTAGGAGTAGTGGTAGTAGTAGTGTTGTAGTAGTAGCAGAGGTAGTAGTAGTAGCAATAGTTGAACTAGTAGTGTAGTAGTAGTATACGTAGTAATAGTAACAGTTGTAGTAGTAGTAGTAGTAGTAATAGTAGTAGTAGTGGTAGTACTAGTAGTGGTAGTAGTAGTAGTAATAGTAGCAATAGTAATATAAATAGCAGTAGTAGCAATAGTAACAGTAATAGCAGTAGTAGATGTAGTCGTAGTCACCGTAGAAGTAATTGTTGTAGCAGTGTCAGAAGTGGTAGTAGCGGTAGTAATATTCATAGTAGTAGTAGTAGTAGTAGTACTTGTAGTAGTTGTAGTAATAGTACTTGTAGTAGTTGTGGTAGCAGAGTAGTAGTAGTAAAAGTAGTAGTAGTAGTAGCTATAGTAGTAGTAATAGTAGTAGTGGTAGTAGTAGTAGAAGTAGTAGTAGTACTAGTAGAAGTAGGAGTAGTGGTAGTAGTAGTGTTGTAGTAGTAGTAGAGGTAGTAGTAGTAGCAATAGTTGAAGTAGTAGTGTAGTAGTAGTATACGTAGTAGTAGTAACAGTTGTAGTAGTAGTAGTAGCAGTAATAGTAGTAGTAGTGGTAATATTAGTAGTAGTAGTAGTAGTAATAGTAGCAGTAGTACCAGTAGTAGCAGTAGTAGTAGTCGCCGTAGAAGTCATTGTAGTAGCAGTGTCAGAAGTGGTAGTAGCGGTAGTAATATTCATAGTAGTAGTAGTAGTAGTAGTATTTGTAGTAGTTGTAGTAATAGTTCTTGTAGTAGTTGTGGTAGCAGAGTAGTAGTAGTAAAAGTAGTAGTAGTAGTAGCTATAGTTGTAGTAATAATAGTAGTAGTAGTAGTAGTAGAAGTTGTAGTAGTAGTAGTAGCAATAGTAGTAGTAGCAGTATTAGTAGTAGTAGTTGTAGCAATAGTAGCAGTAGTAGTTGTAGTAGTAGTAGTAGCAGTGGCAGTAGTAGTAGTAGCGACAGTAACAGTTATTGTAGCAGTAATAATAGTAGTACTGCTGTAGTATTAGTAGTAGTAGTACTTGTAGTAGTTGCAGTAGCAGTAGTAGTCATGGTTAGAGTAGTAGAATTGGTAGTACTAGTAGTAGTGGGCATAGTGGTAAAATTAGTCGCAGTAGTGGTTCTAGTTATAGTAGCATTGGTGGCGATAGTTGTTGCAGTAGTAGTAGCAGTTATAGTTACAGTAGTAGTAGTCGTAGGAGTAATTGTTGCAGGAGTAGTAGTAGTACGAGTAGAATTTAATCTAGTTGCAGTATAGTATTAGTAACAACAGGAGTAGTGGAAGTTGTAGTTGTAGTAGTAGAAGCAGCTACAGTAGTAGTAGCAGTAGTACTAGTGGTAATAGTAGTATCAGTAGTTGTAGTTGTAGTAGTAGTAGCTACATCAGCAGCAAGAGTAGTTGTAGTAGTAGTAGTCGCAGTAGCAGTAGCAGTAGTAGGATTAGTAGTAGCAGCAGCAGAAGTAATAGTAGTAGCAGTAGCAGTAGCAATAGAAGTAGTAGAAGTTGGAGTAATAGTAGTTGTAGTAGTAATTGTAGTAATAGGGGTAGTAGTAGTACTCGTAGTAGCAGCAACAGTAGTAGTAATATCAGTTGTAGTAGTTGCAGTAGTTGCAGTCGTAGAAGTAGTAGTAGTAGTAATAGAAGTAGTAGTAGTAGTAGTAGTTGTAGTAGTAGTAGTTCGAGTAGATGGTGTAGTAGTAGTAGGAGTAGTAGTTGGAGTATTTGTAGTAGCAGTAATAATAGTATTTGTTGTAGCGAAAGTAGTAGTAGTAGCAGTAGTATTAGCAGCAAAAGTAGTAGTAGTAGCGGTAGTAGTAGGTGTAGTTCTTGCAGTGCCAATAGTAGTAGTAGTAAGTGCCGCAATAATAGTAGGAGTTGTAGTTATAGTAGTAGTAGTAACAGTAGCAGAAGTAGTGATAGCAATAACAGTAGTAGTAGCAGTAGTAGTAGAAGTAGCAACTGTAGTAGTAGTAGTACTAGTAGTGGTGGAAATAAGAATAGTTATAGTTAGAGTACTAGTAGTAGTAGTAATATTCTAGAGTGTTAGCAGTAGGACTAGTAGTAGTAGTAGTAGAAGTAGTAGTAGTAGTAGTAGCAGTCGTAGTAGTATTAGTAGTTGGAGTAGTAGCAGTGGTAGTAGTAGTAGTAGTAGCAGTAGTAGTAGTAGTGGTAGTAGTAGTAGTAGCAAAAGTAGTTGTAGTAGTAGCAACAGCAGTAGTAGCAGTAGTTGTAGTAGTAGAAGAAGTAGTTGTTGCAATAGCAATAGAAGTAGTTTCAGTGGCAGTAGTAGTTGTAGTAATATTAATAGTAGTAGTATCTGTAGTAGTAATAGTAGTAGTACTTCTGGTAGTAGTAGTTGAAGTACTAGAATTAGTAGCAGTAGTGGTCCTACTAGTAGTAGTAGTAGTTTTAGTAGCAGTTGTACTAGTCGCAGCAACAGTAGTAGTAGAAGTTGTAATTGTAGGAGTAGAAGTAGTACAAGTAGTTGTAGCTGTAGTACTAGAGTAGTAGTAGGAGCATTAGTAATAGGTAGAGGTTGGTGTACTAGTAGTAGAAGAAGAAGAAGAAGAAGTAGTAGTAGTAGTAGTAGTAGTAGTAGTAGTAGTACTTGTAGGAGCAGCAGGTATAGTAGTAGTTGTTGTTGTTGTAATAGTGGCAATAGCAGTAGTACTTGTAGTAGTAGTTACAATAGTAGTAGTTGTAGTAGCCACAGAAGTAGTAGCAGTAATAGTTGTTGTAGTAGCAGTAGTAGTAGTAGTTGTAGTCCTAATAGTTATCGTCGTAGTAGTAGCAGTAGTAGTTGTAGTTGGTGTAGTAGAAGCATTAGGAGTAATCGTAGTAGTAGTAATAATAATAGTAGTAGCAGTGGAAGTAGTGGCAATATTTGTTAATGTGGCAATAGTTGCAGTGTTACTAGTATTTGTGGTGGAAGTAGTAGTAGAAGTAGTAGTACTAGTAGTCATAATAGTCATTGTAGTAGTAGTGGTAGTAGTCATAGTAGTAGTAGTAGCTTGACTAGTAGTAGTAGAAGTAGTTGTAGCAATAAGAGTAGTAGTAGAACGAGTAGTAGTAGTAGTTGTAGCAGCAGTAGTCGTAATATTAGTTGCACTAGTAGTACTAATAGTAGCAGCAGCTGCAAGAGTAGTTGTATTAGCAAAAGTAGCAGTAGTAGTTGCAGTAGTAGTGGTAGTAGCTATAGTTGTTGTGGTAGAAGTAGCAGTAGAAGTAGTAGCAGTAGATGTAATAGTACTAGAAGTAGCAGTAGTAGCAGTTGTAGCAGTTATAGTAGCAGTGGTCGAAGTAATCATAGTAGCTGCAGCAGTGGCCGTTGTAGCAATAGCATTAGTGGTAGTAGCAAGGAGAAGTAATAGTTGTAGTTGTACCAACAGTAGTAGAGGTAGTAGTTAGAGTAGCAGTTGTAGCAATAGTAGTAGTAGTAGCAGCAGTAGTAATAGAAGTGGTAGTAGCAATAGTCGTAACAGTAGTGGAAGAAGTAGTAGTTGTAGTAGAAGTAGAAGTAGCCGCATTAGTGGTAGTGGTAGTAGTAGCAGCAGTATAAGGAACAATTGTAGTAGCAATAGAAGTTGTAGCTTAAGAAGTAGTAGTAATTGCAGTGCCAGTAGTAGTAGTAGTAGTAGTAGTAGTATGGGAAGTAGTAGTTGTTGTGGTAGTAGCAACAACAGTAGTGGTCGAAGTAGTAGTAGTAGTAGAAGTACTAGTTGCGATCGTAGCAAAAGCAGTAGTTGTAGTAGTAGTTGTTGTTGTAGTAATACTAGCAGTAGTAGCAGTAGCAATAGTTGTAGTAGTAGTAGTTATCATAGTAGTAGTTGAAGTAGGAGTAGCAGCAACAGTAGCATTAGTGTAGTACTTGTAGTATTAGTAGTGGTAGTAGCAGCAGCCCTAATAGTAGTAGTAGTTGCAGTAGTGGAAGTAGCCGTAGTAATAGTAGTCATTAGTAATAGTAGGAGAAGTAGTTGTTGTAGTGAAAGAAGAAGAAATAGTAGTTCTTGCGGTAGTAGTAGTAGTTCTAGTAGCAGTTGTACTAGTTGCAGCAATAGTAGCAGTACAAGCAGTAATTGTAGGAGTAGAAGTAGTATAAGTAGTTGTAGTTGTAGTAGTAGAGTAGCAGTAGGAGCTTTAGTAGTAGTAGTAGAGGTGTTAGCACTACTACTACTACTACTCCTCCTCCTCTTCCTCCTCCTACTACTAGTTGTTGTTGTTGTTGTTGTTGTTGTTGTTGTAGTAGTAGTAGTAGTAGTAATAATAGTAGCAATAGCAGTAGTAGTAGTAGTCGCAATAGCAGTAGTAGTACTTGTAGTAGTCATATAAGTAGTAATAGTAATAGTTGTACTAGTAGCAGTAGTAATAGTTGTTATAGTCGTAGTAGTAGCATTAGTAGTTGTAATTGAAGTAGTAGTAGTAGTAGTAGCAGTAGAAATAGTAGCAGCATATAAGTAGTAGTAGTAATAGTTATTGTAGCAGTAGTAGTAGTGGTAGTAGTATTTGTAGTAGAAGTCGAAGTTGAAGTAGTAGTAGTTATGGTAGTAGTAGTAGTAGTCGTAGTAGTCATAGTATTAGTTGTGGTTGTAGTCATAGTAGTAGTAGTAGCAGGACTAGCAGTAGTAGTAGAAGTTGTAGTAGTTGTTGCAGTTGTAGCACAAGTAGTAGTAGTAGTAATAGTAGTAGTTGATGTATAAGTCGGAGGAATTGGAGTAGTAGTGGTAGTTGTAGTAGTAGAAGTAGTCGTAGTAGTAGTCATAGCTAGACTAGCAATTATAATAGTAGTACCAGCAGCTGTAGTTGTAGCTATAGTGGTAGTAGTAGTGGGAGAAGTAATTGTGATACTAGTAGTTGGAGTAGTGGTAGTATTTGTAGTAGTAGTAGTAGTAGCATATGTAGTAGTAGTCGCAGTACATGGAGTTCCAGTAGTAACAGTAGTAATAGCACTTGTAACAACATAAGTAGTTGTAGTAGTAGTCGCAGTACTAGTAGCAGTAGTAATTGCAGAAGTAGTAGTCGCAAAGTAGCAATAGTAGTTGTAGTAGTCACAGAAGTACTGGTAGTAGTAGCAGCAGAACTAGTAGTAGGAGTAGGAGAAGTGGTAGTAGTTGTAGTAGTAGCAATAGTAGTTGTTGTTGTAGTACTAGTAGTTGCATTAGAAGCAGCAATAATAGTAGCAGTAGTAGTAGCAGTTATAGTAGTAGTAGGCGAAGTAGTGGAAGAACTAGTAATAGTAGTGGTGGTAGGATTAGTGGTGGTGGTAGTAGTTGTAGTAGTAGTAGTAGTAGTAGTAGCAATAGTGGTAGCATTGGTAATAGCAGCTGTAGTAGTAGTAGGCAAAGTTGTGCGAGCACTAGCACCAGTAATGGTAGTAGGAGAAGTAGAAGTTGTAGTAGTAGTAGGAGAAGTAGTAGTAGTAGGAGACACAGTAGTAGTTGCATTAGTAGCAACAGTACTAGCAGTAGTAGTGGAAGTCATAGTAGCAATAGTAGTAGGAGGAGGAGGAAAAGTACTAGTAGGAGTAGTAGTAGTTGTTGGAATAGGAGTTGTAGTAGTACTACCAATGGTAGCAATAGTAGTAGTAGTAGCAGCAATAGTAGAAGTAGTAGTAGTAGTAGTGGCAGTAGTTGCGGTAGTAGCAGTAATAGCAGTAGTTGTACTTGTTGTAGTAGTCATAGTTGTAGTAGCAGTAGAACGAGTAGTTGTTGTTGTTGTAGTAGTTGTTGTGTTAGTAGCAGTAGTAGAAGTGGTAGTAGTAGGTGTAGTAGTAGTAATAGTAGTTGTAGCAGTGGTAGCACCAAGAGTAGTACTAGTTATAGTAGCAATACTAGCCACTGTAGCAGTAGAAGCAGCAATAATAGTCATAGTAGTTATAGCAGTAGTAGTTGTACTAGTAGTAAGAGAAATAATAGCAACAGAAACAGTTGAAACTGTAGTGGTAGCCGTAGTAGAAGTAGTAGTTGTAGTAGTAGGGGAAGTAGTTGTAGTGGTTTCAATTGCAGTACCCGTGGTAGTAGTGGTAGTGGTTGCAATAGTAGTGGCAGTACTAGTAGTAGTAGTAGTAGTGGCCGTTGGTGCAGTTGTATTAGTAATAGTAGTGGGTGTAGTTGTAGTAGTTTTAGTTGCAGAACTAGTAGTAGTAGTAGTATTAGGAGTAGTAGTAGAAGTAGTAATAGACGTAGTTGTGGTAGTAGCTGTAGTAACTGAGGTAGTAGCAGTAGCAGGAGTACTAGTAGAAGTAGTAGTCATAGTAGTTGTGGTAGAAGTAGTAGGAGTATTAGCAGTACTAGTTGTAGGAGAAGTAGCTATAGTAGTAGTATCCGTCGTAGGGGTAGCAGTAGTAGTGGCTATAGTAGTAGCAGCAGCAGCAGCAGCAGTAGCAACAATAGCAGTAGCAGTACCAATAGTAGTAGTAGTAGCAGTGCTAGCAATAATAGCAGCAGTAGTAGTTGTTGTAGTAGTGGTAGGAGTGGTAGTAGAAGCAGTAAGAGGAGTAGTTGTTGTTGTTTAAGTAGTAGTAGTTGTAGCAGTGGTAGAGGTTGTAGCAGCAGTAAGAGTAGTAGTAGTAGTAGTAGTAGTAGTAGTAGTAGTAGTAATAGTTGTAGTAGTAGTTGCAGTAGTAGTAGTAGCAATAGTAGTAACAGTAGTAGTGGCAGTAGTAGTTGTAGTCGCAAAAAAAGTAGTTGCAGTAATAGTAGCAGTGATAGTAGTAGTAGTGGTGGTGGTAGTAGTAGTACTAATAGTAGTACTTGCAGTAGTAGTAGTAGCAGTAGTATCAACTGTAGTAGTTGTAGTAGTAGTAGCAATAGTGGTAGTAGTAGTAATCGCAGTAGCAGAAGTTGTTGCTGTAATAGTAGTAGTGGCAATCACAGTAGTCGTACTACTACGTGTAATAGCAGTAGTTGCAGTTGTAGTAGTAGCAGTAGTTGTAGCAGCAGTAGTGGTAGTAGTACTAGCAGTAGTAGTAGTTGGTGTTGGAGACAGAGTAGTTGTAGTAGCATTAGAAGTAGTTGTTGTTGTTGTGGTTGTAATGCTCGAAATAGCAGCAATGGCTGCAATTGTAGTAGCAGTAGTAGTAGCAGTAGTAGCAATTGTAGCGGTAATAGTAGTAATAGTTGTTGTAGTAGTAGCAGTGGCGGCAGTAGTAGTAGTATAATTATTATTAGCAACTGTAGTAATAGTGGGTGAAGTAGTGGAAGTACTTGAACTAGTACCGGCAGTAGGAGAAGTGGTAGTGGCCGTAGTAGCAGTGGAAATAGTAGCACGAGCTGCAGCTGCTGCAGTACTAGCAACAGAAGTGGTAGTAGCAGTAGCATTAGTAGTAGCAGTAGGAGAAATAGTAATAGTAGCAGTAGCCATAGTAGGAGTAGATGTAGTTGTAGTACTACTAGTAGAGTAGGAGTAGGAGTAGGAGTAGTAGTAGTACTGCTACTAGTAGTAGTAGCGACAGTTGCAATAGTTGTTGTAGTAGTAGTAGTAGTAGTAATAATAGTAGTGCCAGTAGTTGCAGTAGTAGCAGTGATAGCAGTAGTTGTTCTTATTGTAGTAGTAGTTGTAGTAGCTATAGAAGTAGTAGTAGTTGTTGTCGTAGTATTAGTAGTGGTGGTGGTGGTAGTAGTAGTCACAGTAGTAGTAGTTATGCTAGTTGTAAGAGCAGTAGCATTAGTATTAATTGTAGTAGTAACAATAGCAGCTGTAGGGGTAGTAGTGGCAGTAGCAGTAGTAGTGGTAGGAGTAGTAGTAGTAGTCGTAGTGGAAGTGCTAGTATTAGTCATAATCGCAGTACCAGGGAAAGTAGTAGCAGTGGTTGCAATAGTAGTGGTAGTGGTAGTATTAGTAGTATTAGTAATAGTAGTGGTAGTTGTTGTAGTAGTGATAGTTGCAGAAGTAGTAGTAGTAATATTAGGAGTAGTTGTAAAAGTAGTAGTAGATGTAGTTGTGGCTGTAGCGGTAGTAACAGAGGTAGTAGTCATAGCAGGAGTAGTAGAAGTAGTAGTCATAGTAGTTGAGGTAGAAGTAGCAGTAGTAGGAGAAGAAGTAGTAGTAGTAGTAGCAGTAGTCGGGTAGTAGTGGTAGTAGTAGTCGCAGTACTAGTAGTATTATTATTATTAGTAGTAGTAGTAATAGTAGTCGAAGTAGTAGTAGCAGTAGTCGTACTAAAAATAGTATACTAGTAGCAGTTGTAGCAGCAATAGTAGTAATATTAGTTGCAATAGTAGTACTAATTGTAGCAGTAGCAGCAGGAGTAGTTGTAGTAGCTGAAGTAGTAGTAGTAGCTGCAGTAGCAGTGGTAGTAGCTGTAGTAGTTGTGGTAGTAGTAGCAGTAGGTGTAGTAGTACTAGATGTAGCAGTAATAGTTGTAATAGCAGTTGTAGTAGTTATAGTAGCAGTGGTCGAAGTAATAGTAGTAGTTGCAGCAGTGGCCATTGTAGCAGTAGCAGTAGTGGTAGTAGCAAGGAGAGGTAATAGTTGTGGTTGTACCAATAGTAGTAGAGGTAGTAGTTAGAGTAGCAATTGTAGCGATAGTAGTAGTAGTGGTAGCAGTTGTAATAGAAGTGGTAGTAGCAGTAGTCATAACAGTAGTGGAAGAAGAAGTAGTTGCAGTATAAGTAGAAGTAGCTGCATTGGTGGCAGTAGTAGTTGTAGCAGAGTATAAGGAACAATTGTAGTAGTAGTAGTAGTAGTAGTTTAAGAAGTAGTAGCAGCAATAGTAGTAGTAGTATGTGAAGTAGTAGTTGTTGTGGTAGTAGCAACAATAGTTGTAGTAGAAGTAGCAGTATTAGTAGCAGTAGTAGTTGCGATTGTAGCGAAAGCAGTAGTAGCAGTAGTTATTGTTGTTGTAATAACAGTAGCAGTAGTAGCAGTAGCAATAGTTATCATAGTCGCAGTAGTTTTAGCAGAAGTAGTGGTAGTAGTTGGTGTTGTTGTTATGGGAAAAGTATTAAAATTAGGAGTAATAGGTGTAGTAGTAGTAGTTATCATACTAGTAGTTGAAGTAGGAGTTGCAGCAACAGCAGCATTAGTGTAGTACTTGTAGTATTAGTAGTTGTAGTAGCAGTAGCCCTAATAGAAGTAGCAGTTGCAGGAGTGGAACTAGCCATAGTAATAGTAGTCAATAGTAATAGTAGAAGTAGTTGTTGTAGTGGAAGAAGAAGTAATTGTAGTTGGTGCGGTAGTAGTAGTAGTTCTAGTAGCAATTGTACTAGTTGCAGCAATAGTAGCAGTACAAGCAGTAATTGTAAGAGTAGAAGTAGTACAAGTAGTTGTAGTTGTAGTAGTAGAGTAGTAGTAGTAGTAGTAGTAGTAGTAGTAGTAGTAGTAGTAGTAGTAGTAGAAGTAGTAGTAGTAGTAGTAGCAGTAATAGGAATAGCAGTAGTACTAGTAGCAATAGCAATAGTAGTACTTGTAGTTGTCACAGAAGTAGTAGCTGTAATAGTTGTACTAGTAGCAGTAGTAGTTGTTGTTGTAGTAGTAGCAGTAGTAGTTGTAATTGAAGTATTAGTAGTAGTAGTAGTAGCAGTAGTAGTAGTGGCAGTAGTATTTGTAGTAGAAGTAGAAGTAGAAGTAGTAGTAGTTATGGTAGCAGTAGTAGTAGTAGTAGTAGTAGTAGTAGTAGTAGTAGTCATAGTAGTCATAGTAGTAGTAGTGGTTGTAGTCATAGTAGTAGTAGTAGCAAGACTAGTAGTAGTAGTAGAAGTTGTAGTAGTTGTTGTAGTAGTTGTTATAGTTGTAGCACAAGTAGTAGTAGAAATTGTAGTAGTAGATGTATAAGTTGGAGGAATTGGAGTAGTAGTGGTAGTAGTAGTAGTAGCAGTTGCAGCCAGACTAGCAGTTGTAATAGTAGTACCAGCAACTGTAGTTGTAGCCATAGTGGTAGTAGTAGTGGGAGAACTAATGGTGGTAGTAGTAGTTGGAGTAGTGGTAGTAGTAGTGGGAGAAGTAGTAGCATATGTAGTAGTAGTCGCAATACTTGGAGTACCAGTAGTAGTAGTAGTGATAGCACTAGTAACAACATAAGTAGTTGCAGTAGCAGTAATAGTTGCAAAAGCAATAGTCATAATAGTAGCAGTTGTAGTAGTCACAGAAGTACTGGTAGTAGTAACAGCAGAACTAGTAGTCTGAGTAGGAAAAGTGGTAATCATAGTAGTAGCAGCAATAGTAGTTGTTGTTGTAGTAGTAGTAGTAATTGCATTAGAAGCAGTAATAATAGCAGTAGTAGTAGGCGAAGTAGTGGAAGAACTAGTACAAGTAGTGGTAGTAGGATTAGTGGTAGTAGTAGTAGTAGTAGTTTCATTAGTAGTAGTAGTACTAGCAGCAGTAGTGGAAGTTATAGTCACTGTAGTTGTAGTAGGAGGAGGAGAAGTAGTAGTTGGAATAGTAGCAGTTGTAGGAATGGGAGTAGTAGTAGTACTAGTTGTAGTAGTTGTAGCAATGGTAGCAATAGTAGTAGTAGTTGTAGCAGTAGTAGAAGTAGTAGTAGTAGTACTGGCAGTAGTTGCAGTAGTAACTGTAATAGCAGTAGTTGTACTTGTTGTAGTAGTCGTAGTTGTAGTAGCAGTAGAACTGGTAATAGTTGTTGTTGTTGTAGTTATTGTGTTAGTAGTAGTAGTAGGTACAGTAGCAGTAATAGTAGCTGTAGCAGTGACAGCACCAAGAGTAGTACCAATTGTAGTAGCAATACTAGCTGCTGTAGCAGTAGTAGCAGCAATAATAGTCATAGTAGTTGTTGCTGTAGTAGTTGTGCTAGTAGTAAGAGCAATAATAGTAGCAGTAACAGTTGTAACTGCAGTGGTAGCTGTAGCAGTAGTAGTAATTGTAGCAGTAAGGGAAATAGTGGTAGTGGTAGTAGCTATGGTAATAGTGGTTGCAATAGCAGTACCAGTGGTAGTAGTAGTAGTGGTTGTAATAGTAGTGGTAGTAGTAGTAGTAGTAGTGACCGTAGGAGCAATTGTATTAGTAATAGTAGTGGGTGTAGTTGTTGAAGTTTTAGTTGCAGAACTAGTAGTAGTAGTAGTAGTATCATGAGTAGTAGTAGAAGTAGCAATTGATGTAGTTGTGGTAGTAGTTGTAGTAACTGAGGTAGTAGCAGTAGCAAGAGTAGTAGTCATAGTAGTTGTGGTAAAGTAGTAGTCGTATTAGCAGTACTAGTTCTGGGAGAAGTGGTTGTAGTAGTAGTATCCGTAGTGGGGGTAGTAGTAGTAGCAGCAGTAGTAGAAATAGTAGCGGTAGCAGTACCGATAGTAGTAGTAGTAGTAGTAGTAGTAGTAGTAGTAGTAGTAGTAGTAGTCATAGTAGTAGTAGTAGTAGTACTAGTAATAGTAGTAGTAATACTAGTAGTAGTAGCAGTAGTAGCAATAGTAGCAGCAGTAGTAATAGTTGCAGTAGTGGTAGGAGTTGTAGTAGTAGCAGTAGTTGTAGCAGCAGTAGTGGTAGTAGTACTAGTAGCAGTAGTAGTAGGTGTTGCAGACAGAGTAGTTGTAGTAGTAGCAGAAGTAGTAGTTGTTGTTGTAGTTGTAGTAGTAGCAATAGCAGCAATGGCCGCAATAGTAGTAGCAGTAGTTGCAGTTGTAGCAGTAATAGTAGTAATAGTTGTTGTAGTAGTAGCAGTGGCAGTAGTAGTAGTAGTATAATTATTATTAGCAGCTGTAGTAATCGTAGGTGAAGTAGTGGAGCTACTTGAACTAGTACCGGTAGTAGGAGAAGTGGTAGTGGAAGCAGCAGTAGTAGTGGTACTAGTAGTACGAGCAGTAGCTGCTGTAGTACTAGCAACAGAAGTGGTAGTTGTAGTAGCATTAGTAGTAGTAGCAGTACTGCTACTAGTAGTAGTAGCGACAGTTGCAATAGTTATAGTAGTAGTAGTAGTAGTAATAATAATAGTAGTGGCAATAGTTGCAGTAGTAGCAGCAATAGCAGTGGTTGTTCTTGTTGTAGTAGTAGTTATAGTAGCAGTAGAAGTAGTTGCAGTAGTAGTTGTAGTAGTAGTGGTGGTGGTGGTGGTGGTAGTAGTAGTAGTAGTTGTGCTAGTAGTAAGAGCAGTAGCAGTAGTAGTAGTTGTAGTAGTAATAGTAGCAACTGTAGGGGTAGTAGTAGCAGTAGTAGTAGTAGTAGAAGTAGTAGTAGTAGTCGTGATGGAAGTGCTAGTATTAGTTGTAATTGCAGTACTAGGGGAAGTAGTAGTAGTGGTTGCAATAGTAGTGGCAGTGGTAGTATTAGTAGTAATGCAAGTAGGAGTAATAGTATTAGTAATAGTAGTGGTAGTTGTTGTAGTGGTAGTTGCAGAAGTAGTAGTAGTAGTATCAGGAGCAGTAGTAGAAGTAGTAGTAGATGTAGTTGTGGTAGAAGTGGTAGTAACGGAGGTAGTAGTAGTTGCAGGAGTAGTAGTAGAAGTAGTAGTCATAGTAGTTGAGGTAGAAGTAGCAGTTGTAGGAGAAGAAGTAGTAGTAGTAGTAGCAGTTGTCAGGGAAGAAGTAGTAGTGGTAGTAGTACCATTAAGTAGTAGTGGTAGTAGTACCGTTAGTATTAGTAGTAGTAGTTGTAGTAGTAGTAGTGGTGGTGGTGTTACTCCTACTACTTCTACTACTATTACCACAGCCACTACAACTACTACTACTGTTACTACTACCACTGCAACTCCAACTACTACTACTTCTACTGCTACTACTACAACTAATACTACTGCTACTACTGCTACCGTTAATACCTCTAATACTACTATTACTGCAACTACTACTACACTACGACAACGATAATTACTACTAGAACTAGTACTACTCTAACAACTTCTACTATCACTACTACCAATGCTACTACTACTCCTACTACTACTACTACAACTTCTGCTATTGCTACTACTACTACTCCTACTACTACTACTGCTACTGCAGCTACTCCCACTACTTCAAGTACTACAACAACAACGACAACAACAACTTCAACTACTACTACTACTACTACAATTACTACTAATACTACTAATACTACTATTACAACTAGTACTACTAATACTACCACCACTACAACTATTGCTACTACTGCTACTACCACTACTGCTACAACTGCTACTACTAGAACTACTCCTATTGCAACTACTACTACTCCTGGTACTACTACTACTGCTGGTACTACTACTACTACTACTACTACTACTACTACTACTACTACTACTACTACTACTATAGCTGCTACTGCTACTACTACTACTAGAATTGCTACTACTCCGACAACTACTAAAATTACTACCACTATTGCTACTACTCCTACTACTACTACTCCTGAGTAGTTGGAGGGGTGCAAGAGCTTGGGCGATGATTTCCTCTTCCATTTTATGGATATCTTTCCTTATTTCATCATACATGTCAAGTGGCATGGGCAAGCAGCTTAAGAGGCGTACGAGCTGTTCGTACTGCTCACTGAGTTATGGATGAGTTGGAGGGCCTACACCAATTGGTGTTGGGCTCTGTGGTTGGGAAGCTTCTTGATTTCCTATACTGCTAGTGCTGCTAGCTCCAAGGTTTCCATCAGCTCCTTGCTGGGCCATCCTGAAAGCACTAAACAAGAGATTAGCCCGGAGAGAGCATCAGCAAGCTGATTATCTTTCCCTTCGATATGCTTGAAGTGCACATTGATCCCAGCTCCCGTGATGTAGTCGGTGAAGGCTATCCAGCGAACTCTTGATGGCTAATTACCAGCTGATTTATTAAAGAAACTAATAATCGCCTGGCAATCAGTGCAGAAAATAAGTTCTTTTTTGTCCAAATAATAGATCTTTAAGGCTTCCATCGTGTTCATTACTGCATGGATTTCTGCATCAATTGTTGATTTTGGTGGATTGAATTTTCCTCTAGCATATGCACAAATCCTTTCCGCAGCGCTTGGATCATATTGCAGTTGCTTCCATTTGCAGATTTCACCCCAGCCATCCATGCATCCATCTGTTTCTAAGATCATAAAGTAGTGTTCAGGTGGAACTTCCAAATCGGGAAGATTTTGGACCATCTGTTTGAGCTATTTGACGAGCGTCCAGTCCTGCCAATTCATGCGTTTATCTCCTATAGGGCTTGTCTTGGCATAGAGAGGACTGAGTAGGCGCCCCAGATTTGGGATATATGGCCTGGCGTAATAGAGAATACCAAGCCATGAGTGCATTCCTCTCTTTTCTGTGAGGGTTTCTTCCGGAAAATTAGCAATCCTTTTGATGATGTGTGGTTGCAGATTGAGTTTGCGGTGTCCAATGATGGCACCAAGAAATTTTAAGATGCTTTGCGGTGTCCAAAGGAAAATGGATAATTGCTTCAAAGGTACTGAAGATTTCTTAGCAGTTTATATTGATGATATTCTAGTATTTTCTCAGACCGAAGAGGAGCATGCAAAGCATCTTAAAATTATGTTGCAAACTCAAGCTGCAACCACACATCATTAAACACCGCAAACTCAAGCTGCAACCACACATCATCAAAAGGATTGCTATTTTTCTAGAAGAAACCCTCACAAAAAAGAGAGGAATGCGCTCATGGCTTGGTATTCTCAATTACGCCCGGCCATATATCCCAAATCTGGGGTGCCTACTCAGTCCTCTCTATACCAAGACAAGCCCTACAGGAGATAAACGCATGAATCGGCAAGATTGGATGCTCGTCAAACAGCTTAAACAGATGGTCCAAAATCTTCCCATCCATTGGTGGCCGATAAGGAGAAGTGGCTGAGGTCATGGCGCTGGAATACAGCTGTTCAGAAAGCTTTCGTATAGAAGGATAATCCAACTCCTCTGTCTCAGCGTCCATTCCATATCCTGCAGCAATTAGATTAGAAACTGGTGTAGCAGGACGCTGATCGGTCACAAGAGTGGTAGTTGGCACTAGATTTGACACGGGAGTTTGCAGTTGCTGCGGCGCGGTATAGGTGTGAGAAGGAACAGAAGTAGAAGAAGCAGAAGGCACCTCTTCCCCACCACCTTCCGGGGGAGGATCATCCCAGGCTGGAGTGCTCACGGTGGGAAAGGGAGCATAGACAGATGGCGGTGGATCATATCTGACATAATAGTCAAATTTGCCACTGGGTTGGCCCAGTGTATCCCAGATAGGCGCTGGAGGCGGAGGTTGCAAGGCCAAGGTAGGAACTGTCGGTAAGAGGCCTGGAGGCATAGTCTCATCAATAGTCTCGTCATCAGAAGGGTCCCAACTAGGTGGCCGCTAGCAGGGGTTCTCAGTCTCACCCGTAGCCTTAGTGATAGGTGAAAGCCGACTGAAGTAAGAATCTTCTTCATCATCAGTGTCATCGGCAGTGGCAAGTGTAAAGGTTTCCAGAAGGTGCATCAGCTCCTTCTCATCAGGCGAGAGGTTAGTGTCGATGTTAGGTGCAAGCCGCTCCATGCGGGTAGTGTTGTAGTTGGAAAACTGGAGGGCGATAGACCCATCAAGGAGGGTCTTTCTGTGGACATCAGCTGGTTGCCAGGGTTAAGAAATTTGTGCTGGTCGGATAATCCAACTCTGCCCTTGATGCTGCTGGGTGGAGTACCTTTGCCCGGGAAGTGCTCGAATGCCATGACTCGCCAAATAGTTGATGACACCCTGTACTGCATAGGCAAAACCAATGTTGGAGGTATTGGATAACCGCCCAACTAGGCCTCTGGTAATGAGTAAATTTGCATTACCCGTTTGCCACTGCTCATACCCCTTTGTTAGGATAGACAGCTGAATATTATGGTAGAAATCGTCGATGGTCATCATCATAGTAGGAATAATATAGATAAGTTGGCTACCTCTGGTTAAGTCCACCTCCATAGTAGCCAGGATTGCTTGGGCGCCACTCCATCGATTGTCACGGAAAACAACCAGTGCTAAAGTCCCTTCTTCCTGTCGATGAAGCATCTGAAGCCATACTTGCAATATGCCTAAATGGATATATTGCATGCCAGTACGAAGAAGCTGTTGATAGCTTTCCTCTTGGATGAAGCCTCGATCGACCTGATTGTGCTCAACACATAACATTGCTTCTTCACTCCGGTGGACGTATACCCGGTGGTGGTCGTCATCTTGTCAGGAGTGATATAGTACTTCAGTATGGACAATAGAAGCATGTTCCTGCATGGAGAGTTGTAACTGTGCTTGTGGATCAATCTGGCGCTCAAGAGTGTGGGATGGCGGAGTGCCTCCCACCAATTGCTTCAGTTTCCCGAACGCCTGGTGGGCGTTATGAAGACGCCTCTGGTTCCGTCGATACCTTCGTACCTGATCTTCAAATAGTGGGACTGGTGTGGGCGGTGTCGTATATTCCTGGCTGGAATACTTCGTCTAGCCGCCATCAATTTCCTGCTAATTTGTCTTTTTCCTCTTGCAAGATCTTCAGAGGATCTTTGAAGGCTCGTAATTAGCCTTTGGCTTCTTTGGGTCTTTCACCACCTCTTTGAAGCAAATGTTCAATTTTATCAACCTTAGTTTTAGATGTGTTATGAGGATGGATTGGCCTACTTCAGCTTGCTGAGCAGCTTCAACAGCATGTTCCTCTCTTTCTAAATTCTGCAACTGCTCTTGTAGTTGCCGAAAATGCTTTAAATACACCCTGAATGCTAAACAAGTTTTGTCATACAGGACTGCAAGATTTTGAGCCAGTTGATTTGTGGAGACTTTAGGTGTGTAAATTAGGTTGAGGTACTCAAGGTCAACAGTTTGGGAATGATCATACCAGTCTTGTATAGCCTTTTCCCAAACGTCAGACATGGAGGGTTAGCATAACTACCAAATAAGTCCTATGGCATAATTCAAATGCAAGTAAACAGACATGTTGTTTCAGACGGGCTTTAAGCTTTGGCAAGAGCACACAGGTGTGCCCTAGGACTTACAAACGGCCACTTGCCTTCACGGCCTTGTTAGGACCTATTCTTTTTCTTGCTTCCAGCCGAAGCACGCATCACACCAGTAGTTTAAATGTTATTTGAAATAGACCAGAGAAACTCATTCAAGCAGTTTTGCAAAAACCTTATATCTAACTTTGAATAAGAACTAACAGAGATTGGTAAGCTCGAACCCTTACCTTTCCTCCGAGTCCCTCAACCTTGAGAGAGTTACTCCTCCATATCTTGAACTGAGCTGTGATACCAAAATGAAAACGCGCGACGGTGTAGAGGTTTTTTCGGTTGCTCGGATTGTGCACTTCCAAGCTGCTAGGGAGAAATGACAATAAGAAATAGGGAGAAGATATGGAAAACTCACGGATTCTTATTATCAATCAGTGCCAAGGATCAGCTCTCGACTGTGTCCTGGTTGGATACAAGCCTGCTCTTATATAGAGGCAAAGAACGCCTCTTCAGGTCTGCAGAGGTTATATAGGGGTCACCCTATCTAGTACTGATTCATGTTTATCACAAATCTCCTTTACAGCAGAGGCTAGGATATCTAGTACTGATTCGTGTTTATCACGAATCTCCTTTACAGCAGAGGCTAGATTCGTGATAAACTACTACTCCTACTACCACTACTACTTCTTCTGCTACTACTACTACTTCGACTACTACAACAACAACTACTACTCCTACTACTAATACTAGTACTACTACAACTACTCCTATTGCTACTACTACTACTACTCATACTACCTACTACAACAACTACTTCTACTACAACAAACACTACTATCACTTCTGCAACTCCTCCCTCAACTTCTACTACTACGACCACTGCTTCTACTACTACTTCTACTACTACTACTACTACTACTACTCCAACTCCTACTCCTACTGCAACTCCCACTACTACTTCTACTGCTACAACTACTTATACAACAACTACTACAGCTACTACTACTTCCACTATTACTATTACTACTATTGCTGTTGTTACTGCTACTACTACTAGTGCTTCAATTTCTATTACTCCTATTAGTACAACTACTACAACTACTGCTACTACTACTACTACACCTACTACTACTACTTCTACTATTACTGTGATTGTTGGTACTACTTTTGTTGCTACTCATACTACAACTCCTACTCCTACACCTACTGCTACTACTACTATTGCTACTATTACTACTTCTACTACAATAACTACCACTTCAACTTCAAGTACTACTACCACTACTGGTACTGCTACTACTACTATTGGTACTACTACTACTACAACTACTATTGCTACTATTGCTTCTACTACTACTACTACTACTACTACAATAACAACAACAACAACAATAACAATAACAACAACAACAACTACTGCTGCTACAACTACTACTACTTCTACTATTATTGTGATTGTTGGTACTACTTTTGTTGCTACTCATACTATAACTCCTTCTCCTACACCTACTCCTACTACTACTATTGCTACTATTACTACTTCTACTACAACAACTACTACTTCAACTTCTAGTACTACTACCACTACTGGTACTGCTACTACTACTACAACAACAACTACTATTGCTACTATTGCTTCTCCTACTACTACTACTACTACTACAATAACAACAACAATAACAACAATTACTACTACTACTACTACTACTTCTTCTACTACTACTACTACTTCTTCCACTACTGCTACTACTACTACTACTACTACTACTGCTCCACTACTAATATTACAAGTAGTACTATTACTATTGCTTCTACTACTATTAGCACTACTACTACTTCTGTAACTACTACTAAGACGACTTCTATTATGGCTCCTACTCCTTCTACTACTACTACTACTGCAACTACTACTTCTACTACTACTACTGCAACTACTACTTCGACAACTGCTACTGCTACTGCTACTGCTGATGCTATTGCGATTGCTGCTACTTCTACTACTACTATTACTACTACTATGACCATAACGGCTGCTACTGCTACTGTTACTACTGCTACTGCTACTACTACAGCTATTACAATGACAACTACCACCACTAGTACTGCTACTATTGCATCAATACTACCACCATGACTAAAGCTACTGCTAGTATGACTACTACTACTAGTATGACTACTACTAAAGTGGTTACCAATACTACCACCATGCCTAAGCTACTACTTCTACTGCTGTTGCCACTACTATAACTACTACTGCTGCTTCTACTTTGGTGGCTACTTTTGCTACTATTGTTGCTACTACTACAACTTCTATTACTACTTTTGCTGCTGCTACTGCTATTACTACTACTACAACTTTTTCTACTGCGACTACTACTACTACTACGACTACAACAACAACTAGTACTATGACTTCTATTGCTACTACTACTACTACCACTACTACTACTACAGCTACTACTGCTGCTGCTAGTACTACTACTAGTATAACAACAAGTACTACTATAGCTACTACTATAACTACTACTACTACTACTACTACTTCTTCTACTACTACAACTACCATTACTGCTGTAGCTGTTGCCGCTGCTACTACTAGCGCTACTCCTCCTACTATTACAATAACAACTATGACTACTACTACTTCTATGACTACCATATGGCTTCTGCTACTACTACTACTTATACTAGTTCTACTACTAGTACTACGGCTATCACTTCTGCTTCTACTACTACTTCTACTTCTACTACTACTTCTACTACTGCAACTACTGTTGTGACTTCTACTACTGCTCGTATTATTACCACCATGACTGCTACTGCTACTATTACTACTTCTACTATTACCACTATTACTGCTGCAACTGCTACTACTACTCCTAATACTATTAATATTACTAGTACTACTTCTAATAATAATAATAATGATGATAATAATAATACAATTATTAGTATTGCTACTTCTACTGTTACACCTATTACGTTACTGCTCCTACTACTGTTTCTCCTTATACTACTACTACTGCTACTATTGCATCAATTACTTCTATGACAACTAGTACTACTACTACTACTACTACTACTACTGCTACTATAACTACTCTCCGCTACTCCTATTACTACTGCAACTACCACTACTACTTCTACAGCTACTAGAACTACTCCTATTACTACTACTACTACTACTACTATTACAGCTACAACAACTATTACTGCTACTACTACTCATACTGCAACAACTACTACTACAGTTGTTTCTGGTGCTGTTACAACTGCTACAACTAGTAAAACCACTGCTACTACTACTGCTACTATTACTATTAAAACTACCGCTACTACTACAGCTACTACAATCACTATTACTAATAGTACTACAACTACAACAACAACAACTACTACTATTACTACTACTACCACCACCACTACTACTATTGCTATTGCTACTACCAGTTCTCCTATTTCTACTACTTCTGCTACTACTACTTCTACTACTGATGCTGATACTACTATTGCTACGGCTGTTACTACTACTACTGCTGCTTCTACTGCTGCTACTACAACTACTTCTACTACTACACTGCTACTACTATTGTTGTTGCTGGTACTACTATAGCTACTACTGCAACTACTACTACTACTACTACAACACTACTATTTTTGTTGCAATTGCTGCTACCACTGTCACTACTTTTGCTACAAGTTACACGACTGCTACTACTTCCACTACTACTACTTCTGCTACTACTACTACTACTATAGCGAATGCCACTACTACTACTACTACTACTACTATTACCAGAAGTAGTTTTCGTAGGAGTAGTAGTAGTAATAGGAGCAGTAGTAGTTGGATTAGTAATTGTAGTCGGGGAAATAGTCGTAGTAGCAGAAATAGTAGCAATAGTAGTGGTAGTATTAGTAGTTGCAGTCGCAGTAGTTGTAGTTGTAGAAGTAGTGGTAGTAGTAGTTATAGCAGCAATTATTGCAGCAGCAATAGTAGTAGCGACAACAAGAGCAGTAGCACTAGAGTAGTAGTAGTAGTAGTAGTAGAAGTCGCATTAGTCGTTGTAGTAGCAGCAGTAGTAGGAGGAGGAGGAGAAGAAATAATAGTAGCTGTAGTAGTAATAGTAGTAGTGGTAGTGGTAGCTACATTAGTAGTAGTAGCAGTTGCAGTAGTAGTTGTAGTAGTAGCAGTAGCAGCAGTAGTAGCAATAGTAGTAGTAGTAGCAGTAGCAAAAGTAGTAGTAGTAGTAGCGGCAAAAGTAATAGTTATAGTCATAGGAGAAGTAGTAGTTGTAGTAGCAGTCGTGCTAGTAGTATTAGCAGTAGTGGTTGACCTAGGAGTAGTAGTTGTAGCATTGGTGGCAGTAGTTATATTTGTAGTAGTAGTTGTTGTTACAGCAATAGTTTTAGTAGTAGAAGCGAAAGTAGTTGTAGCCATAGTAGGATATGCAGTACTAGTTGTAGTATTGGTAGCAATAGTAGTAGCAGTAGTAGTAGCATTAGTAGTAGTAATAGGAGAAGTAGTGGTAGTATTAGTTGCAGTAGTAGTAGCAGTTGTAGAAGTGTTAGTAGCTGTAGTATTAGTGGCAGTAGTCGTGCTTGCATGAGTAGTAACACTAGTTGTAGTAGAAGTAGCGGTAGTAGTAGTAGGAATAGCAGTAGTTGTAGTAATAGTAGCAGTAGCAGTAATTAAAGCAGAAGACGTAGTAGTAGTAGGAGAAGTTGTTGTAGTAGTAGTAGTAGATATAGTATTCGTAATAGTAGTAGAAATATTATTCATAGTAGTTATAGTACTATTAATAGTAATTATAGTTGTAGTAGCAGTTGTAACAGTAGTAGCAGAAGTTGTAATAGTAGTAGTAGTTATTATAGTAGTAGTCGTAGTAGTAGTAGTGGTAGTAGTCATAGCAGTCATAGTAGTAGCAGAAGTAGTAGTGGTAGTAGTAGTAGAAGTAGTAATAGAACCACTAATAGGGATAGTATTAGTAGTAGTAGTAGAAGAAGAAGCATTGAGAGTGGTAGTAGTAGTACCGACAGTAGTAATAGTTATAGTCGTAGTAGCAATAGTAGTAGTGGTAGCAGTAGTGGTAGTACTATTAGTAGTAGTAGTTGAATTAGGACTAGTAGTTATAGATGTGGCAGCAGCAGTAGTATTTGTAGTAGCTGTAGTAGTTGCAGTAGTAGTTGTAGCAGTAGAAGTAGTAGTAGTAGTACCCGTAGTGTGAGATGTAGAAGTAGTTATAGTATTAGTAGCAATAGTTGTAGCTATGCTAGTAGCAGAAGTAGTAGTAGTAGGAGAAGTAGTAGTAGTATTAGTAGTAGTAGTAGTAGTAGCTGTAGAACTATTAGTAGTGGTAGTATTAGTAGCAGTAGACGTACTTGCATCAGTACTAGTAGTAGCTATAGTAGTCATAGTAGTAGTAGTACTAGTAGTAGTAAATGTAGCGGTAGTAGTAGTAGCAACAACTGTAGTAGTAGTAGCAACAACTGTAGTAGTAGTAGTAGTAGTAGTAGTAGCAATAGCAAAAGAAATAGCAGTAGTTGTAGTAGAAGAAGTTGTAGTAGAAGAAGTTGTAGTAGTAGTAGTTGTTGTAGAAATGGTAGTCATAGTAGTAATAGCAATAGTAGTCATAGTAGTAGTAGTAGTAGTAATAGTATTTGTAGTGGTAGTTTTATTCGCAGTAGTAGCTGCAGTAGCAGTAGTAGGAAAAGTAGTAATAGTAGTAGTTGTTATTGTAGTAGAAGTCATAGTAGTAGTAGTTATTGTTGTACAAGCCGTAGGAGTAGTAGAAGCTCTAGCAGTAGTAGAAGTAGTATCAGTAGTAGTAGCAGAAGTAGTAATAGCAACACTAATAGGCACAATATTGGTGGTAGTAGTTGAAGAAGCAGTAGGAGCGGTAGTTGTTGTAGTAGTCCAAGCAACAGAAGCAGTTGTAGATGTAGGGGTGGTAGTATTAGTAGGGGTGATAGTAGCGGTAGTAGGAGTAGTACTAGCAGCAGTAGAAGTATAAGTAGTAGTAATAGCTGTAGTACTAGGAGTATCAATAGTGGAAGTCGTGGTTGTACTACTAGTAGTAGTTGGAGTGGTATGAGTAATAGGGGTAGCAGAAGTCATGGTAGTAGTAGCACTAGTTGTAGTAGCAGTAGTAGTTGTAGGAGTAGTAGTAGGAGAAGTTGTTGTAGTAGTAATGGTAATTGTAGCAATAGTAGTAGCAGTAGTAGCAATAGTAGTAGCAGTAGTAGTTGCAGTTGTAGCAATAATCGTAGTTGTAGTAATAGTAGCAGTAGCAAAAGTAGTTGTAGTAGGAGAAATAGTAGTCATCATAGTAGTAGTAGCAGCTAGCAGTGGTAGCATTAGCAACAGTAGTCGTCATAGTTAGTAGTAGTAGTTGTTGTTGTTGTTGTTGTAGCAGCAGTAGTAGTAGCAATAGTAGTAGCTGATGTAGTAATAGTCATAGTATTTGAAGTAGTAGTAGCACTATGAGTATTAGTGGTAGTAGTATTAGTAATAGTAGTATTGTAGAAATAGTATTAGCTGTAGTAGTTTTTATAGTTGCAAAATTTATAGTTATAGTAGAAGTTTTAGTTGTATTAGGCATAGTAGTAGTGGTTGGAGTAGTAGTATTAGAAGTAGCAGTAGATGTAGCAGTAGTAGCAGTAGTTACATTAGTGGAAGTAGTAGCAGTGGTAGTAGTAGTTGTTGTTGTAACAGTTGTAGTAGAAGGTGTCGCAGCAGTAGCAGTAGTGTTAGCAGTAGTAGTGGTACCTGTAGTAGTAGTAGTATAAGTAGTAGGTGGAGAGGAAGCGAAAGTAGTAGTTGTAGCAATAGTAGCAGTAGTTGTAGTAGTAGCATCAATAGTAATTATGGTAGTAGCTATTGTAGTAGTCCTAGTAGTAATTGTAGTAGTTGCAGTAGTAGCCACAGTGGTAATGGTAGCAATAGCAGCAGTCTTAACAGTCGTAGTAGTAGCAACAGCAGCAATAGTAGTAGAAATAACAGTAGAAGTAGTAGTATTAGTCGTAGTAGTAGTAATAGTAGGAGTAGCTGCAATAATAGTTGCAGCAGTAGTAGTTGCAAATATTATTAGTAGGAGCAGTGGTAGTAGTAGTATTCGAAGTAGTAGCAGTAGTAACAGTAGTAGGAGGAGTAATACTTGGAGCATAAATAGTAGTACTAGTAGTATTAGTATTTTTAGTAGGAGTAGTCACACTAGTAGTAGCAATAGAAGTAACGCTAGCAGTTGTAGTAGGAATTATTTTAGCAGTAGTAGAAGTAGTGGCAACAACAATAACAATAGTAGTGTAGCTGAAGTAATAGTTGTAGTCATTGTAGTAGTAGCAGTCATAGTAGTAGTAGCCATAGTTGTAGCAGTAGTTGTTGTAGTAGTAGTGGTTATTGTTGTAGCAGTAGTGGTTATTATCATTGTAATAGTAGTAGTAGCAGAAGTAGTAGTAGGAGAAGCAGAATTAGTTGTATTAGTCGTACTAGTAGTAGTTGGAGCGATAGTAGTGACAGCATTAGTATTAGTAGTTGCAATAGTAGTAGTCGCAGCAGTAATAGTAGTAGTAGTGGCAGTTGCAGTAGTAGTAGTAGCCATAGTACTAGTTGTAGTAATAGCAGCAATAGTTGCCCTTGTAGTAATTGAAGTATTAGGAGTAGAAGTATTTGTAGCTGTAGAAGTAGTCAAAGTAGTAGTAGTAATAGTAGGAGTAGCAGTAGTACTTGTTGGAGTAGTAGCAGTAGTAGTGGTAGCCATAGTAATAGAAGTTGTAGTAGCAGTAGTAGTAGTAGTGGTAGTAGCAACAGTTGTAGTAGTAGTAGTGGCAGTAGTAGTAGTAGTAGCACTAGCAGTAGTTGTAGAAATTGCTGAAGTAGAGGTAGTTGGAGTTGTTGGAGAGGTAGAAGTAGTTGTTATTGTAGGAGAACTGGGAGTAGTAGTAGTAGCAGCAGTAGTAGTAAAAGTCATTGTAGTAGCCGTAGTAGTTATAGTGGTCATACTAGTTGTAGAAGTACTTGTAAACATAGTTGTTGTAGTAGTAGTAGTAGTTGCAGTATCAACAGAAACATTAGTTAAAGCAATAGTAGCAGTAGCATTAGTAGTCATAGTAGGAGAAATAGTAGTAGTAGTAGCAACAATAACAACATTTGTAGTAGTGGTGGTAGTAGAAGTAGTAGTTGAAGTAGTAGTAGTATGAGGAGTGGTGGTTGGAGTAGGAATTGTAATCGGAGTAGTAGTTATAGTAGTAGGCGTAGTAGTAGTTGCAATAGTAGGACTAGGCATTGGAATAGTAGCAGTAGCAGTAGTAGTAGGTGTAGTAGTGGTTGTATGTGTTGTAGTAAGAGTAGTTGTAGGAGTAGTAGTAGTAGTGTCAATATTAGTAGTAGTAGTACCAATAGTAGGAGGAGTAGTAGTAGTAGCAATTGTACTAGTAGTGCAAGTAGTAGTATTATTAGAAGTAGGAATGGTAGTAGTAGTAGTAGTAGTAGTAGTAGTAGTAGTAGTAGTAGTAGTAGTAGTAGTAGTAGTAGTAGTAGTAGTTGTAATAGTAGTAGCAGTAGGAGTCGTAGTAGTAGTAGTAGTAGTAGCAGAAGTCATGGTAGTAGTAGCACTAGTAGTAGGAGCAGTAGTAGTTGAAGGGGTGGTAGTAGAAGTATTTGTTGTTGTAATAGTGGTAATAGTCGCAGTCGTGGTAGTAGTAGGACTAGTAGCACTAGTAGCTGCAGTTGTAGGAGGAGTTGGATAGAAGTAGAAATAGGAGTAGTACTAGTTGGAGTAGGGGCAGTAGCAGTAGTAGGAGTTATAGTAGCTATAGGAGGTGGATTAGGAGCGTAGTAGCAGTAGCAGCAGCAGCAGCTAGAGTAGTAGTAGTAGCAGTAGGGGTAGTTGTAGTAGTAGTAGTACGAGGAGGAGGAGGAGGAGGAGTAGTTGTACCAATAGTAGTAAGAGTAGAAGTAGTAGTAGTATAGCAGTAGCAGCAATAGCAACAGTAGTAGTAGGAGGAGTAGTTGCACCTGTAGTAGTATTAGGAGTACTCGTAGCATTGTTAGTATTAATAGTAATAGTTCCAGTAACAAGAGGAGGAGGAGGAGTAGTAGTAGTAGTTCTAGTAGTAGGGGGAGTAGTAGCAGTAACAGAAGTAGTTGTAGTAGTAGAAGTAGTAGTAGTAGTAGTATTAGCGATTAGAGCTAGTGTAGTAGTAGTAGAATTAGCAAAAGTCATCGTAGTGGTAGCATTAGTTGTAGTAGCATTAGTAGTTGTGGAGTACTAGTAGGAGAAGTTGTTGTAGTAGCAATGGTAATAGTAGTAGCAGCAGTAATAGTAGTCATATTAGTATTAGAATTAGCAGTAGTGGTAATAGTAGGTGCCGGTGTAGTGGTAGTAGTAGTAGCAGAAGTCATGGTAGTAGCAGCACTAGTTGTAGTGGCAGTAGTAGTTGTATGAGTAGTAGTAGGAGAAGTTGTTGTTGTAGTAATGGTAATTGTAGCAATAGTAGTAGGAGTAGTAGCAATAATAGTAGCAGTAGTAGTTGCAGTTGTAGCAATAATCGTAGTTGTAGTAATAGTAGCAGTAGCAAAAGTAGTTGTAGTAGGAGAAATATTAGTCATCATAGTAGTAGTAGCAGCTAGTAGTGGTAGCATTAGCAGCAGTAGTCGTCATAGTTAGTAGTTGTAGTAGTAGTTATTGTAGTAGCAATAGTAGTAGCCAATGTAGTAATAGTCATAGTATTTGAAGTAGTAGTAGCACTATGAGTATTAGTGGTAGTAGTATTAGTAATAGTAGCATTATAGTAGTAATATTAGTTGTAGTAGTATTTATAGTAGCAGAATTTATAGTTATAGTAGAAGTTTTAGTTGTATTAGGCATAGTAGTAGTAGTTGGAGTAGTAGTATTAGGAGTAGTAGTAGAAGTAGCAGTAGTAGCAGTAGTTACATTAGTGGAAGTAGTAGCAGTGGTAGTAGTTGTTGTTGTTGTAGCAGTAGTAGTAGAAGTTGTCGCAGTAGTAGCAATAGTGTCTGTAGTAGTAGTGGTACCTGTAGTAGTAGTAGTAGTATAGGTAGTAGGAGGAGAAAAAGCAAAAGTAGTAGTTGTGGCAATAGTAGCAGTAGTTGTAGTAGTAGCATCAGTAGTAATTATGGTAGTAGCTATTGTAGTAGTCCTAGTAATAGTTGTAGTAGTTGCAGTAGTAGCCACAGTGGTACTAGTAGCAATAGCAGTAGTCTTAGCAGTTGTAGTAGTAGTAGCAGTAGCAATAGTAGTAGAAATAACAGCAGAAGTAGTAGTATTAGTTGTAGTAGTAGTAATAGTAGGAGTAGCTGCAAAAATAGTTATAGCATTAGTAGTTGCAACTATATTATTAGTAGGAGCAGTGGAAGTAGTAGTATTCGAAGTAGTAGCAGTAGTAACAGTAGTAGGAGGAGTATTAGTTGGAGCATAAATAGTAGTACTAGTAGTATTAGTATTTTAGTAGGAGTAGTCACAGTAGTAGTAGCAATAGTAGTAGCACTAGCAGTAGTAGTAGGAATTATTTTAGCAGTAGTAGAAGTAGTGGCAACAATAGCAGCAATAGTAGTGTAGCAGAAGTAATAGTAGTAGTCGTTGTAGTAGTAGCAGTCATAGTAATAGTAGTCATAGCTGTAGCAGTAGTTGTTGTAGTAGTAGTGGTTATTATTGTAGCAGTAGTGGTTATTGTCATTATAATAGTAGTAGTAGCAGAAGTAGTAGTAGGAGAAGCAGAATTAGTTGTATTAGTCGTACTAGTAGTTGTTGGAGCGATAGTAGTGAGAACATTAGCAGCAGTAGTAGTAGTGGCAGTTGCAGTAGTAGCAGTAGCCATAATACTAGTTGTAGTAGTAGCAGCAATAGTTGCCAGTGTAGTAATTGAAGTATTAGGAGTAGAAGTAGTTGTAGCAGTAGAAGTAATCAGAGTAGTAGTAGCAATAGTACTTGTTAGAGTAGTAGCAGTAGTAGTGGTAGCCATAGTAATAGAAGTTGTAGTAGCAGTAGTAGTAGTAATGGTAGTAGCAACAGTAGCAGTAGTAGTAGTGGCAGTAGTAGTAGTAGTAGTAGTAGCACTAGCAGTAGTTGTAGCAATTGTGGAAGTAGAGGTAGTTGTAGTAGTTGGAGAGGTAGAAGTACTTGTTATTGTAGGAGAACTAGGAGGAGGTGTAGTAGTAGTAGTAGTAGTACTAGTAAAAGTCATAGTAGTAGCTGTAGTAGTTATAGTGGTCGTACTAGTTGTAGAAGTGGTTGTAAACATAGTTGTAGTAGTAGTAGTAGTTGTAGTATCAACAAAAGCATTAGTTGAAGTAATAGTAGTAATAGCAATAGTAGCAGTAGCATTAGTAGTCATAGTAGGAGAAATAGTAGTAGTAGTAGCAACAATAACAACATTTATAGTAGTGGTGGTAGTAGAAGTAGTAGTTGAAGTAGTAGTAGTAGTAGTAGTATTAGGAGTGGTGGTTGGAGTAGGAATTGTAGTCGGAGTAGTAGTTATATTAGTAGGAGTAGTAGTAGTTGCAATAGTAGGACTAGGCATTGGAATAGTACTAGTAAGTGTAGTAGTAGTAGGTGTAGTAGTGGTTGTAGGTGTTATAGTAGGAGGAGTAGTAGGAGTAGTAGTAGTAGTGTTAATATTAGTAGTAGTAGTACCGGTAGTAGAAGGAGTAGTAGTAGTCGCAATTATACTAGTAGTACAAGTAGTAGTATTACTAGTAGTAGGAACGGTAGTAGTAGTAGTTGTAGTAGTAGTAGTCGTAGTTCTGGAGTACTAGTAGGAGAAGTTCGTGTAGTAGTAATGGTAATTGTAGCAGTAGTAGTAGTAGTAGTCATATTAGTAGTAGAAGTAGTAGTTGTGGTAGTAGTTGGTGCCAGTGTAGTGGTAGTAGTAGTAACAGAAGTCGTGGTAGTAGTGACACTAGTTGTAGTAGCAGTAGTAGTTGTAGGAGTAGTAGTAGGAGAAGTTGTTATAGTAGTAATGATAATTGTAGCAATAGTAGTAGTAGTAGTATAGTGGTAGTATTAGGACTAGTAGTAATTGTTGTAGTAGTACTAGTAGTAGTAGTAGTACTAGTAGTAGTAGTAGTAGTAGTAGTAGTAGTATTAGTAGTATTAGTAGTTGTAGTAGTCGCAATAGTTGCCATTGTAGCGGAATAAGTTTTAGTAGTAGTGGTAGTAGCACTAGTAGTAGAAGTAGTAGTAGTAGTAGTAGTAGTAATAGTAGTAGCTACAGTAGTAGTCGTAGTACTAGTATTAGCAGTCATAGTAGTAGTAGTTGTTGTTGTTGTAGCAGCAGTAGAAATCATCATAGTAGTATTAGTAGAATTTGTGGCAGTAGTAGTAGTAGTAGTAGGAGTTGATGTAGGAGTAGTTTTTTTACTAGTATTAGTGATAGCAATTCTAGCAGAGTAGTAATAGGTGGAGGAGGAGGAGGAGTAGTAGTAGGGGTAGTAGTAGTAGTAGTAGTAGTAGTAGTAGTAGCACAAGTAGTGGGAGTAGTAGTTACAGTACTTATTTTAGGAGTAGTAGTCATAACAGTAGTAGTGGTGGTGGTGGTAGGAGTAGGGGAAGTAGTAGTAGTAGCAATAGTAGCTGTTGTAGTACTAGTAGTAGTTGCAGCAACAATAGTGGTAGTAGAAGAAGTAGTAGTAGCAATAGGAGGAGAAGTACTACACGTAGTAGCAATAGGAGCAGAAGTAGCAATATTAGTTGTAGTAGTGGTAGCAATAGAAGTAGTTGCACTGTAGCAACAACATTAGTAGGGGAAGTAGTGCAGTACTAGTGCAAGTAGCAACAGTAGTAGTAGTAGTATTAGTAGCAACAGTAGTAGTCATAGTAGTAGTTGTAGTAATGGTAGAAACAATAGATATAGTAATAGTGGCAGTAGTAGTAGCAGCGATAATAGTAGTAGCAATAGCTACAGCAGTTATTGCTGCAGTAGCAGTAGTAGTTGCAGGAGTATTAGTAGCAGCAGTAGTTGTGGTAGAAGTTGTAGCAGTAGTAGAAGTAGTAGCACTCGTAGCAGCAATAGTAGTCGGAGCGGCAGTATTAGCTATAGTAGCAGTAGTAGTTGCAGTATAGTAGTTGTAGTAGCAGTAGTAGAAGCAGTAGTACTACTAGTTGTGGTAGTAGACTCAGTAATAGTAGTAGTAGCAGTATTAGTAATAGCAGTAGTTGTTGTAATATTAGCAGTTGTAGTAATTGTTGTAGTAGCAGTAGTACTAGTGGTAGTAGTAGTTGCAGAAGCCACAGTGGTAGTAGTAGTAATAGTAGCAGCAGTGGTAATAGTAATAGTTGTAGTAATAGTAGTTGTAGCAATAGCAACTGTAGCAGAAGTAATAATAGAAGTAGTATTAGCACTAGTTGCAGTAGTAGCATAGTAGCAGTAGAAGTAGTACTAGTTGAAGTAGTAGTAGTAGTAGTAGGAGTAGCAGTAGTTGTAGTAGTTGTAGAAGTAGTAGTAGTAGTACTAGCACTAGTTGCAGTAGTAGTAGTAGGAGTAGCAGTAGTAGTAGCAGTAGTAGCAGTAGTAGTAGCAGTAGTACTAGTAGTGGTAGTAGTAGATGAAGTAGCATTAGTAGTAGTGAAAGTGGAAGTAATAGTAGTAATAGAAATACTAGTAGCAGCTGTAACTGTAGCACTAGTAGTAGTAGCAGTAGTTCTAGCACTATTAGTAGCAGAAGTAGTAGTAGTAGTAGTAATAGTACTATTTGGAGTTGTCGTAGTAGCCGTAGTAGTAGTAGTACCAATAGTAGCTGCTATAGTTGTAGTAGCTTTTGTAGCAGTAGATGTAGTTGTAGTAGCTACTGTAGCAGTAGGTGTAGTTGAAGTACTACTAGTATTAGTAGTAGTAGCAGTAGTTACAGCACTAGCAGTAGTAGTAGTAGCAGTAGTATTAGGAGAAGTAGTAGTGGTAGTTGTAGTAGTAGGAGGAGTAGTAGTAGCAATGGTAGTAGTTGTAGCAGTTGTAGTAGTAGTAGTAGTAGCTGTTGTAGCAGCAGTAGTAGTAGTTGTAGGAGTAGTAGTTGTATTAGTAGCTGTAGCAATAGTAATAGTCACACTTGTAGTAGTAAGAGTAGTAGTAGTAGTAGTAGTAAAAGCAGCAGCAACAATAGTAATGGCAGTAATAGTTGTTGTTGTAATAGTACTTGTAGATGTAGTTGTGGTGATAGTAGTAGTAGTAGTGGTGGTGGTGGTGGTGGTGGTAGTAGTAGTAAGTGTAGTAGTTGTAGTAGCAATAGTAGTAGTAGTTGTAATAGTAATATTAGCAGTAATAGCAGCAATTGTAGTAGTAGTAGCAGTTGTAGCAGTAGTAGTAGCAATAGTAGTAGCCAATGTAGTAGTAGTCGTACTATTTGAAGTAGTAGTAGCACTGTGAGTATTATTAATAGTAGTATTAGAAATAGTAGTATTGTACTAGTTGTATTAGTTGTAGTAGTATTTATAGCAACAAAAGTTATAGTTGTAGTAGTATTATTATTAGTAGTAGGCATAGTCGAAGTAGTAGTATTAGTAGTAGGCATAGTAGTTGTAGTACTAGCACTAGCTGTAGTAGTAATAGTTGAAGTAGCAGTAGTAGCAGTAGTTGCAATAGTAGTAGCAGATGTGGTAGTAATCGTAGTATTTGAAGTAGTAGTAGCACTGTGAGTGTTAGTAGTGGTAGTATTAGTAATAGTAGTATTGTAGTAGTAGTATTCGTTGTAGTAGTATTTATAGTAGCAAAAGTTATTGTTGTAGTAGTAGTAGGCATAGTAATAGTAGTAGTACTAGCACTAGTTGCAATAGTAGCAGTAGTAGCAGGAGTTGCAGTAGTGGAAGTAGTAGTAGTTGTTGTAGCAGTGGTAGCAGTAGAAGCAGCAGTTGTGGTAGAAGTAATCGCAGTAGTAGCAGTTGTGTTAGTAGTAGCAATAGTAGTAGTAGTAGTAGTAGCATGAGGAGAAGAGCAGTGGTAGTAGTAGCAGTAGTAGCAGTCTTAGCAGTCGAAGTAGTAGTAGCAGTAGCAGCAATAGTAGTAGAAATAGCAGTTGAAGTAGTAGTAGTAGTTGTAGTAGTAGTAATAGTAGTAGTAGTTGTAATAATAGTTGTAGCAGTAGTGGTAGTTGCAATTGCAGTATTAGAAGGAGTAGCGGTAATAGTAGGAGCCAAAGTAGTAGCAATAGTAATAGTAGTTGGAGGAATAGTAGTTGTAGTAGAAACAATAGTAGGAGTAGTGTTAGTACTTTTAGTAGCAGTTGTAGTAGTAGTAGTAGCAATAGTAGTAGTAATGGCAGTAGTAGTAGCTATTGTTTTAGCAGTAGGAGAAGTAGCGGCAACAATAACAGTAGTAGCAGTAGTAATAATAGTAGTCATAGTAGTAGTAGCGATCGTAGTAATAGTAGCAGTAGCAGAAGGAGTAGTTGTTGTAGCAGTAGTGGTTTCTATTGTAATAGTATTAGTAGTAGTTGCGATAGTAGTAGCAGAAGTAGTAGTAGTAGGGGAAGCAGAATTATTTGTTGTAGTAGTAGTAGTTGGAGAGATAGTAGTGACAGTAGTAGTTGCAGTTGCTGCAGTTGTAATAGTAGCAGTAGCAGTAGCAGTAGCAGTAGTAGTACTAGTGGCAGTTGCAGCAGTAGCAGTAGCAGTAGCAGTAATTTTAGTTGTAGCTGCAGTAGTTGCCGTTGTAGCAGTTGAAGTATTTGGAGTAGAAGTAGTTATAGCAGTAGAAGTAATTAGAGTAATAGTAGTAATAGTAGCAATTGTAGCAGTAGTAGTGGTAGCCGTAATAGTAGAAGTTGTAGTAATTGTAGTAGTATTAGCAGTCATAGTAGTAGTAGTAGTAGCAATAGTAGTAGTAGTAGTAGTTGCAGTAGTAGTAATAGTAGTAGTAGCAATAGCAGTAGTTGTAGCAATTGCAATAGTAGAAGTAGTAGTAGTAGTAGTAGCAGCAAAAGTCATAGTAGTAGATGTAGTAGTTATAGTGGTAGTACTAGTGGTAGGAATAATTGGAAAAGTAGTTGTAGTAGTAGTAGTAGTAGTTGCTGTTGCAATAGAAGCATTAGTAGAAGTGGTAGTAGTAATAGCAATAGCAGTAGCATTAGTAGTCATATTAGGAGAAATAGTAGCAGTAGCAGCAACAACAATAGCAGCAGTAGTAGTGGTAGTAGGATTAGTAGTAGTAGCATTAGTACGCACAATAGTAGTAGTAGTAGTAGTAGTAGTAGTAGCAATAGTAGTAGTAGTTGAAGTAGTAGTAGTAGTACAGGTAGTAGTTATAGTACTAGTAGCAGTAGTAGCAGCAGCACTAGTAGCAGTAGTAGTAGCAAGAGTAGAAGCAGTAGCACAAGTAGTAGTAGTAGAAGCGGTAGTAGTACCATTAGTTATAGTAGTGGTAGGAAAAAAAGTAGTAGCCGTAGTAGTAGTAGTAGAAGTAGAAGTAGTAGGACTAGTAGTAGTAGTAGTAGATGTAGACGCAGTAGTAGTTGCAATAGAAGTAGCAGTAGGCAAAGTAGTAGGAGTAGTTGCATTAGTAGCAGTAGCAGCAACAACAGCTATAGCAATAGTAGTAGTAATAGTATTAGTTGCAATGGTGGCTGCAGTAGAAGTAGTAGTAGTAACAGCCACATTTGTAGTATTAGTAGTTGTAGTAGTAGCCGTATTAGTAGCAGCAGTAGCAACAGTAGCAGTAGTAGTAGTAGTAGCAATAGTAGTAGTAGTAGGGCTTGGAGTAGGAGTAGAAGTCGGATTATTACTAGTTGGAGTATTGGTAGTGATAGTAGTAGTTGTCATAGTAGTAGTGGCAGTAGCACTAGTATTTGAAGTAGTAGCAATAGTAGTAGTATTAGGATTGGTAGTTGGAGTAGGAATTCGAGTTGGAATAGTAGTAATAGTAGTAGGAGTAGTAGTCATTGCCGTAGAAGGACTAGCCATTAGAATAGTTGTAGTAGTAGTAGTAGTAGTAGGAGTAGGAGT
>RXID01011171.1:231487-266580 GCA_005019695.1 Trichopus zeylanicus subsp. travancoricus | reverse complement strand
TAATAGCAGCAGCAACAGTAGTAGTAGTAGGAGTGTAAGGAGTGGTAGTAGTAATAGCAGTAGTAGTAGGAGTATTAGGATTAGTAGCAGAATTAGTAGCAATAGTTGTAATAGTAGTAGTTGGAGTAGTAGTGGAAGTCGGTGTAGGAGTAGGAGTAGTAGTAGGATTAGAAGTAGTAGTAGTTGTTGTTATTGTAATTATTGTAATAGTAAAATTATTGTAATAGTATTTATAGCAGCAGTAGTAGTAGCAGCAGTAGTAGTAGCTGGAATAGTAGCAGCAACGACTATAGTAGTAGTAAGAGTGTTGGGAGTAGTAGTAGTAGTAGTGGTAATCATGGTAGCAGCAGCAATAGTAGTAGTAGGAGTATTAGGATTAGTAGTAGTATAAGTAACAATAGGAGTAATACTAGTACTAGGAGTCCTAGTGACAATCAGTGTAGGAGCAGGAGTAGTAGTTGGAGGAGGAGGAGGAGGAGGAGTAGTAGTAGTAGTAGTTGTTGTTGTTGTTGTAGTAGTCGTAGTAGTAGTAGTAGTAGTAGTAATGTTAGTGTTAGTAGTAGTAGTACCTGTATTAGGAGTAGTAGGAGTAGCAATTGTGCTGGTAGTAGAAGTAGTAGTAGTAGTAGTAGTATTGTTAGCTGTAGTAGCAATTATGCTAGTAGTAGAAGTAATAGTAGTAGTAGTGGTATTAGAAGTTGTACTAGTAATAGTAGTAACGATTGTAGTACTAGTAGTGGTAGGAGCAGTAGCAGTAGCAACAGTAGCGGTAGTAATAATAGTCATTGAAGTCAGAGAAGAAGTACTAGCAATAGTATTTGTTGTTGTAGCTTTTGGATTAGTAGTTGTAGTAGTAGCAGTAGTAGTAGTAATAATAGTAATAGTAGTAGTTGTAGTAGTAGCTATATCAAGAGCAGTAGTTGTCGTTGTAGTAGGAATAGTAGCAGCGGTTGTAATAGTAATAACAACTGCATTAGTAGTAGTAGTAGGAGTAGAGTAGGAATAGCAGTAGTAGTAGTAGTAGCAGTAGTAGTAGTAGCAGCAGCAATAGCAGTAGCAGTAGCAGTAGTAGCAGTAGCAGTAGTAGTAGAATTAGTAGTAGGGGTACTAGTAGTCGTAATAGTAGTAGTAGTAGTAGTAGCTGCAATAGCAGCTGCGGTACTAACAGTGGTATTAGTAGTAGTAGTAGTAGTAGTTGTAATAGTAGGACTAGTAGTAGTAGAGTAGTAGTAGTCATAGTAGTAGTAATAGTAGTAGTAGTATTAGGACTAGTAGTAGTAGAGTAGTAGTATTAATAGTAGTAGTTGTTGCAGTCGTAGTAGTAGTAGAAGTCTTGAAGTCTTAGCAGTAGTTGTAGGAAGAGTAGTAGCAGAGTAGTAGTAGTAGTAGTAGAAGTAGTAGTAGTAGTAGTAGTAGTAGTAGTAGTAGTAGTAGTATTAGTAGTAGTAGTAGTAGTACTTGTAGTAATAGTAGTAATACTAGCTGTAGTAGTAGGAATTAGAATAGTATTAAGAGTAGTAGAAGTTGCAGTGGTAGCTGTAGTAGTGGCAGTAGCAACATGCATAGTAGTAGAAGTTGTTGTAGTAGTAGTAGTTGTTGTAGTAATAGTTGTATTAATATTAGCAGCAGTAGTAGTAATTATAGTAGTAGTATTCATAACTGTAGTCGTAATACTAGTAGTAGTAGTAGTAGTAATGGTGGTGGTGGAGGTAGTAGTAGTAGTAGTAGTAGTAGTGTTAGTGTTAGTCGTAGTAGGACGTGTAGTAGAAGTAGAAGTAGTAGTAGTTGTTGTAGTAGTGGTAGGAGCAGCAACAACATTAGAAGAAGTAATAGTAGTTGTTGAAGTCATACAAGTAGTAATAGTAGAAGTCATGGCAGTAGTAGCAGCAATAGTTGTTGTTGTACTTTGTCAGATTAGTAGTAGGTGTAGTTGGAGTAGTAGTAATAGTAGTAGTAGTAACAGTAGTACAAGTAGTAGTAGTAGTAATAGCTATGTTAAGGGCAATACTATTAGTAGTAGTAGCAGTAGTAGAAGCAATTGTAATAGCAATAGCAGCTGCACAAGTAGCAATAGTATGGGTAGGTGTAGGAGTAGCAGTAGTAGCAGTAGTAATTATAGTAGTAGTAGCATTAGAAGTAGCAGCAGCAGCAGTACTAGTTGAATTAGTAGTTTTAGTAGTAGTAGTAGTATTAGTAGTAGTAATATCAACAGTAGTAGTAGTAGCAGTAATAATAGCAATAGTAGCAGCAATACCAATAGTAGTGTTAGCTGTAGCAGTAGGAGTAGAAGTTGGTGTAGAAGTGGGAATATTGGTAGTAGCAGTAGTAGCAGTAGCAATAGCAGTAGTAGTAGAATTAGTAGTAGTAGTAGTAGTAGTAGTAGTAGTAGTAGTAGTATTAGTAAGAGTAGTATTAGTAGTAGTAATAGCATTAGTAGTAGTAGTAGCAGCTGCAGTAGCAGCAATAGTACTAACAGTAGTATTAGTTGTAGTAGTAGTAGGAGGAGGAGGAGTAATAGTAGCAGAGTAGTACTAGTAATAGTAGTAGTATTGGTAGTAGTAGTAGAAGTCTTACAAGTAGTAGTTGGAATTGTAGTAGCAGAGAAGTGGTAGTAGCTAAAGTAGTAGTAGTAGTAGTACTAGTAGTAATAGCCGTAATAGTAGGATTAGTAGTAGGAATTGGAATATTATTTGCAGTAGTAGTAGTTGTAGTGGTAGTGGTAGTTGTAGTAGGAGCAGTAGTCACAGTTGGATTTGGAGTAGGTGTGGTAGTAGCATTTGAGTCATAGTAGTAGACTAGTAGTTGTAAGAGTTGTAGTATTAGCTATAATGTTAGCAGTAGTCGTCATATTAGCAGCATGAATCCTTGTAGAAGTTGTAGTAGTAGTAGTAATAATAGTATTAGAAGTAGTAGTAGTAGTAGTACGATTAATAGTAATAGTAGTATTAATTGCAGCAACAGTAGTAGTGGTTGTGGTAGTAGTAGTAGTGGTGGTGGTAGTAGTAGTTGTTGTATTAATAGTAGAAGTCGTAGTACTAGTAGTATTAGTAGCAGTAGAAGCTGTAGTAGTAGCAGGAATAGTGGTAGTAGTAATATAAGAAGTGCTATGAGTTGTAGTAGAATTTGGAGTAGTAGAAGAAGTAATAGTAGTAGTAGTAGCAGTAGTTGCAGAAGTATTAGTATTAGCTGTAGTACTTGTAACAGTATCTCTCATACTAGTAGTAGGAGTCTTAGCGACAGTCGGTGTTAGAGTAGTAGTAGTAGCGGTAGGAGGAGTAATAGTAGTAGTAGTATTAATGTTAGTAGTAGTAGGACCTATAGTGGGAGTAGTAGTGCTGGCAATTGTGCTAGTAGTAGATGTAGTTGTATTAGAAGTTGTTGTAGCAATAGTAGTAGTAGTAGTGGTACTAGCATTAGTCGTGGTAGGAGCAGCAGTAATAACAACACTACCTGAAGTAATAGTAGTTGGTGAAGTCGTAGTAGCTGTAGAAGAAGAAGAAGAAGTCATGGCAGTTGTAGTTGTCAGATTAGTTATTGGCGTGGTTGTTGTTGCTGTAGTAGTAGTAGTACTAGTAGTAGTAGCAATAGTAGTAGTAGTAGCAGCAGTATTACGGGCAGTAGTAGTAATAGTAGTAGCAATAGTAGAAGCTGTTGTTGTCGTAATAGCAGTTGCATTAGTTGTAGTAGTAAGAGTAGGAGTAGGAATAGTTGTAGTAGTACTAGTAATAGTAGTAGTGGTAGCATTAGCAGTAGTAACAGCAGCAGCAGTAGTAGAAGTTGTAGGAGGAGTAGTAGCATCAGTAATAATAGTAATATTAGTAGTAGTAGTAGCAGCAACAGCAGTAGTACTAGTAGCTGCAATAGTACTAGCAGTACTAATAGTAGTATTAGTAGTAGTAGTAGTAGTAGGAGGAGGAGTAGTAGTAGTGTACTAGTAGTAATAGTAGTAGTAGTAGTAATAATAATAGTAGTAGTAGTATTACGAATAGTAGTAACAGAGTAGTAGTAGTAGTACTATTAGTACTAGTAGCAGCAGCAACAGCAACAGCAGCAGCAGTAGTAGTAGTAGTAGAAGTAGTATAGTAGTAGTAGTAGTAGTAGTAGAAGTAGTAGTAGTAGTAGTAGTAGTAGTATTAGTAGTAGTAGTAATAGTAGTAATAGTAGTAGTAGTACGAATTGGAATAGTATTAGGAGTAGTAGTAGTTGTAGTGGCAGTGGTAGTAGTGGTAGGAGCAGTAGTCACAGTTGGAGTTCGAGTAGGTGTAGTAGTATCGTTAAGAAGCTATTGTAGTATATTAGTAGTAGTAAGAGTTGTAGTAACAGTTGTAGTAGTAGCTATTGGGGTAGCAGTTGTAGTAGTAGCATTAGCACGAGCAGTTGTAGTAGTAATAATAGTAATAGTAGTAGTAGTATAGTAGTAGTAGTAGTAGAAGTAGTAGTATTAGTAGTAGTAGTAGTAGTAGTAGTAGTAGTAGTAGTAGTAGTAGTAGTAGTAGTAGTAGTAGTAGTAATAGGAGGAGGAGTAGTAGTAGTGGAGTGGTAGTAGTAATAGTAGCAGTAGTAGGAGTTTTAGGTTTAGTTTTAGTATTAGTGGCAGAAGTTGTAATAGTAGTAGTAGGAGTAGTAGTGGCAGTCAGTGTAGAAGTAGGGGTAGTAGTAATTGTTGTTGTTGTTGTACTAATAGTAGAAGTAGTTGTCGTAGTAGTAACAGTAGTACTATATATAGTAGTAGTAATAGTAGTAGTAGTTGCTGTGGTAGTTGCTGGAATTGCAGCAACGACAGCAGCATTAATAGTTGTAGTAGTAGAATTCCTCGAAGTAGTAGCAGTAGTACAAGAAGTAGTAGTTGGAATAGTAGTAATAGTAGCAGTAGTAGTAGGAGTATTAGGATTAGTAGTAGTATTAGTAACATTAGCAGTAATATTAGCAGTAGGAGTCATAACAACAGTCGACGTAGAAGTAGGTGTAGTAGTAGTAGTAGTAGTAGTAGTAGTAGTGTTAGTGTTAGTAGTAGTAGTACCCATAGTAGGAGTAGTAGTACTAACAATTGTGCTAGTAGTATAACTAGTAGTAGTAGTAGTATTAGTAGTATCAGTAGTTGTAGTAGTAATAGTAGTAGTAGTAGTCGTGGTGGTAGGAATAGCAGTAGTAGCAGTAGTAGTGGTGGTAATAGTAGTAGTTGAACCCATAGAAGTAATAGTAGTAGCAGCAGTAGTAGTTATTGTACTTGTGGGATTAGTAGTAGGAGTTGTTGTAGTAGTAGTGGTAGTTGTAGTAGAAGTATATTAGTAGTAGTAGTAGTAGGAGTATTAGTAGTAGTAAGAGTAGTAGTAGTAGTAGTAGCAACAACAACATGAATAGTAGTTGAAGTTGTTGTAGTAGTAGTAATAGTAGTAATAGTCGGAGTAGTTGTAGTAGTAGTAGTTATAGTAGTAATAATTGTAGCTGCTGTAGTAGAAGTAGTGGAAGTTGTAGTAGTAGTAGTGGTAGTAACTGTTCTAGTAGGAACAGAATCAATAGCTGCAGAAGCAGCAGCAGTAGTATTAGTATTAGTAGTATTAGTAGTATTAGTAGTAGTAGTAGCAGTAGTAGTGGTAGCTATTATACTAGTAATATGACTAGTAGTAGTAGTAGGAGTACTATTAGTAAGAGTAGTAGTAGTAGTAGTAGCAGCAGCAGCATGAATAGTAGTAGAAGTTGTTGTAGTAGTAGTAATAGTAGTAATAGTGGGAGTAGTAGTAGTAGTAGTAGTTATAGTAGTAATAATTGCAGCCGCTATAGTAGAAGTAGTGGAAGTTGTAGTAGTAGTAGTGGTAATAATAGCAGCAGCAGTTGGAGCAGTGTTAGGAGTAGTTGTAGTTGGAGTAGTAATAGTAGTAACAGTAGCATTAGTAGTAGTATTAGGTGTAGTGGTGGTGGTGCTAGTAGGAGTAGTAGGAGTGGTAGTAGTGGTGGTGGTTGTAGGAGTAGTAGTACTAGTCGTAGGAGCGGTAGTAGTTGTAGTAGCTATAGTAGTAGTAGCAGGAGGAGGAGGAGGAGGAGTAGTAGTAGTTGGAGTAGGAGTTAGGAGTGGGAGTGGGAGTAGAAGTAGTACTAGTGGTAGTTGTAGTAGTAGTTGTTGTTGTGGTGGTAGTTGTAGTAGTAGTTGTAGTAGTGGTGGTAGCATTAGTTGTAGTAGTTGTTGTTGTTGTAGTGGTTGTAGTAGAAGTAGTATCAACAGCGGTTGTAGTAGTAATAGTATTAGAAATAGTAGTAGTAGTACTAGTGGTGGTAGTAACAGTAGGATTCGTAGTAGTAGTTGTTGTTGTTGTTGTTGTTGATGTTGTTGTAGTAAAAGTAGTTGTTGGTGGTGGTGTTGTTAGAAATAGTAATAATAAGAATCATTGTATTAGTAGTAGTTGTTGGTGTTGTTGTAATAGCAGTAATCATTGTTGTTGTAGTAGTTGTAATAGAAGCAATAATAGTAGTACTAGTACTAGTAGTAATAGAAGTAGTAGCAATAGTGGTACTAGTTGTAGTAGTAGTTGTATGAGTATTAGTACTAGTAGCTACAGTAGCAGCAGTAGTTGTAGCACTTATAGTAGTAGTAGTAGTTACAGTAGCAATAAAAGTAACAGAAGCTGTACTGGTAGTATTAGTTGTAGTTGTGGTGGTGGTAGTAGAAGCAGTAGCAACTGTTGTAGCAATTGTTGTTGTAGTTGTAGTAGTAGTGGTTGCTGTAGTAGTAGTAGTATTAGTAGTAGTAGGAGTAGGAGTTAGAGAGGGAGTAGAAGTAGTAGTAGTAGTAGTAACTATAGTAGTAGTAGCAGTAGTTGTGATGGTAGTTGTAGTAGTAGTTGTAGTAGTGGTGGTAGTATTAGTTGTAGTTGTAGTTGTTGTTATAGCAGTAGTAGTAGAAGTAGTATCAGTAGTGGTACTAGTAGTAGTATTAGTAGTAATAGAAGTAGTAGTAGTAGCAGTTGTGGTCGTAGTAATAGTACGGATTCATTGTAGTAGTGTTAGTAGTGGTAGTAGTAGTAGCCATGGCGATGGTGGTTGGAGTAGTAGTAGCGGCAGCAGTTGTAGTAGTAGTAGTAATAGTTGTAGTAGTAGTAGTAGGAGTAGTAGTAGGAGTAGTGGTGGTAGTAGTAGTAGGAGTAGCAGTTGTTTTAGTAGTTGTAATAGAAGTAGGAGTAGCAATTGTTGTTGTAGTAGTAGTTGTTGTTGTCATCATTGTAGTAGTAATAGTAGTAGTTTAGTATTAGTAGGAGTTGGAGTTGGAGTAGGAGTAGGAGTGGTAGTTGTAGTTTAGTGGTAATAGTGGTAGTAGTAGTAGTAGCAGTAATAGTTGTAGTAGTGGTGGCAGTATTAGTAATAGTAGTTGTTATTGTAGTTCGTGTAGTAGTAACAAAATCAACAGCTATAGAAGCAGCAGCAGCAGCAGCAGCAGTATTAGTATTAGTAGTATTAGTAGTAGTAGTAGCAGTAGTAGTGGTAGCTATTATACTAATAATATGAGTAGTAATAGTTGTGGTAGCAGCTACAGCAGCAGTTGTAGTTGTAGTAGCAGGAGTAGTAGTTGTTGTTGTAGCGGTAGTTGTTGTCATAGTCAGAGTAGTAGCAGGGGTTGGAGTTGGATGAGTAGTAGTAGGAGTTATAGTAGTAGTAGTAGTTGTTGTTGTTGTAGTCGTAGTACTAGTAGTAGGAGTGGGAGTAATAGTAGTAGTAGTAGTAGTAGTAGTAGTAGTAGTAGTAGTAGTAGTAGTAGTAGTGTAGTCGTAGTAGTATTAGGTAGTTAGTAGTAGTAAGTAGTAGTAGTAGTCGTAGTAGTAGTAGTTCGTAGTGTAGTAGTAAGTAGTAGTAGTCGTCGTATAGTAGTCGTAGTCGTATTAGTAGTCGTCATTAGTAGTAGTAGTAGTAGTAGTAGGTAGTAGTAGTAGTAGTAGTAGTCCGTAGTAGTCAGTTAGTAGTGAGTAGTAGTATAGTAGTAGTCGTAGTCTAGTAGTAGGATAGTCGTAAGTAGTAGTAGTCGTAGTTTAGTAGTAGTCGTAGTAGTAGTAGTAGTTATAGTAGTTAGTAGTAGTAGTATAGGTAGTCGTTAGTAGATAGTAGTAGTAGTCGTAGTAGTAGTAGTAGTGTAGTCTTAGTAGTAGTAGTAGTAGTAGTAGTAGTAGTAGTCGTAGTAGTAGTAGTAGTAGTAGTAGTAGTAGTAGTAGTAGTAGTAGTAGTAGTAGTAGTAGTAGTAGTAGTAGTAGTAGCAGTAGTAGGAAGAGGAGTACGAGTGGTACTAAAAGTAGTATTAGTAGTTGTCGTAATTGTAGGATTAATAGTAGAAGCAGTAGTAGTAGTCGTGCTAGGCATAGTAGAAGTGGTTGTAAAAGTAAAGTAGTAGTAGTCGTAGTAGTAACAGTAGTAGGGGTAGGTGTTGCAGTTGTAGTAGGAATAGGTGTTGTAGTTGTAATAGTTGTAGGATTAATAGTTGAAGTAGTAGTGATAGCCTTGCTAGGCGTAGTAGCAGTAGTTGTAATAGTAATAGTAGTAGTCATAGTAGCAACAGCAGTAGGAGTAGAAGTTGTAGTTGTAGTAGTTGTAGTAGTAGCAGTAGTAGTTGTTTTCGTAATAGTAGCAATAGGAGTAGTAGTAGCAGTTGTGGCAATAATAGTAGTAGAAATAGGTGTAGTAGGAGGAAAAGTATAAACGGCTGCAATAGCAAGACCAGTAGTAATAGTCGTAGTAAAAGCATTAGTAGCAGTAGTTGTAGCCATGGTGGTAGAAGTATTATTAGTAGCAGTAGTACTAGCAGTAGAAGTAGTATTAGGAGTAGGAGTTGGAGTGGGAGTAGTGGTAGTAGTAGCAGTACTAGTCACAGTAGTAGTAGTAGGAGTAGTAGCTGTAGTAGTACTAGAACCAGTAGTTGGACTAGTAATAGTAGTAGTAGTAGTTTCAGTACTAGTAGGTGTAGTAGTTGGAGTAGCTGTTGCAGTATTAGTAGTAGGCATTTTTGGATCTGTAGTAGTAGTAGTAGTAATAGTGGTGGTAGTAGTAGTAGGAGTATTAGTAGTAGTAGTAGAAGAAGAAGAAGAAGAAGTTGTAGTAGTAAAAGTAGCAGAAGTAGTAGGAGTTTTAGGAGTTGTGGTTGGAGTAGCACTAGTAGTAGGGGAAGTAGTGGTAGTAGTAGTACTAATAGTAGTAGTTGTAGTAGTTACTATAGTAGTAGCAGTAGTAGTTGTAGTAGTATTAGTAGCTTTATTGGTAGTAGTAACATTAGTTGGGGTTGGAGTAGGAGTAGGAGTAGTAGCATAAGTATGAGTTAGAGTTAGAGTAGTAGGAGTAGCTGTAGTTGGAGTCAGAGTAGGACAAGTAGCAATAGTTGTAGTTGTAGTAGTAATAGGAGTTTTACGAGGAGTAGTAGTTGTTGGAATAGTAGTAGTAGTTGTGGTAGTGCTAGTAGTAGAAGTAGCAGTAGCAAGAATAGTTGTAGCAATTGTTGTAGAAGTAGTAGTAGTGGTAGGGGTAGTAGTAGTAGTAGTAGTAGTTGCAGTAGCAGTAGTAGTCAAAGTCCTACTAGAGTTGAAGGAGTATTAGTAGTAATAGTTGTAGTAGAAGGAGTAGTAGGAGTAGTCGCTGGAGAAGTAGTAGAAGTAGTAGTAGGAGTAGTTTTGATAGTAGTAGTAGTAGTAGGAGTAGTAGTAGTGGTAGAAGGAGTAGTTGTAGTAGTAGTAGGAGTGGTAGAAGTAGTAGAAGTAGTAGTAGTAGTAGTAGTAGTAGTCGTAGTAGGAGGAGTAGTAGTAGTAGTAGTAGTAGTAGTAGAAGTAGTCACCGGAGAAGTAGTAGAAGTTGTCATAGGAGTAGCAGTCATAGTAGTAGGAGTAGTAGTAGTTGTAGAAGGAGTAATTGTTGTAGCAGTAGTAGTAGTAGTAGCAGCAGAAGTAGTAGTAGTAGTAGTAGTAGCAGCAGCAGTAGTAGTAGACGTTTTAGTAGCAGTAATACTAGTTGTAGTTGTCACTATAGTAGTAGTAGTTGTAGTAATAGTAGTTGCAGGAGGAGTAGTAGTAGCAGTTATCATAGTAATATTGGTAGTATTAGTAGTAGTGGTAGTTGCAGTAGTAGTAATAATAGTTGTAATAGTAGTTGTTGTGGTAGTAGTAGCAGGAGTAGTACTAGTAGAAGTGGGAGTAGTTGTAGTAGTAGTATAAGTAATTACAGTAGTGCTAATAGTAGTAGTAGTAGAAGTAGTAGGCATAGAAGTAGTAGTAGTTGCAGTATAAGTTGTTGCAGTAGTGCCAGTAGTAGTAGTTATAGTAGTAGTTGTAGTAGCATTAATAGTAGCAATAGCAGTAGTAGTAGCACTACTAGTAGTAGTAGAAGTAGTAGTACTAGTAGTACTAGGTGCAGTGGGAGAAGAAGTACTAGTAGTTGTTGTAGTAGCCCATGTGGTTATAGTTGTAATTATAGCAGCAGTAGTAGCAATAGTAGTAGACTTAGTAACTTCAGTATTAGTAACAAAAGTTGTGGTAATAGTTGTTGTAGTAGAAGCAACTGTAGAAGCAATAGTAGTAGCAGCAGAAGTAATAGTACCAGTAGGAATAGCAGCAGCAGGAGCAGTAGTGATAGTAGCACTAGTAGTAGTTGTAGTAATGGAAGTACTAGTTTTAGTAGTTGCAACAACAACAATAGTAGTAGTAGTATTATTAGCAGAAGTAGTAGTAGTAGTAGTTGTAGTAGAAGCTGTAGTAGTAGTAGCAGTAATAGTAGTAGTAGAAGTCACGGTCGTAGCGGTAGTAGTAGTAATAGCAGTGGCAGTTGTAGTAGAAGTCACGGTCGTAGTAGTATTAATAGCCGCACTAGTTAAAGCAGTAGTACTAGTAGCATTTGTATTAGTAGTAGAATTAGTAGTAACAATAGTAGTAATACTAGCTGCAGCCATAGCAGCAGTAGTAGCAGCTGTAGTAGTAGTAGTAGCATCTCTAGTAGTGGTAGTAGCATTAGCATTAGTAATTGTAGTAGTAGCAGTAGTAGTAGCAGTAGTAGTAGTAGTACAAGTAGTAGTAGTAGTTATAGTAGTTGTGGAAGCGAAAGCAGTAGTAGTAGGAGAATTAGAAACAGTAGTAGTAGAAGCAGTAGTAGTAGGTGTAGTGGTCATAGTATTAGTAGTTACTATAGTGGTAGTATTAGCAAAAATTATAGTTGGAGTACTAGTAGTCGTAGGAGCTGGAGTATGAGTAGTTGTAAGAGTAGTAGTAGCAACAGTAATAGTCGAACTACTAGTTGGAGGAGTAGTTAGTAGTAGTAGTAGTAGTAGTAGCAGTAGTTGTAGTAGTAGTAGTCTTAACAGTTGCCGTAGTAGCAGTATAAGTAGGAGTAGGGGTACTAGTTGTTGTTGTAGGAGTAGTTGTCATAGCAGTAGGAGTAGTAGTAGTAGTAGTAGCAGTAGCTGTTGTTGTTGTTGTTGTAGTAGTAGTAGTAGTAGTAGTAGTGTTATTAGTAGTAGTTTCTGTAAAAGTAGTAATAGTAGTGGTAGTGCTAGGAGTTGCAACTGTAGCAGTAGAAATAGTAGAAGTTGTTGTAGCAGTAGCAGTAGTCGCAATAGTTGTAGTAGTAGCAGTTCTAGTAGCAGTAGCAGTAGTAGAAGTAGTTGTTATAGTAGTTGAAGAAGTAGAAGTAATACAAATAGTAGTAGTAATGGTAGTTGTAGTAGTTGTTGTAGCAGTAATAGGAGTAGGTGTAGGAGTAGTGGTAGTAGTAGGAGCAGTAGTAGTAGTAATATAGTAGTAGGAGTAGATGTAGTAGAAGTAGTAGGACTAGTAGGAGCAGCAATAGAAGTAGTAGTAGTAGTAGTAGTAGTAGTAGTAATAGCAATATAAGTAGTACCAATAGTGGCAATAGCAGTAGTTGTAGCACAGTGGTAGTAGTAGTAGTCACAGTAGTAATCACAATAGTAGTAGTAGTACAAGTAGTACCAACAATACTAGTAGTAGTAGCGGTAGTAGCAGTACTTGTAGTGGTAGTAGTAGTAGTAGTAGTAGCATTAGTGTTAGCAACAGCAGTAGCAGCAGCAACAGCAATAGTAGTAGTTGTTGTTGTGATAGTCGTAGTAGTAGTATTAGGAGTAGCACTAGTAGTAGTAGTTGTAGCAATAGCAGCGGTAGTAGTGTTAGGACTAGCACTAGTACCAGCAATAGTAGCAACAGTATTTGTAGCAGCAGCAGCAGAAGTAGCAGTACTATTTGTTGTAGCGGTAGTAGTGAAAGTAGCAGTAGTAGCTGTAGTAGATGTAGTAGTAGTAGTAGCGACAGTAGTAGTAGCAGCAGTAGCAGTAGTAGCGGCTGTAGTAGTAGTAGTAGCAGTAGAAGCTGGAGTAGTAGTAGTAGCAACTTTTGTAGTAGTAGAGGTAGTAGTAGTAATAAAAGCAATGGCAGTAGTAGTAGTAGTTGCAATAATAGTAGTAGTTGTAGCTGTAGTAGTAATAAAAGGAGCTATAGCTGTACTAGTAGTAGCAATACAACAAATAGTAGAAGTAGAATCTGTAGCAGTTGCAGTAGCAGTCACAGTAGTAGCAGTTCTTGTAGTTGTAAGAGATGTAGTAGTAGTATTAGTAGTGGTAGTAGCAGCAACAACAACAATAGCAGGAGCAACAACAACAATTATAGTAGTAGTAGTAGCAGTAGCAGTAGTCAAAGCTGCAGTAGTTGTAGTCGTAGTACTAGAAGTCGTAGCTGTTGTACTAGTAGTAGCTACAGTTGTAGTAGTAGTAGTTGTTGTGGTAGCAGCAGCAGTAGTAGTGGTAATGACAGCAGCAGCGGTAGTAGTATTAGTAGTCGTAATAGTAGCAGCAACAATAGCTGCAGCAGTATTAGTAGTAGTAGTATCATTAGCAGAAGTAGTAGTATATGTCGTGGTGGTAGTAGTAGTAGCTGTGGTAGTAGCCGTTGTGGTAGCAACAACAGCAGCTATAGTAGAAGAAGTAGTAGCCGTTATAGTAGAACAAACAATAGTAGTACTACTACTAGTGGTAGTTGCAACAGTGGTAGCAACAATAGTAGTAGTAGTATTAGTTGTAGTAGTAGTAGAAGTAGTGGTACTAGTAGTAGTTGTAGTTGTGGTAATAATGATAGTACTGGTAGTAGTTGTTGTTGTAGCGGTAGCAGCAGCAGCAGCAGTAGTAGTAGTAATAGTAGTAGTTACAGTTGTAGTAGTAATAGTAGAAGTAGTACTAGTAGTAGTAGTAGTAATAGATGTAGTAGTAGTAGTAGTAGTAGCAGTAGTAGTAGTACTAGTAGTAGTAGTTGTTGGAGTAGTAGTAGTGGTAGTTGTAGTAGTAGTAGTAGTAGTAGTAGTTGGAGTAGTAGTAGTAGTAGTAGTTATTGTTGTAGTAGTACTAGCAGTAGCAGTAGCAGCTGTAGCAGTAGCAGTAGCAGCAGCAGTAGCAGCAGCAGCAACAATAACAATAGTAGTAGTAGTAGTAGTAGAAGTAGTAGTTGTAGTAGCAACAGCAATAACAACAGTAGTAGTAGTTGTAATAGTAGTAGTACTAGTAGTAGTGCTAGTAGTGGTAGTAGTACTAGTAGTAGCAGTAGTGGTAGTAGTTGTAGTAGTAGTAGTTGGAGTAGTAGTACTAGTAATAATAGCAATAGTAGTAGCCGTAGCAGTAGTAGAAGCTATCGTAGTAGAAGTAGTAGTTGTAGTATGTAAAGTAATAGTAGCAGTAGAAGTGGCGGTAGAAGGAGTAGTAATAGTAGTGGTAGTACTAATAGTAGTTGTGGTTCTAGTAGTGGTAGTAGTAGTAGCATTAGTAGCATTAGTAGCAGCAGTAGTGGCAATAGTAGTAGCAGTAGCAGTAGTAGAAGTAGTAGTCGTGGTGGTGGTAGTAGTAGTAGCTGCAGTAGTTGTGGTGGTAGTAGTAATACTAGTAGTTGTAGTAGTAGTAGTATTAGGAGTACTAGGAATAGTAGTAACATTAGTAGCGACAACCGTAGTAGCAGCAGCAGTAGTAGTATTAGTAGCTGTTGCAATAACAATAGTTACAGCAGCAATACCAATAGTAGCAGTAGTGGTAGTAGTAGTTATTACTGTAGTAGTAGAAGTAGTAGTTGCAGTATGTTAAGTAATAGTATTTGTAGCAGATGCAGTATTAGGAGTAGTAGTAGTAGTTATTGTTTTGGTAATAGTGGTAGTAGTAGCATTAGTAGTAGCAGCAGTAGCAGCAATAGCAACAGCAAGAGTAGTAGTAGTGGTAGTAGTAGTAGTAGTAATAGTATTAGGAGTAGCACAAGTGGTAACCATAATAGCAATAGCAGTAGCAGCAGTATTAGTAGTAGAAGTAGTAGTAGCAACAGTAGAAGAAGCAGTAGCAGCAACAGCAGTACTAGTTGTTGTTGTTGTTGTAGTAGATGACATGCCAGCAATAGCAACAGTGGAAGTAACAGCAGTTGTAGTAGTTGTATTAGTATTAGTAGTAGCAGCAGTTGTTGTAGTAGCAAAAGTTGTTGCAGAAGTATCAATAGCTGTAGCAGCAGCTGCAGTACATGTAGTAGCAATAGTTGTGGTAGTAGTAGTAGAAGTAATAGAAGTTATTGTAGTACTAGTAGCATTAGCGCAGTAGTAGTAGTAGTAGTATTAGTAGTAGTAGTACTAGAAGTTGTAGGTGTAATAGTAGTAGTAGTAGTCGATAAAGTAAGAGTAGTAGTAGTAGTAGCAGCAGCAGCAGCAGTAGTAGTAGTAGGAGGAGGAGGAGGAGGAGGAGGAGGAGGAGGAGTAGTAGTAATAGAAGTTATTATCATTGTAGTATTCATATTAGTAGTAGTTGTAGTAGTTTTAGTAATAGTTGTGGTTACAATAGTATAAGCAGTAGCAGTAGTAACTGTAGCAGTAGTAGCAGTAGCGGTAGTAGGAGCGGTAGTAGTAGTAGTGGTAGTAGCAGTTGTAGTAACATCAGTAGTAGTAATAGTAGTACTAGCACTAGCAATGGTAGTAATAGTCGAACTTGTTGTACTAGTAGTGTTAGTAGTAGCAGCAGTAGTTGTAGTAGCAGGAGTAGTAATAGTAGTTGTAAATATTGTAGCCGTAGTAGTTGTAGTTGTAGTAGCAGCGACAACAACAACAATAGTAGTAGTAGCTGTAGTGGTAGTAGAATAGTAGTAGTAGTGATAGAAGTAGTAGTATTAGTAGGGGAAGTTGTGTTCTAGCTGAAGCAACAGTAGTAGTAGTAGTAGTAGAAAAAGTAGTAATAGCTGTCGTGGTAGCAGTAAGAGAAGTAGTAGGTGTAGTTGTAGTAGTAGTCAGTGAAGTAAGAGTAGTAGTAGTGGTAGTAGCAGTAGTACTAGTTGTAGGATGAGGAGGAGGAGTAGTAGTAGTAGTTCTAGTAGTAGTAGTAGTAATAGAAGTTATTGTCGTAGTAGTATTCATAGAAGTAGTAATTGTAGTAGTTTCAAAAGTTATAGTTGTTATAATAGTATTAGCAGTAGAACTAGCAATAGTAGCAGTGGTAGCAGTAGCAACAACAGTAGTAGTAGTAGCAGTAGTAGCGGTAGTAGTTGCAGTAGTGGTGGTGGTAGTAGTAGTTATATCAGTAGTAGTTGTAGTAATAGTAGTACTAGCATTAGCAGTAGGAGTAATAGCAGAAGTTGTTGTACTAGTAGCGTTAGAAGTAGCAGCAGTAGTTATAGTAGCAGGAGAAGTAATAGTATTTGTAAAAGCTATAACCATAGTAGTAGTAGCTATAGCAGTAGTAGAAGTAGTAGTTTTAGCAGTTGTTGTAGTAACTTTAGTAGTTGTAGTAGTAGTGTAGAAGTAGTAGTAGTAGTTGGAGATGTTGAGTTCTAGCTGTAGCCGTAGTAGTAGTAGCTGAAGTAGTAGTAGTTGTAGTGGTAGCAGTAGGAGAAGTAGTAGTAGTGATAGTAGTATTAGGAGTACTAGTACTAGTAGTAACATTAGTAGCAGTAGTAGCAGTAGTAGCAGTAGTAGTGGTAGCAGTAGCCGCAATAACAACAGTAGTAGTGGTAGTAGTAGCAGTAGCGGTAGTAGTAGTTGATGTAGTAGAAGTAGTAGTTGTAGTATATGAAGTAATATTAGTAGTAGCTGAAGCAGTAGTAGGAGTAGTAGTAGTAGTAGCAGTAGTAGTTGTGGTAGTAGTGGTAGTAGTATTAGCAGCATTGGTAGTAGAAACAAAAGCAGCAGCAGCATTAGCAATAGTAGTAGTATTATTTAGAGTAGGACTAGTAGCAATAGTAGTAGCAGTAGCAACAGTAGTAGTATTAGTAGTAGAAGCTGTAGTAGTAATAGTAGTAGTAGTAGCAGTAGCAGCAAATGTACTGGTTGTTCTTGCAGTAGTGGCTTTAGTATAAGTAGCAGCAGTAAAAGTAGTAGTAGTAGTAGAGGTAGTACTTGTTACATTAGCACAGTAGTAGCAGTAGCAGTAGTAGTAGTAGTAGTAGTGGTGGTGGTAGTAGAAGTAGGAGTAGTAGTAGTAGTAGTAACAGTAGAAGTAGCAGTTGTAGTATTAGTAGTAGAAGTAGTAGTAGTATAAGTAGTTGTACATGTAGTAGTAGTAGCAGGAGTAGTAGTAGTCGACGAAGTAATAGTAGCAGCAGTAGCAGCAGCAGTAGCAGTAGTCGTAGGAGAAGTAGTAGCAGTAGTAATAATAGAAGTAGTAGTAGCAGTAGTAGCAGCAGCAATAGTATTAGTTGTACTAGTAGCACCAGTAGTAGGAGAAGTAGGAGAAATCAGTGATAGAAGTAGGAGGAGCAGAAGTATTAGCAGAAATAGTAGTATTAGTAGTATTAGTAGTGGTAGTAGCAGTAGTAGTAGAAATAGTAGGAGTAGTAGTAGCCATTGTAGATATAATAGTAGTAGCAATCGTAATAGTTGTTGTTGTATTAGTAGTAGTTGTTGTTGTAGTAGTAGTCAAAGCAGTATTAATTGTAGCAGTACTAGTAGTAGCTGTACAATAATAGTAATAGAAGTAGTTGTAGTCATAGTAGTAGTAGTGGTAGTGGTAGTAGTAGTAGTAGTAGTAGAAATAGTCGTAGTAGTAGTAGTAGTCGTAGTAATTGTAGTAGTTATTGTAGCACTACTAGAAGTAATACTGGTAGTAGTAGTAGCAGTAGCAGTTGCCATAGTGGTAGTAGTAGTAGCAGTATTAGTAATATTAGGGGTATTAGGTGGAGGAGTAGTAGTAGTAATGGTTGTATTAGGGGTAATTCTAATAATAGTGGTAATAGTAGTAATAGTGGAAGTAGGCGTAGTAGTAGCCGTAGTAGTAGTAGTAGTAGTAGTAGTAGTAGTAGTAGTAGTAGTAGTAGTAGTAATAGTAGTAGTAATGTAGCAGTAGTAGGAGTAGTTGCAGAAGTAGTAGCAAAAGTCATAATACTTGTAGTAGTAGTAGTAGTAGTCATTATAGTAGTAGTAGAAGTAGTAGCAATTGTAGTTGCAACAACAATAGTAGTAGTAGTAGCAGCAACAACAGTATTCATAGCAGTAGTAGTATTCATAATAGTAGTAGTAGTAATAATAGTTGTAGAATCATTAGTAGCAATAGGTGTAATACTAGTGTAGTAGTTGTGTAGTAGTAGTACTAGTAGTAGTATTTGTAGTACTGGTAGTAGAAGTAGTAGTAGTGGTAGTGGTAGTAGTAGTAGGTGCCGTAGTAGTAGCCATAGTACTTGTACTAGCAGCAGTAGAAGTACTTGTAGTAGTAGTATCATTAGTAGTAGTAGCAGCCGCAGTTGTTGTAGTAGTAATAGTGGTAGTTGGTTTAGCAATAGTAGTAGCAATTATTGTTGTAGTATTACTCGTAGCTATGGTAGTAGTTGTAGTTAGAGTAGTAGTAGTAATAGTGGTGGTTGTAGTAGTACAAGTACTTGTCCTAGTAGTAGTAGTAGTAGGAGTAGCAGTAGTGGTAGTAGTAATAGGAGGAGGAGTAGCAGCAGCAGCAGTAGCCGTAGTAGTGGTAGTAGTAATAGTTGTTGTTGTTGTTGTTGTTCTATTAGTAGTAGTAGTAGTACTAGTAGTAATAGTAGTTGGAGTAGTAGCAATAGCAGTAGCATTAGTAATAACAGTAGTAGTAGTGGTGGTAGTAGTAGTAGTAGTAGAAATAGTAGTAGTAGTTATTGTAGTAGTAGAAGAAATAGTAGTAGTTGTAAATCTAGTAGAAGTAATAGTAGTTGTATTAGTAGTAGTAGTAGTAGTAGTCAGAGTAGTAGTAGTTGTAGTGGCAGCAATGGTGGTGGTAGTAGTAGTAGTGGTAGTAGTAGTAGTAGTAATAGTTGTGGTATTAGAAGTAGTAGTAGTAGTTGTTGTTGTTGTTGTTGTGATAGTAATAGGGGTAATTCTAGTAATAGTGTTAGTAGTAGTAGTAGCGGAAGTAGGAGTAGGAGCAGGAGCACTAGCCGAAATAGTAATAGCAGTAGTAGTAGTTGCCGCAGTAGAAGTAGCTGTAGTAGTACTTGTAGTAGTAGTAGTAGTAGTACGAGTAATAGTAGTAGTAGGAGGAGTAGTCTAGTAGTATGAGTAATAGTAGTAGTAGGAGGAGTAGTAGTAGTAGAAGTAGTAGTAGTTCTAGTTATAGCAGGAATAGTTGTAGGAGTAGTAGTAGTAATTGTATTAGTATTAGTAATAGTAGTAGTAATAGTAGTTGGAGTAGCGGCAACAACAGCAACAATAGTAATAATAGTAGTAGTAGTGGCATTAGTATAGTAGTTGTAGCAGTAGAAGCTGTAGCAGCAACGGTAGTAGTAGAAGTTGTGGTGGTAGTAGTAGTAGTAGTAACTGTAGTTGGAGTAGTAGCAATAGTAGTAGCAATGATAGTAGTAATAGTTGCAGCAGTAGTGGTAGTAGTAGCAGTAGTCACACTAGTAGTGACAATCATAGTAGTAGAAGTAGTAGTAATAGTAGTAGCAGCAAGAACAATAGTAGTAGTAGTAGCAGTAATAGTAATAGTAGTAGTAGTAGGAATAGGTGTAGGAGTGGAAGAAGTAGGAGTAATAGCAGTAGTAACAATACTAGCTTTTGTAGCAGTAGTGGTAATAGCAGAAGGAGTAGCAATAGTAGTAGTAGTAATAGTTGTTGTAAGAGTACTAGTTGCAGTAGTAGTAGTAGCAACAGCAGTAGTATTAATAGTAATAGTAGCAAAAGCAATATTAGTAATACAAGTAGTAGTAGTTGTAGCAGTAATAGTAGTAGTACCAGTTGGAGTAGTAGTTGAAGTGGTGGTAGTAGTAGTTGAAATAGTATTAGTAGGATTAGGAGTAATAGTTTTAATAGTAGTCGTAATAGTAGTACTAGTAGTAGTAGTAGTGGTAGTAGTTGTTGTTGTTGTTGTAGTAGTAGTAGTAGTAGAACTAATAGTATAAGTAGTAGCAGTAACAGTAGTAGGAGTAGAAGTATTAGTCGATGTAGCAAAAGTAGGAGTAGGAGTAGTAATAGCAGTAGTAGCCATAGTAGTAGTAGTTGTTGTTGTTGTTGTAGTAGTAGTAGTTGTTGTGGTTATTATTATTGTTGAAGTAGTAGTTGTAGTAGTAGTAGTAGTAGAAGTAGTTGTAATAGTAGTAGTAGCAGTAGCAATATTAGTAGTAATCATTATGGTAGTAGCCGAAGGAGTAGCAGTAGTTGTAGCTGTAGTACTAGTGGTAGTACTAGTAGTCGAAGTAGTAGTACAAGTGGCAGCAGAAGTAGTAGTTGCACTTGGAGTAGGAGCAGCAGTAGTAGAAGTAATAGTAGTTGTAGCAGTTGTCATAGTAGTAGTAATAGAAGCACTAGTAGTAGCCGTAGAAGTAGAAGTAATAGTAGAGTAGTGCTACTAGTAGTAGTCAGAGTCGTAAGTATAGTTTTCGTCGTCTTGTTTGGCGGGCGTAGCCGTCGCAAAGTACTAGTAGCCGTGTAGTAGCAGTAGTCACCGAAGTTGGCAATAGTAGTAGTGTAGTATAGTAGTAGTAGTAGTAGTAGTAGTAGTAGTAGTAGTAGTAGTAGTAGTAGTAGTAGTAGTAGTAGTAGTAGTAGTAGTAGTAGTAGTAGTAGTAGTGGCAGTAGCAGTAGTAGTAGTAGTAGTAATAGTAGTAGTTGTAACAGTAGTACTTGGAGTTGGAGTAGTAGTAGTGGTAGTAGAAGTAGTAGTAATAATATTACGCGTAGTGGTAGTGGTGGTAGTAGTGGCCGTAGTAGTAGAAGTAGTAGTAGTAATAGTAATAGTATTAGAAGTACTAGTACTAGTAATTGTAGTTGGTGTAGCAGCGACAACATTAGTGATAATAGTAGTAGTAGTGTTAGTAGAAGTTGTAGCAATAGTAGTAGAAGTAGTAGCAATTTTGGTAGTAGCTGTAATTTTAGTTGGAGTAGAGGCAACAACAGCAAAAGTAGAAGTAGTAGTAGTAACAGTAGTAGTACTAGAAGTAGTAGTAGTAGTAGGAGTAGTAGTAGTAGTAGTTGCAGTAGTAGTGGTAGTGGTGGTGGTGGTGGTGGTGGTGGTGGTGGTGGTAACAGTGGTTGTAGTAGTAGTAGTGGTAGTTGCAGCAACAGTAGTAGTATTTATACTAGCAAATAGCATTTGTAGTAGTAGTAGTAGTAGTAGTAGTCATAGTAGTAATAATATCAGTAGTGGTAGTAGTAGAAGTACAAGTCACACTAGTAGCAATGGTAGTTGTTGTTGTTATAATAGTTGTAGGAATAGTCGTAGGAGTGGAAATAGTAGTAGGAGTAGCAATCGAAGTAGTAGCAGAAGTAGCAATAAGAAAGAAGTAGTAGGAGTAGGAGGAGGAATAGTAGTAGTAGCAGTAGCAGCAGCAGCAGTAGTAGTAGTAATAGTAGTTGTAGGAGTACTAGTCGTGCTAGTAGCAGTAGAAGCAGTAGTGTTATTAGTAGTAGTAGAAACAGTAGTAGCTACAATAATTGTAGTAGTAGTAGTATTAGTAGTAGAAGTTGCAGTCGCAATAGTAGTTGTTGTGGTAGTAGTAGCCATTGTTGTAAGCGTAGTAGGGGTAGCATTTGGAGTAGCTGCAGAAGTAGTGGGAGTAGTAGTTGAAGTAGTGGTAGTAGTGGTGGAAGTAATAGTTGTAATAGTTGTAATAGTAGTGGTAGTAGCAGTAGTAGTTGTACTAATAGTAGGACTTGTAGCAGTAGCAGTACTAGGAGTAGTAGTATTAGTAGGTGTAGCAGTAGTAGGAGTGGGTGTAGTAGTAGTGGCAGTTGCAGTAGTAGTAGTAGTGGTGGTAGTAATAGTAGTAGTAGTAGTTGTTGTTGTAGTAGTAGTAGAAGAAGAAAAAGCAATAGTAGTAGTGGTAGTAGTAATAGTAGTTGCACTAGTAGTAGAAATAGTAGTAATAGTAGTTGGAGTAGAAGCAACAGAAGCAATAGTAGTAGTAACAATAGTAGTAGTAGTGGCAGTGGTACTAGTATTGGCAGTAGTAGAAGCCGCAATAGTAGTGGTAGTAGTAGAGGCAGTAGTAGTTGTTTTTGTAATAGTAGTTGGAGTAGCAGTAAAAGGAGTAGTAGCAGCAGCAGCAGCAGTAGCAGTACTAGTACTAGCAACAGTAATAGTAGTAGCAGTAGTTGTAGTCATAATAGTAGTAGTTGTAGTTCTGGCAGATGTAGTAGTCGTAGTTGTAATAGTAGTATTGGTAGTAGTAATTGTAATAGTAGCAATTATAGTATTACTAATAGTTGTTGTAGCAGTAGGAGTAGCAGTCGTAGGAGTAATAGTCATAGCAGCAGTATTTATAGTAGTAGTAGTAGCAATAGTTGAAGCAGTAGTTGTATTAGTAGTAGTAGTAGTAGTAGTAGAAGAAGAAGAAGAAGAAGAAGAAGAAGAAGAAGAAGTCTTAATAGTAGTAGTAGTAGCTGTTGAAATTGAAGTAGTAGTGGTAGTAGGGGTTATAGCAGCAGTAGTAATAGATGTAGTAGTAACAGCAACAAATGTAGTAGCTGCAGTAGTAGTAGTACGAGTAGTAGAGCGAGTTGTAATAGTAGTAGTAGTATTAGTAGCAGCAGTAGTAGTTATGGTAGTAGTAATAGTTGTAGCAGCAGCAGTAGTAGTAGTAGAAGTAGTAGTAGGAGTTGTAGCAGTAGTAGGAGGTGTAGTAGGAGTAGCAGTAGCTATAGTAGAAGTAATAGTAGTAGTAGTAGGAGGAGGAGGAGTAGTATTTGTAATAGTACTAGTAAAAGTAGTAGTAAGTTTAGTAATTGTAGTAGCAGTAGTAGTAGTAGTAGTCGTAGTAGTAGTATTAGTAGTAGTCGTAGTAGCAGTAGCAGTAGTCGTAGTAGTAGTAGGAGTAGTAGTAATAATAGTAGTAGTAGTAATAGTAGTAGTAGTAGTGGTGGTGGTAGTAGTAGTACAAATAGTAGTAGTGGCACTTGTAGCAGCGGCAGTAGTAGCAGTAGCAGTAGTCATAGTTGTAGTAGTAGTAATAATAGTAGTAGTGGTGGTGGTGGTGGTAGTAGAAGTACTAATAGTTGTAGAAGCAGAGAGAGTAATAGCAGTTGTTGGAGTAGTTGGAGTAGTAGAAGTAGTAGTTGTAGTTGTCTTAGAGTAGTAGCAGTAGTAGTTGTTGTTGTTGTAGCTGTAGTAGTAGTAGTTGTTGTTGTACTTGTAGTAGTAGTAATAGTAGTAGTTGTTGTTGTAGTAGTAGTAGTGGGAGTATTAGTAGTAATAGTGGTGGTAGTAATAGTATTAGTAATAGTAGTTGTAATTGTAGTAGTGGTGGGAGTATTAGGAGCGTTAGTATTTGAAGTATTAGGAGTAGCAACAGTAGTAGTGGTTGTAGTAATAGTATTAGTAGTAGTAGCAATAGAAGTCGCTGTGGTAGTAGGCTTAGTAGTAGTAGTAGTTGTTGTTGTTATCGTAGCAGTAGTTGTTATTGTTGTTGTTGTTGTTGTAGTAGTAGTAGTAGGAGTAGAAGTAGTTGTAGCAAGAGTACGAGTAGTGAGAGCTGTGGTAGTCGCTGTAGTAGTAGTAGGAGGAGTAGGAGTAGGAGTAGAAGAGTAGTAGTATTAGTAGTAATTATAGTTGTAGCGGTAGTAGTTGTAGTAAGAGGAGTAGTATTAGTAATAGTGGTAGTAGTAGAGTAGGAGTGGGAGTAGTAGAGTAGTAGTATAAGTCATAACGATAATAGCATTAGTAGTGCTAGTTGTTGTAGTACTAGCAGTAGTCGTTGTAGCAATAGTAGATGCAGTAGCAGTAGCCGTAGTTGTAGCAGTGGTAGTAGTAGTAGTTGTTGTTATTGTTTAGTGGTGGTAGTAGCACTGGTGGTGGTGGTGGTAGTAGTAGTAGTAGAAGAAGAAGAAGAAGAAGAAGCAATAGTAGTAGTTGTAGTAGTCGAAGTAGCAGTCGCGCTAGTAGTAGCAATGGTAGTAATAGTAGTTGGAGTAGAAGCAACAGAAGCAGCCACAGCAGTAGTAACAATAGAAGTAGTAGTGGCAGTAGTACTAGTAGTAGCTGTAGTGGATGCAGTAGTAGTAGTGGTAGGAGTAGAGGTAGTAGTAGTAGTTGTTGTTGTAATAGTAGTTGGAGTAGTACTAATAGCAGCAGCAACAGCAGTAGCAGTATCATTAGTAGCAACAGTAGTAGTAGTAGTACCAGCAGCAGCTATAGTTGTAATAGTAGTAGTTGTAGTAGTCGTAGTTGTAGCAGTAGTATTGGCAGTAGTAGTAGTAGTAGTAGTAGTAGTAATTGTAGTATTACTAATAGTAGTTATAGCAGTAGGAGTGGTAGCTGTAGGAGTAATAGCCGTATCAAAAGCAGTCGTAGAAGCAGTATTAATTGTCGTAGTAGTAACAATAGTAGAAACAGTAGTTGTATTGGTCGTGGTGGTAGTAGTAGTAGTTGAAATTGAAGTATTAGTAATAGTTCAGGTTGTAGTAGCAGTAGTAGCAGATGTAGTAGTAGAGCGATTAGTAATATTAGTTGTAGTAGTAGTAGAAGCAGTAGTAGTCGCAGCAGTAGTTACAACAGCTGCAATAGTTGTAGCAGCAGTAGCAGTAGTAGTACTGGTAGTAGTTGTAGAAGTAGTAGTTGTAGTATTAGTAGTAATAATAATAGTAGCTGCAGTAGTTGTTGTAGTAATAGTAGCAGTAGTACTAGTAGTACTAGTAGTACTAGTAGGAGGTGGAGTTAAAGTAGTAGTAGGTGTAGTAGTAGGAGTAATAGTGGTAGTAGGAGGAGGAGGAGGAGTAGTAGTATAAGTTGTTGTAGTAGTAGTAAAAGTAGTATTGGTAGCAGCAATAGTAGTAATAGTAATAGTTCGAGTAGTAGTAGTGTAAGTAGTAGTAAGTTTAGTAATTGTAGTAGAGTTAGTAATAGTAGAAGTAGTAGTAGACGTAGTCGTAGTAGATGTATTATTAGTTGTAGTAGTAGCAGTAGCAGTCGTCATAGTAGTAGTAGTTGTTGTAATAGTAGTAGTAGTGGTGGTCGTGGTGGTGGTAGTAGTAGTAGCACTTGTAGCAGCTGGAGCAGTAGTAGTAGTATAGTAGTAGTCGTGGTAGCAGCAGCAGTAGGCGTAGTAGTAGTAGTAGTAATAATAATAGTACTAGTAGTAGTAGTCGTGGTGGTGGTAGTAAAGTACTAATAGTAGTAGTAGCAGTCGTTGGAGTAGTTGTTGCAGTAGTAGCAGTAGTAGTAGTTTTTGTTGTTGTAGTTGTAGTAGTAGTAATAGTAGTAGTAGTAATAGAAGCAATAGTAATAGTAGTTGCATTGTTGTAGCAGGATAATTAGAAGTCGTCGTTATGGTTTAATAGCAGTGGTAGAAGCCATAGTAGTAGTCCTAGAAATAGTGGTAGAAGTAGTAGTATTAGTAGTAGTAGTAGCAGCTGTAGTAGTAGAAGGAGAAGTAAAGTAGTAGTAGTTGTAGTAGTACTTGTAGAAGTAGTAGTAGCAAATGTAGTAGTAGTGGTAGTAGTAGTAGTAGTTGCAGTAGTGGTTGTAGTAGGAAAAGTAGAAGTAGTAGCTTTAGCAACAACAACAGTAGTAGTCGTGGTAGCTGTAATAGTAGCTATTGGAGAAGTGGAGTAGTAGCAGCCGCAGTAGTAGTTTTTGTAGTAGTAGCAGTAGAACGGTAGGAATGGTAGTAGTAGTAGGTGCTGTAAAAGTCATGGCAATAGTTGTTGTAGTAGGATTAGTAATAGTAGTAACAGTAGTAGTAGTAGTAGTAGTAGTAGTAGTAGTAGTAGCATCAGTAGTAGTACCAATAGTAGTAGTTATTGCAGAAGTGATGGTACTGGTAGTAGTAGCAGCAGCAATAGTTGCAATAGTAGTAGTAGTGGTTGTAATAGACGTAGTAGTAACAATAGTAATAGTAGTTGAAAGAGTATTAGTAGTAGTAGTAGCGGTAATAGTAGTAGTGGTAGTAGGAGAAGTGATAGTAGTAGAAGCAGTAGCAGTAGTAGCCATAGCAAAGGTTGTAGTCGTAGTAGTAGTAATAGTAGTAGTAGCAGTAGCCGTAGTTATGGTGGATGTAGTAGTAGCAGAATTAGTGGTGGTAGTAGTAGTTGTTGTTGTTGTTATAGGAGAACAAGTCGTAGAAGTAGTACTAGAAGTAGTATTTGTTGTTGTAGAAGTCGTACTAGTAGCAGCAGTTGTATTTGTTGTTATAGTAGTTGGACTAGTAGCAGCAATAGTAGTAGTAGAAGAAGTAGAAGTATTAGTAGTAGAAGTTGTAGTATCTATAGTAGCAGTAGTAGCAGTAGAAGTAGTGGTAGCAGTTGTTGCAATAGTAGTCATAGTAGAAGTGGTAGTTGTAGTTGTCGTAGACATAACAATAGTTGCTATAGTCGTAATTGTAGTAATACAAGTTGAAGTAGGAGTAGTAGTTATAGTTGTGGTGGTGGTGGTAGTAATACATCAACTAGCTGTACTAGTTGTGGCAGAAGTATTATTTGTTGTACTAGAAGGTGTATTAGTAGCAATGTTAATAGTATTAGGAGAAGTAGGAGTAGAAGCAATAGTAGTAGCAGTAGTAGCAGCAGCAGCAGTAGTAGTTGTAGAAGCAGCAATAGTAGTAGTAGTAGTAGCACTAGCAGTAGTTGCAACAACCGTAGTAGTAGTAGTAGTAGTAGTAGTAGGACTAGTACCAGTTGGAATATTGGTGGTAGTAGTAGTAGTAGTGTTAGTAGTAGTAGTTGTAGCAGTAGTAATAGTAGTAGGAGTAGTAGTATTAGTAGCAAATGGAATTGTTGTAGCAGTAGTAGTTGTTGTTGTGGTATTAGTAGCAGTAATAATAGTAGTTGTTGGACTATTAGCAGTGCTAGTAGTAGTTGTTGTCGAAGTAGTGTAGTACTAGTAGCAGTAGAAGTACTAGTAGTTGTAGTACTAGTAGTAGTAGTAGTAGTAGTAGTAGTAGTAGTAGTAGTAGCAATGGTAGTTGTAGGAGTAACAGCAACAATAGGAGTAGTAGTTGTAATAGTAGTAGTAGTAGTAGTAGTAGTAGTAGTCGTGGTAGTTGTAGTAGTTGTTGTAGTAGTTGTAGTGGTAGTAGAAATAATAGTAGTAGTAGTAATAGTCGTAGTAGTAGGAGTAGTAGTATTAGTAGTACCAGCAGTAGCAACAGTAGTAGTAGAAATAGTAGTAGTACTATTAGTTGTAGTAGTAGTAATAGTTGCAGTAGTAGTAGTAGTAGTAGTAGCAGCAGCAGCAGCAGTAGTATTTGTTGTTATGGTAGTTGTAGTAGCAGTTGGAGTAGTGCTAGTAGTGGTAGTTGAAGTAGTAGTAGTAGTAGTTGTAGAAGTAGGTTTAGGAGTAGTAGTAGTAGTAGTAGGTTTAGGAGTAGTAGTAGTAGTAGGTTTAGGAGAAGTAGTAGGTGTAGCAGTAGAAAAAGTAGCAACAGTAGCAATAGCAGTAGAAGCCATAGTAGTATTAGGAGGAGTAGTTATAGTAGTAGCAACAGTAGTACTAGCAGAAGTAGCAGCAGAAGTAGTAGTAGAAGTAGTTGTAGTAGCAATAGTATTAGTAGTAGTGGTAGTTGTAGTAGAAGTAGTAATAGTTGTTGTAGCAGTAGTAATAGTAATAGCAATAGTTGTTATAGCAATAGTAGCAGTAGTAATTGTAGCAGTGGTGGTAGTTGTAGTAGTATTAGTAGTAGTACTAGTAGTAGTAGTAGTATTAGGAATAGTAGTTGAAATAGCACCAGCAATAGTAGTTGGAGTAGTTGTTGTTGTAGTAGTGGTCGTAGTAGTAGTAGTAGCAGTAGTAGTAGTAGTAGAAAAAGTAGCAACAGTAATAATACTGGTAGTCGTAGTAGTGGTAGTAGCTGTAGTTGTAGTTGGAGATGTAGTAGTAGTACCAGCAGAAGCAGTAGCATTAGTAGCTGTTGTAGCAATAGGAGAAAAAGTAGGTATAGTTGTAGGAGAAGTAGGTATATAAGTAGTTGTATCGATCAGCAACGGTTGCTGTACCAGCAGCAACAGTAGTATTCGTATTAGTGGTAATAGTAGTGGCATTAGTAGTAGTTGCAATAAGAGTAGTAGTGGCAGCTGCAGCTGCTGCTGCAGTAGTAGTAGTAGCAGCTGCAGGAGTAGTAGTAGCAAAAGTAGTAGTACGGAGATACTAGTAGTAGTAGTAGTATTGGTAGTAGTAATAGCAGTAGTAGTAGTAGTAGTAGTGCTAATTATAGCAGTAGTAGTAGTAGTAGTACTAGTAGTAGTAGTAGTAGCAGTAGTAGCAGTAGTAGTTGCAGTAGTCGCAGTAGAAGTTATAGAAGTAGCTATAGTTCCAGTAGTAGTAGAAGTAGTAGTAGTCAGAGAAGTAGTAGTTGTAGCTGTAGTAGCAAAAGTAGAAGTAGTAGAAGTAGCAGCCACAACAACAGTAGCAGTACTAGTAGTAGTTGTAGTAGTAGTAGCAGGAGTGGCAGAGGCAGTAGTTGGAGAAACAGCGGCACTATTATTAGTAGTAGCAGTAGTTGTTGTTGTTGTGGTGGTGGTGGTAGTGGTAGTAGTAGTGGTGGTAGTAGTAGTAGTGGTAGTTGTAATAGTATTAGCAGAAGTAGTAGTAGTAGCTGAAGTAATAGTAGTAGCAGTCGTTGTTGTGGTTGTATAACTATTAGTAGTAGTAGTAGTAGCAGTAGCCGTAGTAATAGTAGTTATAGGAGTAGCAGCAGTTATAGTGACTAAAGTAGTCAATGTAGTAGAAAGAGTAAGAGTAGTAGTAGTAGTAGCAATAGTAGTAGTTGTAGTATTAGTAGTTATAGTGGCAATAGTAGTAGAAGTAGTGATAGTTGCAGCAGATGTAGTAGTAGTAGTAGCAGCAAGAGTAGTAGTGGTAGCACTAGTAGTAGTAGCAGTAGCTGTAGCAGTTGCAATAGTAGCAGTGGCAGTTGAAGTAATAGTACGAGTAGTAGTAGTAGTGGTAGTTGAAGCAACAGTGCTAGTAGTAGAAGCAGTGGCAATTGAAGTAATAGTAGCAGTAATAGTGCTAAGAGTAGCAGCTGTAGTAGTCGTAGTAGTGGTAGTAGTAGTTGTTGTTTTTATTATACTAGTAGTATTTGTTATAGTAGTCGCAGTAGTGGCAATAGTAGTATCAGTAATAGCAGTAACAGAAGTAGTAGCTCTAGTACTAATAGTAATAGTAGCAGAAGTAGCCACTGTAGACATTGTAGTAGAAGTAATATGTTTACGTGATGGAATAGTAGACGGAGTAGTAGTACGAGTAGTAGTAGTAGTCTGAATTGCAATCGTAGTAGTAGTAGTAGTAGTAGTAGTAATAGCAGTAGTGTTAGTAGAAGTCATAGTAGTAGTAGAAGTAGGAGTAGCAGCAGCAGTAATGGTTGTTGTTGTAGTAGTAGTAGTAGTACTAAAGTTGCAGTTGGAGTAGCAGTTGTAGTAGTACTCATAGTAGTGGTCAAAGTAGTAGTAGTTGCAGTAGTAGTAGTAGTCGTTGTAATATTAGTAGTAGTAGAAGGAATAGTAGTGGTAGGAGTATTATTCATTGTAGTAGTAGTAGTTGTAGCAGCAGTAGTAGCACTGGTAGTAGTAATAATAGTCGCGGTAGTAGTAATTGTAGAATTAGTAATTGGAATCGCAGCAGTAGCAACAGCAGCAGTAGTACTAGTAGTAGTTTGAGAAGTAGTAGTTGGTGTAGCAGTAGCAGTAGTAGTAATAGTAGCAGTAGTAGTAGTAGTACTAGTACCAGTAATAGTAGTAGTAGAAGTAGTAGCAGCAGTAGTAGTAGTAGTAGAAGTAGTAGTAGTAGCAGTAGTAGTCATAGTCGTAGTCGTAGTCGTAGGGGAAGTAGTAGCAATAGTAATAACAACATAAGTCGTAATAATAGTAGTAGTTGTTGTTGTTGTAGTAGTAGAAGTAGGAGGAGGAGTAGTAGTAGTAGCAGTAGTTGTAGTGGTAGTAGTGGGAGTTGTATTAGTGGTAGTAGTAGTAGTACCAGTAGTAGCAATAGTAAAAGCAGTAGTTATAATAGTTGTGGTAGTAGTGGCAGTTGCATTAGAAGTAGTAATAGTAGTATTAGTAGTAGTAGTAGTAGCTGTAGTAGTAGTAGTAGTAGTCGTGGTAGTAGTAGTAGTAGGAGCAAGAGGAGTAGTACAAGTAGTGACAGAAGTAGTAGTTATTGTAATAGTAGTAGTAGTGATAATTGTAGTAGAAATAGTAATTGGAGTAGTTGTAGTAGTAATAGGAGTAGTAGTACCAATAGCAGTAGCAGTAGTAGAAGTAGTAGTTGTAGCAGTAGTTGTAGAGGTAGCTGAAGCAGTAGCAGCAGAAGTAGCAGTAGTAGTAGCAGTAGCAACAGCAGTAGTAGTAGCAGTAGTTGTAGTAGCGGTAGAGGTAGTAGTATTAAGTTGTAGTAGCAGTAGTAGTAGGAGTAATACTTGTAGTTGTAGTAGTAGTAGTAGTAATAGCAGTATTAGTTGTAGTAGTAGTAGTTGTTGTTGTTGTAGTAGTTGTAGAAACAGCAGTAGCAACAGTAGTCGTAATTTAGTATTAGAAGTTGTAGTAGTAATAATATGAGTTGGAGTAGGAGTAGAAGTGGCAGTAGTAGTTGTTATTGTAGGAGCAGTACTAGTAGCAATATGAGTAGTAGTAGTCATAGTAGTAGTAGTAGTAATGGTAGTAGTGGTGGTAGTAGTAGTAGTAGTAGTAGTATTTGTAGTAGCAGTAGTATTTGTAGTAGCAGTATTAGCAGCAGTAGTCATAGAAGTAGTTGTAATTATATTTATACTAATAGTAGAAGTAGTAGTAGAAGCAGTAGAGTGGTAGTAGTATTCATTGTATTAGTAGTAGTGGTGGTGGTGGTGTTGGTCGTAATAGTAATACTAGTAGTACTAAGACTTGTAGTAGTACTAGTACTAGTGGTCGTAGTAGGAGTAGCAGAAGAAGTAGTAGCAACAACAATAGTAGTAGCAGTAATAGAAGTTGTAGTAGAAGTTGCAACGACAACAAGTTTAGGAGTCGCTATAGTAGGAGCAGGAGTAGTATTAGTAGTGGCAAGAGTAGGAATAGGTATAGAAGTAGCAATAATAGTTACAGTAGCAGTATAAGTGGTAGTCGTAGTAGTAGAAGTAGGAGAAGTCGGAGTAGTAGTAGGTGTAGGAATAGTAGTAGTTGTAGCACGAGTACTACTACTACTTCCACTACTAGTACTACTACTGCAACTACTTCGACGACTACTGCTACTATTGCTGCTACTACTATTGCGATAATTGTTACAGCTGCTACTGCCACTACTATTACTTATACGACCGCTATGACTACTACAACAGCAACTTCTACTACAACTATTACAACAGGTAATGCTACTACTACAATTACAACAGGTAATGCTACTACTACTACTGCTACGACTGATTCTACTATTACTATAATTGCTAATACTAGTGATACTACTACAATTACTACTTCTACTACTACTTCTTCTCCAACAATAACAACAACAACAACAACAACTACTACTACAATTGCTACTATTACAGTTACTGTTACTACTGCTGTTATTACTACTACAGCTACTATTACTATTGCTATTACCGCTGCTGCTATTACTACTATTGCTACAAGTACTACAACAAGTAATAGTTATACTTCTAATATTACTGCTACTTCTACTACTTCTTTGGTTTCTATACGTACTGCTACTCCTACTACCACTACCACTACAATTGCTTATACTACTATTGCTATTTCTACCACTACTACAACTTCTACTGCTACTACTACTACCGCTATTGCTTCTACTATACTACTACTAGCACTTCTACTACTACTACTACTACTACTACTACTACTACTACTACTACTACTACTACTTCTTCTTCTTCTTCTTCTTCTACTACTACTTCTATTACCACTACTACTAAAACTATTACTACTACTATTACCACTACTCCTGCTACTTCCTACCTGCGATACTACGACTGGACGGACGACGTCGACCACAACTACGAGCGGCTACCCACTATGTGACTACAGCCATTCGGCGAATACTGGGACGACGGCTACGGACGACGACGACTGCTGAACAACGGCGACTACTTCTAATACTACTACTAATACTACTACTACTACTACTACTACTACTACTACTACTACTTGTACTACTACTATTACTACTACTATTACTACTGCTACTACTCCTAGTACTATTAATACTACGACTACTATTACCACTAAAACTAGTACTACTACTACTACTCCTACACCAACTCCTACTACTACTAATACTATTACTACAACAACTACTAAGACTACAACTCTTGCTGCTACTGCTAATGCTACTACTACTACTAGTACTACTATTGGTACTGGTACTTCTACTACTACAACTACTTTTGCTACCACTACTAGTACTACAACTACGATAACTATTACTATTGCTACTTCTACTACTACTGCTACTATTGCTGTTGCTGCTACTTATACCACTATTGCCATTACAATTACTACAACAACAATAACTACTACTACTACTATGGCTACTATAACTTCTACTATTACTACTACTACAACTACTCCTATAATTACTACTGCTACTACTACCACTACTACTACCACTACTACTACTAGTACTACTGCTACTACAACTACTACTGCGGCTAGTACTATCACTGTTGTTGCCACTGCTACTACTTCCACTACTACTACTACTACTACTACTACTACTAGTAGTTCTACTTCTACAGCTTCTACTACTGCTAGTACTACAGACGCTACTACTGCAACTAGCATAATTACTACAACTCAAACAACTACTGCTACTTTTCCAACAACAACTACTATTACTCCAGCTACTAATTTTGCTAGTAATGTAGTAGTAGTAGCAGTTGTAATCAAAGTAGGAGCAGTCGTAGTAGTAACAGTAGTTGTAGTTGTTCTAGTAGTAGTAGTAGCAGCAGTAGCAATTGCTGTTATTGTTGTAATCGTAGTAGTAGTTGTTGTAGTAGTAATAGTTGTGGTAGTAGTAGTAGCAGTAGTAGTAGTAGTAGCTGACATAGTAGCAATAATAGGAGAACTAGTAGTAGTAGTAGTTTTAGTAGTAGTAGAGGTAGTAGTCGCAATAGTAGTTGTAGTAGTGGCAACAGTAGTAGTAGTGGTTGTGGTAGCAGCAGTAGTAGAAGTTGTAAATGTGGTAGTACTAGTAGCAGTCGTGGTAGTTGTTGTAGGAGGGGCAAGAGGAGGAGGACGAGCAGTAGTAGTAGTAGCATTAGTTGTTGTAGTTGTAGTAGTAGTAATAGGTGTAGTAGTAGTGGTTGTAGTAATAGGAGTAGTAGTGGTAGAAGCTGTAGTTGTAGGAGTAGTAGAAATAGTCATAGTAGCAGCAGTAGTAGTAGCAGTAGTAGTAGCAATGGTGGTAGTAGTAGTAGTTGGACAAGTACCAGTAGTAGTAGTTGTAGCCGGAGTAGTAGTGGTAGTAGCAGTAGTAACAGTAGCAGTAGCAGTACTTGTAGTAGTAGTAATAGCAATAGTCATAGGAGCAGTAGTAGAGGCAGCAGTAGTACCAGAAGTAGTAGAAGGAGTAGTAGTGGCAGTAGCAATAGTAGTAGGAAAAGTAGTAGTGGTAGGTGTATCCAAAATTTTAGTAGTAGCAGCTGTGGTACTAATAGCAACATTTGTAGTAGCAATAGCAGTAATTGTTGTTGTAGTAATATTAGTAGCTGTAGTGGCATTAATAGTAGTAGCAGTTGTAGTAGTAGTAGTAGTAGAAATAGATGTAGTAGCTGTACTAGCAATAGCAGTAGTAGTAATGGTTGTTGCAGTAGCAATAGTAGTAGTAGTGGCATCTGTTGTAGCAGCTGCAACAGAAGCATCAGCAGTAGTAGTAGTGGTTGCAGTAGCAGTAGTAGAAGTGGTAACAGTAGTAGAAGTAGTAGTAGTAATAATAATAATAGTAATGGTAGTAGTAGCAATTGTAGTAGAAGTAGTAATAAAAGTAGTAGTAGTTGGAGGAGGAGGAGGAGGAGGAGGAGCAACAAGAGTAGTAGAAGTAGTAGCAGAAGTAGTAGGTATTGTAATAGTAGTAGTACTAGTAGAAGTAGTAGTTGCAGTAGTAGCAATAATAGTAACGAAAATAGTAATAGGTAGTAGCAGAAGTAGTAGGTATTGTAATAGTAGTAGTGCTAGTAGAAGTAGTAGTTGCAGTAGTAGCAACAATAGTAGCGAAAATAGTAATAGGTAGTAGCAGTAGTAGTAGATGTAGCAGCAACAGCAGTAGCAGTAGCAGTAGCAGTAGAGGTAGTATTATTAAGTAGTAATAGCATTAGCAGTTGGACTAATAGTTGCAGATGTAGTAGTAGCAGTAACAGTAGCTGTAGTAATAATAGTAGTGTTAGTAGTAGTAGTAGTTGTTGTTGTAGTAGTAGTTGTTGTAGTAGTAGTTATTGTAGTAGTAGTGGTTGTAGAAATAGCAGTAGTAGCAGTAGTTGTAATTTAGTATTAGAAGTTGTAGCAGTAATAATATGAGTTGGAGTAGTGGTAGTAGCAGCAGTAGTTGTTGTTGTAAGAGTAGTAGTAGCAGCAGTAGTTGTTGTTATATGAGTAGTAGTAGTAGAAGTAGTAGGAGTAGGACTAGTAGTAGTAGTCATAGTACTAGTAGTAGTAGTAATGGTGGTGGTGGTGGTGGTAGTAGTAGTAGTAGTGGTAATAGTAGTAGTAGTAGTATTAGGAGTAGTTGTAGTAGCAGTAGTCCTAGAAGTGGTTGTAATTATATTAGTACTACTAGTAGAAGTAGTAGTGAAAGCGGTAGAGTAGTAGTAGTATTCGTAGTAGTGGTAGCAACTGTAGTGGTAATGGTGGTGGTGGTAGTAGTAGTAGTAGTAATCGTGGTAGGAGTAGCAGTAGAAGTAGCAGCAGCAATAGCAGAAGTAGGATTAAGAGTCGCTGAAGTAGGAGCACGAGCAGTATTAGTAGTAGTAAGAGCAAGAATAGGTGTAGAAGTAGTAATAATAGAAGCCGTAGCAATATAAGTGGTAGTAGTAGTAGTAGGTGTCGGAGAAGTCATAGTATTAGTAGGTGTAGGAATAGTAGTAGTAGTAGCACAAGTACTGCTACTACTTGCACTACTACTACTACTACTACAACTACTACTTCCACAGCTACTGCTACTATTGCTGCTACTACTACTGCCACAATTGCTACTACCACTACTATTACTTATACGACCACTACTACTGCCACTTCTGCTACTTCTAATACTACTATTATTACTACTACTCTTGTTGCTGCTTATATAGCTACTGCTACAACTAATTCTATTATTGCTACAATTGCTAATAATAGCGATACTTCTACAAATACTACTACTACTACTACAATTGGTAGTATCACGGTTACTATTACTACTGCTGTTATTACTTCCACAACTATTACTACTAAAGCAATTACCGCTGCGGTTATTACTACTAATATTACTGCTACTTCTGCTACTTCTTTGGTTGCTACACTTACTGCAACTCCAACTCCAACTCCTGCTACTACTACTACTGCTGCTGCTGTTGCTTCTACTACTACAACTACTACTGCTAATACTACAACAATACTTCTACTACTACTACTGCTGCTACTACTTCTACTACTTTTAATAGTACTACTACTAAAACTACTACTACTAGTAATACTACTTATACTAATACTACTACTATTATTACTACTAATACTACTACTACTACTACTACTACTACTACTACTACTACTACTACTAC
>RXID01011171.1:0-231467 GCA_005019695.1 Trichopus zeylanicus subsp. travancoricus | reverse complement strand
GTAGTAGTCGTAGCAGTAGTGCTGGTGGTAGTAGTAGTAGCAGCAACAATAGTAGTTGTAGTTATTATTACAGTAGTAGTAGTAGTAGTAGTAGTAGTAGAAGAAGTAGTGGTTATAAAAGTAGTTGAAGTAGTAGTAGTAGTAGTAGTAATAGTAGTAGTAGTAGTAGTAGTAGTAGTAGTAGTAGTAGTAGTAGTAGTAGTAGTAGTAGTAGTAGTAGTAGTAATAGGAGTTGTAGTAGTAGTAGTAGGAGTTGGTGTAGGAGTATGAATAGTATAAGAAGTAGTAGTAGTAATAGGAGTTGTAGTAGTAGTAGTAGGAGTTGGTGTAGGCATAGGAATAGTATAAGAAGTGGTAGTAGTAATAGGAGTTGTAGTAGTAGAAGTATGAGTAGTAGTAGGTGTAGGAATAGAAGTAGTAGCAATAGTAGCAGTAATGGTCAAAGCTGTAGCAGTGTTAGGAGTAGTAGCAGTAGTAGTAATAGCAGTAGTAGTAGCAACAGTAGTAGTACGAATAGTATTAATAGTTGTAGTGGTAGCAGTAGTAGAAGTAGTAGTTGTTGTTGTAGTCGTAGTAGTAGTAATGGCAGTAGTAGTTGCAGTAGTCGCAGCAGTAGTAATGGTAGTAGTATTAGTATCAGTAGTAGTTGTAGTAGTAGTGACAGTAATAGGAGTAGTAGTTGAAATAGCACTGGTAGCAGTAGTAGCATTAGTTATTGCCGTAGTAGTGGTAGTAGTAGCAGTAGTACTAGTAGTGGTAGTAGCAAGAGTAGCAGCATTAATAAGAATGGTAGTCGTAGTAGTGTTAGTAGCAGTAGAACTAGTAGGATAATTAGTAGTGGTACCAGCATAAGCAATAGCAGTAGTAGCAGTAGGAGAAGAAGTAGGTATAGTGGTAGGAGAAGTAGGTATAGTAGTAGTAGTAGCAGTAGCAGCAATAGTAGCAGCTGCAACAGCAAAAGTAGTACTAGCAGTAGCAGTTATAGTAGTAGTAGTAGTAGTAGTAGCAGCAGCTGCAGCTGCAGTAGCAGCAGCAGCAGTAGTAGCCGAAGAAGTAGTATTAGTAGCAAAAGTAGTAGTCGTAGCAGTAGTAGTAGTAAAAGTATTACTTGCAATTGTAATAGTAGCGATTTCAATAGTAGAGTATAGTTTGGAGATAGTAGTAGCAGTTGTATTACTTGCAGCAACAGTTGTGGAAGTAATAGTAGTTCTAGTAATAGTAGTAGTAGAAGTCGTAATTGTAGTAGTAGTAGTAGCCGTGTTAGTAACAGTATTAGTAGTAGTAATAGCAGCTGCAATAGTAGTAGTAGTAGTTATATTAGTAGTAGTAGTAGTAGTGATAGCAATAGTAGTAGCAGTAGTAGTTGCTGTAGTCGTAGTAGAAGTTGTAGCAATAGCAATAGTACCAGTAGTAGTAGCAGTAGTAGTAGTAGTAGCGGTAATAATAATAGTAATGGCAGCAGTATTAGTTGGAGCAACAACTGTAGTATTAGTAAAAATAGTAGTAGCAGTGGTGGTGGTGGTGGTGGTGGTAGTAGTAGTCGTAGTAGTACCAGTCGTAGTTGTAGTTGCAGAAGTAGTTGTAGTTGTAGTAGTAGCAGTATTGTTATTAACAGTAATACTAGTAGTCGTCGTAGTAGTATTAGTGGTAGTAGCATTAGTTGTAGTGACAAAAGTAGTAGTAGTAGCAGTAGTAAGAGAAGTAGTAGTAGTAGCAATAGTAGTAGTAATAGTAGTAGTAGCAGCAGCAGCAGCAGTAGCAGTAGTATTAGTAGTAGTGGTAGCAGTAGTAGTACAATTAGTAGTAGAAGCAGTAGTAGTAGCAAGAATAGTAGCGGTAGCACTAGTAGTAGAAGTAGCAGCCGTAGTAGTTGTAGTAGTAGAAGTAGAAGTTGAAGCAACAGTTAAAGCAGTAGTAGTTGTAGCACTTAAACCAGTAGTAGCAGTCGTTGTACTAAGAGTAGTAGATGTTGCAGTTGTAGTAGTCATAGTAGTAGCCGTTGTCCTTATTCTACCAATAGTATTTGTTTCAGTAGTAGCAGTAATAGTAGTAGCAGAAGTAGAAGGAGTTGTAGTCGCAGTAGTGGTGGTAGAAGTAGTAGGGGAGTCGTATCATTAGTGGGAACCACAATAGCAGCAATAGTTTTGTTAGTACTAGTTCAAGTAGTATTAGTAGTAGTAGCAGCAACAACAGTAGTTGTAGTTGTAGTAGTAGTCAGAGCAGTAGTAATAGTAGTAGTTGTAGTAGCTGTATTAGTAGCTACAAGAGCAACAACAGTAGTAGTAGTACTAGCGGCAGCTGTAGTTGCAGTTATTGTAGTAGCAGTAATAGTAGTAGCAATAGGAGTAGTAGTAGTAGTAGCAACAGTAATTGTCGCAATAGTAGTAATATCAATAGTAGTAGTAGTCACAGTAGTAGAGGTAGTAGGTGTAGTAGTAGTAGTAATAGCAGTAGTAGTAGTGGTAGTAGCAGTAGTAGTTGTAAAAGTATAGGTAGTAGTTGTTGTAGTTATAGTAGTGGGAGTAGTAGTAGGAATAAGTGTAGGAGAAGGAATAGTGTTTGGAGTAGTAGTACTAGTAGTAGTAGTAGTGGGAGTAGTAATAGTAGTAGTAATTATTGTAGCAGGAGTAGAAGTAGCGGTAGTAGACGTCATAGTAGTAGTAGTTATTGTAGTTATAGTAGTAGTCGTAATAATAGGCATAGTAGTAGTAGTAGTAGTAATGGTCGTAGTCGTAGTAGTAGTAGTAGTAGTAGTAGGAGTCGTATTAATATTTGTAGTAGTAGAAGCAATAGGGGAAGTAGTAGTAGGAGTATTACTCATAGTAGTAGTAGTAGCAGCAGAAGTAGCAGTATAGTAGTAGTACTAGTAGTAGTAGTAGCAGTAGTAGTAGTAAAAGATGTAATAGTAGTAATTGTAGAATTATTAGTTGGAGTAATAGTAGTAGTAGCAGTAGTTGTAGTAGCAACGGTTGTTGTAGTAGTAGTTGCATGAGTAGTAGTAGTATTGTAGTAGCAGTAGTAGTTATAGTGGTTGTAGTTGTCAGAGAAGCTATTATAGTAGTGGTAGTAGTAGTATAAGAAGTACTTGTAGGAGAAGTAGTTGTAGTAGGATAAGTAGTAGTAGTAGTTGAAGTTGTAGTTGCAGTATTATTTGTAGTAGTAGTGTCAATTGTAGTTGTAGTAGTAGTAGCCACAACAGCAGTAATTCCAGTAGTAGCTAAAGCAGCAGTCGCAGGAGCAACATAAGTAGAAGTACTGGTCGTAGTCGTAGTAGCAGTAGTAGCAGTAATGGCAGTAGTAGCAGCAGTAGTTGTAATAGTAATATACGTAGCAGTAGTTGCAGTAGCATTTGTACTTGCAGTCGTAGTAGTAGCAACAGAAATGGTAGCAATAGTAGTTCTAGTACTAGTAGTAGTAGAAGTGTAGTAGTTGGACTAGTAGTTGTAGTAGTAGAATTAATAGTAGTAGAAGTTGCAAAAGTAGCAATAGTAGGAGAAGTAGTAGTAGCAGAAGCAGCAATAGAAGTAGTAGTAGTAGTAGTAGTAGTGGTAGGAGTAGTAGAAGCAAAAGTAGAATTGGCAGCAGTAATAATAGTAGTATTCATAGGGGTAGTAGCAGCAGTAGTAGTAGTAGCAGCAGCAATAGCAATAATTGTAGTAGTAGTAGAAGCAACAACAACAGTTGTAGTAGTAGTAGCAGTAGTTGTAATAACGGCAGTTGGAGTAGTAGTAGCAGATTTGGTAATAGTAGTAGTAGCAGCAATAGTAGTACTAGTAGTAGTAATACTAGGCACGGGAGTAGTAGTCGGAGTAGTATAGTTGTAGTCATCGTCGTAGTAGTAGTAGCAACAACTGCAGTAGTAGTAGTCGCAGCAGTTGTAATAGTAGCAATAGTAGTAGAAGCAGACGCATAGTAGTAGTAGGAGGAGGAGGAGCAATAGTAATAGTAGTAGCAGCCGTAGTAGCAGAAGTAGTAGTTATTGTAATAATAGTAGTAGTGGTCGTAGTAGTCGTACTACTAGTAGTAATAGTAGTAGTTGTTGGAGTAGCAGGAGTACTAGCAGTAGTAATTGTGGTAGGAGTAGTAGTAGTAGTAGCAGTAGTTGTTGTAGTACTAGTACTACTAGTAGTAGTGGTTGTAGTACAAGTAGTAGTAGTGGTAGTAGCTGAGTAGTAGTAGGAGTAGTAGTAGTAGTAGTTTTGTAGTAGTAGCAGTAGTAGCTATAGTAGTAGCAGGAGTATGCATAGTAGTAGTAGTTGTTGTTGTTGTAGTAGTAGTAGTAGTAGCTATAGTAGTAGCAGGAGTATGCGTATTAGTAATAGTTGTAGTTGTGGAAGTAGTAGAAGTACAAGTAGTAATAGTAATACTACTACTACTACGACTTCCACTAGTACTACTACTACAACTGCTGCTGCTACTACTACTTCTATTGCACTCCTACAGTTGCAACTATTAATGCTATTACTACAGTTACAACTGCTGTTACAACTACTACTATGGCTATGAGTGCTGCTACTACTTCTACTACTGCTACGACAACTAATGCTACTACCACTACTACTACTACTACTACTACTACTACTACTACTACTAAATACTGTTACTGCTACTACTGCTATTTCCACTAGTGCTACTACTATTGCTCCTACTACTACTACTACTACTACTATTAATGCAGCTACTGTTACTACTGCAAATGCAACTACTGCTACAACTACTTCTGCTAAGACTGCTACTAGTACTACTGCTACAACTTCTACTACTACTATTTCTGGTACTACAATTACTGTTACAACAACTGCTATGACTATTACTACTGCTAACTACAACTACCGCTATTACTACTTCGGCTACTACTGCTACTGCTAGTACTTTTACTACTACTGCTGCTACCGCTAACTACTACTACTACTACTTCTACTACTGCTATTGCTTTTACTACTACTACTACTACTACATGGCTGCTACTACTGCCACTGCTACTGCTACTTCTACTACTACTACCGCTACTACTGCTACTACTACTACTAATACTACTACCACTGCTACTACGACTACTATTACAGCAGCTGCTGCTACCACTAATTCTACGACTACTTCTATGACCACTGCAACTTCTACTACTAATTTTACAACTACTACCGTTACTACTGCTACGACTGCTACTACTACTACTACTACGACCGCTAATACTACTTCTTGTACTACTACAACTAAAACGAAACTACTACTATTCCTACTACAACTACTACTACTTCTAGTTCTACTGCTATTGCCTGAACTGCCACTTCTCATACTACTACTAATGTTGCTACCACTGCTATTTCTACTACTATTTCTACTACTATTAAAACTACTGCTACTACTACTTCACGTACTAATACTACTAGGTCTACTACTACTTTGATGACTAGTTCTATTGCAACTCCTGCTAATACTACTACTACTACTACTATTGCTACTGCTACTGCTACTTCTACTTCTAATACTACCACTACTACTACTACTACATCTTTTGCTACTACTACTACACCTACTACTACTATTGCTACTACTGCTACTCCTACAATTGCTGCTGCTGCTGCTACTACCACTACTACAACTGCTACCACACTGCCACTACTGCTACTGCTGCAACTGCAGTGCTTCCTGCTACTACCACTGTACTACAGCTTCCACTGCTACTACCAACTACTAATACCAATACTTCTATTACAGCTACCACTACAATAACTGTAATTATTGCTACTACTACCCCTACTGCTACTACTACAACAACCACTTCTACTTCTTCTACTACTAATACGACTGTCATTACTGCTACGACTACTGTTACTGCTACTACTGCTACCATTACTAATACGACTACTTATAACTACTACTACCGCTACTGCTACTATTGCTATTGCTACTACTACTACTACTACTACTAATGTAGCTGTTGTTGCCTCTGCAACTACTACCGCTACTACTACTACTACTACTAATGTAGCTGTTGTTGCCTCTGCAACTACTTTTGCTACTACTACTACAATTTCTACTACAACTACTACAACTTTCTACTTCTATTGCTACTACTATTACTACTACTACTACTACGACTGCTACTGCTGCTACTACTCCTACTATTACTACAATTGCTACTACTTCTACTTCTACTACTATTACTACAACTTCTACTACTCCTACTACTACTATTACTACTACAACTATTACAACTATTGCTATCTTTATCACTACTATTACTGGTACTACTACTTTTACTTCTACTACTACTATTACTAGTACTACTACTTTTACTTCTACTACCACTACTACTATTGCTAATACTACTACTTCTACTACTAATATCACTATTGCAACTACTGCTACTACTACTACTACTACCACTACAACTTCTCCTACAATAACAACAATTACTATCTCTCCTCCTACTACTGCTACTCCAACCACCACTAGTGGTACTACTACTCTGCTGCTGCTACTACTACTGCTGCTACGGCTGATACTACTACTTCTACTACTACTGCTACTATGACTACTACTACTACTACAACTATTATTATTATTACTACTACTACTATTGCTACTACTACTACTACTGCTACTACTCCTGCAGCAACTACAACTATAACTACTACTACTATTACAACTTCTCCTACAACCAACACTACTACTATGGCTACTACTGCTACTACTACTATTATTGCTACTGCGGCTACTACTACTATGGCTACTACTGCTACTACTACTATTATTGCTACTGCGGCTACTACTACTACTAGTAGTACTACTTCTACTATTACTACAACTACTACTCCTTCTACTAATGCTACTATTACTGCTACCATAACTACTACTAATGCTGCTGCTGCTGGGACTGCTACTCTCCAACAATTACTACTATTACTACTACTGCCGCTATCACTGCTACTACTTTTGCCTCCACTACTACTACTACGGCCATGACTACTACTAATACTAACTACTTCTACTACAACTATTGCTACTAATGCAATTGTTGCTGCTACTACTACTGCTACTACTACTAACTACTACTCCTACTACGTCTACTATTGCGACTGCTACTACTACTGCTACTACTACTAACTACTACTCCTACTACGTCTACTATTGTGACTGCTACTACTACTACTACTTCTGCTACAACTGCTATGGTTGCTACTACTGTCACTACTGCTACTATTACTACTACTACTACAGCTACTACTGCTACTACTACTATGAATACTATTGTTGCTGCTACTACTCCTGTTACTACAACTAGTGTTAGTTGGAGAAGTTGTCGTAGAGGTAGCAGTAGCAATACTAGTAGCAACAACAGTGGTAATAGTAATAGCTGTAGTAGCAGTAGTAGTAGGACAAGTAGTAGAAGTAGTAGTAGTAGAAGCAACATCAATTGTTGTAGTAGTAGTTGCAATAGCAGTAACAGCAACAGTAATAGTTGTAGTAGGAGTAGTAGTAATAGTAGGAGTAGCAGTAGTAATAGTAGAAGTAGAAGTAGTAGCAGTAATAGCAGAAGTGGTCATAGTAGGAGTAGTAGTAGTAGTAGTAGTGGCAATAGTAGTAACAGCAATAATGGTACTAGTAGTAGTACTAATAGTAGGGATAGTAGTAGTGGTAGAAGTAGTAGCAGTAGTAGTAGTGGTAGTTTTGGTAGCAGTGGTAGCAGTAATAAAAGTTGCAGTTGTCGTACTAGTAGCAGTAGTAATAGTAGCAATAATGGTGGTAGTAGTAGTAGCGATAGTTGTTGTAGTAGTAGTGGTAGTAGTAGTAGTAGTCGTGGTAGTAGTAGTAGTAGCAGTAGCCATAGAAGCAGCAGTTGTATCAGTTGAATAAGAAGTAGGTATAGTAGTAGGATTACCGGTAGTAGCAACAGTACCAGCTATAGCAACATAAGCAGTAGTTGTTTTAGTAGTAGCGGTAATAGTTGTAGTAGTAGTAGTAGTATCAGCAACGGTAGTAGTAGTAGCAGTGGTAGAAGTAGTATTAGTAGCAATAGTAGTCGTAGTACAAGCAGTATTAGTAGTGGTGGTAGTAGTAGTAACAATAGTCATACAAGTAGAAGCTGCAGCAGTATAGTAGTAATGCTAATAATAGTAGTAGTAGTAGCAGTAGTAGTTGTTGTTGTTGTAGTAGCAGCATCTGCAATAGCAATAGCAATAGTTGTAGTAGTAGTAGCAGTAGTAGTAACATTAGTAGCAGCAATTGTAGTAGTAGTAGTAGTAGCTGTTGTAGTATTAGTAGGAGTAGTTGTGGTAGTAGCAGCAACAATAGTAGTAGTAGTAATAGAAAAGTAGTAGTTGGAGAAATACTAGTAGTAGCAGTAGTAGCAATAGTAGTAGTAGTAGTAGTAGTTGCAGCAGCAACAGTTATAGTAATAGTGGTAGTAGTGGTAGTAGAAGCAGGAGTGGTAGTAGTAGTAGTTGGAGCAACATCGGTAGTACTTGTAGTAGTAGTAGTAGCAGCAATAGTAGGAGTAGTAGTAGTAGTAGTATTAATAATAGCAGTAGTTGTGGCAATGGTAATTGTAGTAGTAGTTGTAACAGAAGTAGTAGTTGTAGCAGTCATAGATGTAGTAGTAGAAATAGTAGTAGCAGTTGTGGTAGAAGCAATAGTTGTAGTTGTAGTATTAGTAATAGTAGTCATGGTGGTATTAGTAGTAATACTAGTAGCAGCAGAAGTAGTTGTAGCAGTAGTAGTATTAATAGGAGTAGCAATAGTTGTAGTAACAGAAGTAGTCATGGTAATAGCAGAAGTTTTAATAGCTGCAGTAGTGGTAGTAGTTGTAGTACTAGTAGTAGTAGTAGTCATAGTAGTAGGAGTAGTAGTAGTAGTGGTGGTGGTCGTACTAGTAGTTGTTGTTGTAATAGTAGAAGTAGTGGTAGTAGCAACAACAGCAGTAGAAGCTGTACCAGAAGTTGTACCCGTAGTTGTATTAGTAGTACTAGTTTTAGCAGTTGCTACAATATCAGCTGTAGCTATAGTGGTACTAGTAGCAGTAGTAGTAGTAGAAACAGTAGTAGTTGTAGCTGTAGTAGCAGTAGCAGTAGGATAAGTAGCAGTAGTTGTTGTGGAAGTGGTGGTATTAGTAGTAGTACTAATAATTGTAGTAGCAGCAGTGGTAGTAGCAATAGTTGTAGTTAATGTTGTAATAGATGTAATAGTAATAGTCAAAAAAGTATTAGTAGTAGTAGAAGTAATCGTACTGTAGTAGTAGCAGAAGTGATAGTAGTAGAAGAAGTAGTAGTAGTCATCGTAGCAGAAGTTGTGGTAGTAATAGTTGTAGTAATAGTAGCAATAGTTATGGCAGATGTAGTAGTAGTAGTAGGAGGAGTAGTAGTAGTAGTAGTCGTTGTTGTTGTTATAGGAGAACTAGTGCTAGAAGTAGTAGTAGTAGTAGTAGTTTCAATTTTAGTAGTAGGACTAGTGGCAATAGTAGTAATAGTAGTAGAAGTAGGAGTACTAGTAGTAGAAGTTGTAGTTGCAGTAGTAGCAGTAGTAGCAATAGAAGTAGTGGTAGCAATTGTAGTAGTAGTAGCCGTTGCACTAATGGAAGTTGTAGTAGTAGTTGTTGTCACAGTAGTTGCAGTAGTAGTAATTATAGTAATACTTGTAGAAGCAGTAGTAGTAGTGGTGGTGGTAGTAGTAGTAATATTCGAACTAGCAATGTTAGTTGTAGTAGTAGAAGTAGTTTTGGTAGCAGAGGTTGTAGCAATATTCGTAGTTGTGGTAGATGTAGTAGTAGCAGGAGGAGGAGTAGTAGTATTTGTTGTTGTTGTTGTTATAGGACAACTAGTGGTAGAAGTAGTAATAGTAGTAATTGTTATTATAGTAGTAGTACTAGTAGCAGCTGTAGTAATAGTAGTAGAAGTAGGAGTAGTTGTAGTAGAAGTTGTAGTAGCAGTAGTAGCAGTAGAAGTAGTGGTAGTAGTTGTAGTAGTAGTAGCCATAGCACCAGTGGAAGTTGTAGTAGTTGTTGTTGTAGCAGTAGTTCTAATAGTAATAATTATATTAATATTAGTAGAAGCAATAGTAGTAGTAGTAGTCGTCGTGTTGGTGGTGGTCGTAGAAGTAATACTCGAACTAGCAGAAGTAGCTGTAGCAAAAGTATTATTAGTTGGATTAGAAGTTGTAATAGTAGCAGTATTAGTAGTAGTGGTAATAGTATTAATTGAAGTAGTAGTAGAAGCAATAGTAGTAGCAGCATTAGTTGTGGTATTAGTACAAGTAGCTGTAGGAGTAGTAGTTGTAGTAGAACGATAGTAGTTGTAGTAGTAGTAGTAGTAGTAGTTTCAACAACTATAGTAGTAGTAGCAGTAGTAGGGGCAAGATTGGGAGTAGTAATAGGAGTAGTACTAGTTTGAGTATTGGTAGTAGTAGTAGTAGTTGTTGTTCTAGCAGTAGTAGTAGGAGGAGGAGGAGTTGTAGTAGGGTAGAAGGAGTTGTTGTTGGAGTAGTAGTAGTAATAGTAGTATTTGTTCGAGTAGTTGCAGTGCTAGTAGTTGTAGTCATAGCAGTAGTGGAGTACTAGCAGTAGTAGTTGAAGTAGAAGTAGTAGTAGTAGTGGTGGTGGTGGTAGTGGTAGTGGAAGTTGTAGTAGTAGTAGTAGTAGTAGTAGTAGTAGTAGTAGGAGAAGGAGGAGGAGGAGGAGGAGCAGTAGTAGCAATTATACGAATAGTAGAAGTAGTAGTAATAATAGTAGTTGTAGTAGTAGAAGAAGAAGTAGTAGTATTAGCAGTAGTTATAGTAGTAGTGGCAATAGTAGTAGTAGTAATAATAATAGGAGTAGTAGTAATAGTGCAGGGGTAGTAGTAGTAATAATAGTATTAGTAGTAGTAGTAGTAGTAGTAATTGCAGTAGTAGTTGTTGTAGTAGTAGCAGTAGTAATAGTAGCTGTAGTGGTAGTAGTAGTAGTATTAGTAGTAGTATTTGTAGTAGTAGTAATAGTAATAGCAATAATAGGACTAGCAATTGAAATAGCACTAGCAGCAGTAGTAGCAGTAGTTGTTGTAGTAGTAGTGGAAGTAGTAGTGGTAGTAGTTGTAGTAGTGGCGAAAATAGCAACAATAATAATATCGATAGTCGTAGTAGTGTTAATAGCACTAGTAGTAGTAGGAGAAGTAGTAGTAGTAGCAGTCGAAGTAATAGTAGTAGTAGCAGTTGTAGCAGTTGGGGGCGAAGTAGGTATAGTAGTAGAAGAAGTAGGTAAAGTAGTTGTGTAGCTGTAGTGGCAACGGCAGCAGCAACAGTATTTACAGTGTCGGTAATAGTAGTAGTAGTAGTAGTTGTAGTAGCAACAACTGCATCAATAGAATAGTCCTAGTAGTAGAAATAGTCGTAGAGGTAGGAGTAGCAGCAGTAGTATCAGTAGCAGAAGCAGTAGTATTAGTAATAGTAGTAGTATTAGATACAGTATTAGTAGCAATAATAATAGTAGTAGTAGCAGTAGTAGAGTAGTAGTATGGCAATAGTAGTAGCTGCAGTAGTAGTATTAGTAGCAGCAGTGGTAGTAGTAGTAGTGCAAGTAATAGTAGTTGCAGTAGTAATAGTTGTAGTAGTACTAGTAATAGAAGAAGTAGTAGTAGTAGCAGTAGTTGTTGCAGTAGTCATAGTAGAAGTTGTGCCAGTAGCTATAGTACCAATAGTAGTAGCAGTAGTAGTAGTTGGAGCAGTTGTAGTAGTAGCTAAAGTAGCAGAAGTAGTAGCAATAGTAGTAGTAGTTGCAACAGTAGTAGCAGTACCAGTAGTAGTAGTAATAGTAGCAGCAGTGGTAGTAGTAGTAGTTGGAGCAACAGCGGTAATATTAGTAGTTGTTGTTGTAGTAGTAGTAGTAGTGGTAGTAGTAGTAGTAGTAGAAGTGACAGTAGTCGTTGTAGAAGTAGTAGTAGCAGTCGTAGTTTTGGTTGTAGAAGTATTAGTAGTAGTAGTTGTTGTAGTAGTATTAATAGTAATACTAGTAGTTGCAGCAGTAGTATTAGTAGGAGTAGCAGCAGTTGTAGTAACTTAAGTATAAGTAGTAGTAGCAGTAGAAAAAGTAGTAGTAGCAGTAGCAATAGTAATAATAGTAGTAGTAGTTGTTGTTGTTGTAGTATTAGTAGTTGTAGTAGCAGTAGTAGTACACATAATCATAGTTGCAGCAATAATAGTAATAGTAGTAATAGCAGGAGTAGTAGTAGCAGCACTACTAGTAGCAGTTGTAGCTATAGTAGTTGCAGTAGTAGTGGCACTTCAAGCAATAGTACTAGTAATTGTGGCAATGGCAGTTGAAGTAGTAGTAGTAGTAGCAATACTAAGAGTAGTAGTTGTAGTAGTTGTAGTAGTGGTAGTAGTAGTAGTAATTATTTTTGTACTAGTAGTATTTCTTATAGTTGTAGCAATAGTGGCAATTGTAGTAGCAGTAATAGTAGTAGCAGAAGTAGTAGTAGTAGCACTAGTAGTCGTAGAAGTAGTAGCAGTAGTAGTAGTAGTCAGAGTTGTAATATTAATAATAGTAGTTGTAGTAGTAGATGCAGTAGCGGTAGTAGAAGTCATAGTAGTAGTAGTTGTAAGAGTTGTAGTAGTAATTGTTGTTGTAGTAGTAGTTGTTGTTGTACTACTAGTAGCAATTGGAGTAATAGTTGTAGTAGTAGTGGTAATAATAGTCATATTAGTAGTAGTTGTAGTAGTAGTAGTAGTAGTCATAGTAGAATTAGTAGTACTAGAAGAAATAGTAGTAGTAGTAGTAGCAGTTGTAGCGACAATAGAAGTATAGCAGTAGTTGTACTAGTATTAATAGTAGTAGTGGTAGTAGTAGCAATAGCCATAGCAGTAGTAATTGTAGAAGAAGTAGTTGGATTAGCAGTAGTAATATTAGTACTAGTAGTAGTAATTGTAATAGTAATTGTAGAAGTAGTAGTTGGAGTAGCAATAGTAGTAGTAGTAGTTGTAGTAGTAGTAGTAGTAGGAGTAGTGGTAGTGGTAGTAGTCATAGGAGTAGTAGCACCAGTAGTAGCAGCAGTAGAAGTAGTACTAGCAGCAGCAACAGTAGTGGTATAATCGTTGGAGTAGTAGTAGCCGTAGTAGCAACAGTAGAAGTCGTAATAATAGTAGTAATAGTAGTAGTAGTAGGAGTTGTAGTAGTTGTAGTAGTAGTAATAGTAGCAATAGTAGTGGTACTAGTTGTGTTAGCAGTAGTAGTAGCATAGTAGTAGTAGTCGTTATAGGAGAAGTAGTAATAGTAGTAGTAGGAGTAGTAGTAGTAGTATCAATAGGAGTAGTGGAAGTAGTAGTTGTAGTAGTTGTTGTTCCAATATTAGTAGCAATAGTAGTAATAAAAGTAGTTGAAACTGTCATAAGAGTAGTAGTAGTAGTAATAGGTGTTGTAGTGGAAATTGCAGTAGTTGTAGCAGTTAGGGGTGAGCAAAAAACATGAAAAATCGGTATACCGAACCATTACGTTGGAGAACCTTATCGAAAAATTGGTTCTCAAATCAAACAGGTACGGTTCCGGTTATAAAATTTAATAGAATCGAAAAATCGGTTCCAGTTCCGGATCTAGATTATATGAAAAATTGGTGAACCGAAACTGTACCTAGGACCTAAGCCAAATTCCTACACTCGCAGCGACACCACCTCGCCCTCGCCCTCGCCCTGCATCCCGCACTCATAGTAACACTGCCTCGCCCTCACCCTCGCCGGTCATCGCTAGGCCCATCACTTGCTACGATTTCTCATTCTCAAAGTCTCAAACCATAGCCCTATGTCCCTACATCTCCAATCTCGCCGTCGTGTGCTTTGATTTCTCATTCTTAAATGATCGAACCCCAACCTTAGGTCCCTACATCTCCGATCTCGTTGGTCGCTGCACGCCGTGTCATTTGCTAGGATTTCTCTTCTTATTCTCAAAGGTTGAGAGTTCAAAACCCTAATCCTAGGTACCTACGTCTCCGATCTCATCGTTATTTGCTCCAATTTCTAATTCTCAAAGGCTCAAACCCTAACCCTACGCCCCTGCATCTCTGATCTCGCCGTTGCGTGCTTTAATTTCTCATTCTCAAAGTGTCAAACCCTAGCCCTAGGTCCCTGCATCTCCAATCTCACCGGTCGCCGCCGGCCACGCCTTTTGCTCTGTTTTCTCTTCTCATTCTCAAATGTCGAGACTTCAAAACCCTAACCCTAGACCCTAGGTCCCTGTATCTTCGATCTCATCGCCACTTGCTCTAATTTCTCGTTCTCAAAGGCTCAAACCCTAGCACTAGGTCCCTGCATCTCCAGTCTCGCTGCCACGTGCTTTGATTTCTTATTCTCAAAGGCTCAAACCCTAGCCCTAGGTCCATGCATCTTCAATCTTGCCAGTGGGCACCCATCGCGCCTTTTGCTCTGATTTCTCTTCTCATTCTCAAAGGTCGAGAGTTCAAAACCCTAACCCTAGGTCCCTGCATCTCCAATCTCGTCGCCACTTGCTTCGATTTCTCCTTCGTCCATCGCCAAAGCAGCAACATCGCCAGAGCAATGATCTACTCTTATATGCCCTCTCTCTCAACTCTACCAAGTACCAAGCACAAGCTCTTCTACGATTTCTGATTTTTACTGATGTTGTGTTCCATTTTTTCAGAGTTTTCTCAGAAATTTTGGGACTGGGAGCTGAATTTCAGTTTGTTCAGGGGATTTTCCTACTGCGGCATGGTTGATTGTGCTAGTTTTTATGAATTAGGTATTGTGCTTTTCCATTTCATAGAATTTCTTGCTGGATTGGTCTTTCCTGTAGTTCTACTAGGAACTATATTACTTGCATGCTTGATTGCTTGGTCTGTTGGTCATTTATCTTCTTTCTTCTATTTTAGATGGACTCAAGCAGAGAAATCACTAATGAAAATACAAGTATGAATGCTTCAAATATAAAATATTTGTGTCCAAATCAAAATGTTGGTGAGAAGGCAAGTGAAGCTCAAGATGTAACTTCAAGGATAAATGAAACAAATCAAAAAGCTTGGAAGATGAGAAAAAATAGTTCATGGGTGTGAGACCATTTTTTTAAACTAGATTTCAAAGAAGATGGTTACAAGGATAAAGCCTAATGTAATTATTGTGGAAGTCTCCTTTCACGCCCTTCTAGTTATGGAACAAGTGATTTAAGTACTCACTTAAGTAGATGCAGAGATTATCCTCCAAACATGGAGGTGAAAAACCAAAAAACTTTAGCCTTTAAATCAGTTAGTGATGACAGTGATGGCACTCAAGCAGCACACTTGTTACATGGAATTTTAATCAAGAAGCATGTAGAATTGCATTAGCCAAATATTTGATTCTTGATGAACTGTCTTTCAAACATGTTGAAGGTGAAGGGTTTACGTTCTATACTTTTACATTGCAATCTGAATTTGATGTTCCTTCCTGATTTACTGTTGCTAGAGATTGTTTCAAAATATTTCTGGAGGAAAAGAAAAAAATGAAATATTTTTTTAGCAAGTTAAAGCAAAGAGTGAGTATCAGAACTCATTGTTGGACATCATGCCAAAACTTGGGATACATGAGTGTGACTACTCAATATATTGATGATGATTGGAAGCTTAAAAAAAATTTAAAATTTTTGCTCTATTTCAAGTCATTCTAGTATGGTAATTGGTAAAAAATTGGAATTGTGCTTACTTGATTGGGGCATAGATAACGTCTTCACAATTACTATAGATAATGCATCTTCTAATGATGTTGGAGTTCAGTACCTGAGAAAAAAGCTTGATAGTTTGAAAGGTCATGTACTTAATGGTAAGTATTTGCATGTCAGATGCTGCACACATCTCCTGAGTCTAATTGTTAAAGAAGGACTAAAGATTCAAATGACTCTATTGCCAGAATTTGGGCTGCAGTTAAAAATGTGAGATCATCACAAACAAGAGCACAGAGGTTCAAGCTTTGTGTGGAGCAAGAAAAGATAGAATGCAAAAGTTTGGTTTGTCTTGATGTTGAAACCAGATGGAACTCTACATATCTAATGCTTGATGTTGCTTTGAAATTTCAAAAAGCTTTTGAATTATTAGAGATCCAAGATTACAAATATGCTGAGGAGCTAATGAAGGGAAAGTCACAGGGTTCACCAGCACATGCAGATTGGGATGTTGCTTGAGCTTTATTACCTTTTTTGCAAGTATTTTATGATGTTACCTTAAAAATATCTGGTTCTTCTTATGTTATAGGAAATATATATATGCAAAGCATGTATGGAATTGGCATGATGATCAAGAGATATTTTGAATCAGATGACTTCTACCAAATATGATAAATATTGGGCAAATATTGAAAAGCTTAATATTATGCTATTTATTACTTCTATGCTTGATCCTAGGCTAAAGTTAGAGTGTAGATTGGATGATTGGGGAAAGCTATGAGAATGAAAAAGTTAGTGAGTCGAAGTATAAAGTGAAGAATATTTTGGATAGACTTTTTCAAGAATATTCATCTATACAAAAATCATCATCTTCTTCCCATAGTGTTGTAGGAGTTGAACAGATAAAAGAAAGGAATGCTATTGGAACAAGTAATCTTGATGTACTTCAGCTGGTTCAAGATGAATTGTGTAAAGCAAAAGTAAAACAAAAGACTTCCACTTGCAAAATAGAATTGAATAAGTATTTGGAGGAGGAACATGAAGATGAGGCAGAAGATTTTGATTTTCTTCTGTGGTGGAAAGCAAAAAGTGGTTGGTATCCAGTTCTTTCCATGATGGCTAAAGATGTGCTTGCTATGCCCATATCTACCATTGCTTTGGAGTCAGCTTTTAGTATAGGAGATCGAGTTCTTGATCAATTTCAAAGTTCTCTATCAGCAAAAATGGTGGAAGCTCTTCTTTGTACACAAGATTGGTTGCATTCTACTTGTTCTTCTATTAATATTGAGGAGACACTTGATGAAATTGAAAAAAATCCACAGGTAAAAATTACTTATTCATTGTATTATTTCTATAGAAATTAATTATTAATTTTAATATTTATGCTATATATTTCACATGTTTTATCTTTATAATTGCAGAAATGATGAGCAAAATGGAAACAATAATCTCAATTAATGATTAATTTTCTTTCTTGATGCATGTAATTTTTGGAATGTCAGATTTAAAGGTTAGCACTTCATTTTTCATTTTCACTCTTAAATTTAACCTTGACATCTTGTTATATTACCGAACTCTCTTTTTAATATAATTAAATTTATTCTGCTGCTCTACTGACTAAATAATACAACTATATATCTCTTTCTGCATGGCATGGATTGATGACATCCCATCACTGAGAACTGAGAAGGTTCAGAAGGATAAAATATTGAACATGGTGCCATTTCCTATGAATCTGCCAGCAAAGATGTCTGACTGTTGATTTCTTTAGGTATATATATCTCTTTCTGCATGGATTTCCAAGCATTATAACATTTTTGTTCTTTCTGGATTTATATTATAGTAATTTTCTATGTCTTATGCTCTCAGGCATTTTTCACTGAACACCCAGTGCATGTGGAGAATGACTTCTTTATAACTGAAAGATCATATGTTGGGCATTATATTCTTACTTTTGCCAGCATGGTTCATTGGTTTGCTTATCTATGTCCCTATGGACCTGTCAGCAAAGATGTCTGACTCTAGACAGACATCCCATTTTCTTGTATCGCTTATCTGCATCCCTATGAACCTACCAGCAAGGATATCTGACTCTAGTGTTCTCTAGTCTCTAATCTCTTACTGTTGATTTTGATTACAAAATTATTGCCAAACTTACACATATTGAATGCTAACTGCTAAGCCAATTGAAAGAGCAAATGCAAGGAAGGAAAGAGGACAAAGTGAAGACATCTCAAGTCATGGCAAGAATGATCTACTACTGCTAGTCTGCTACACTACATAATCTCTCCGATACTGGCTGAACTTCAGAAATAGATATGAAACTATCTAAACAAAATTTATTTGCATTCCTATGAATTTTCCAGCAAAGATGTCTGACTCTAGGATTCTCAAATAGTTGATTTCTTCAAGTATATATATCTCTGTCTTCATGGCATGGATTGGTGGCATCCCATCACTGAGAAATGAGAAGGTCCAGAAGGATAAGATACTGAACATGGTGTCATCTCTCCTTCTTGTATTGCTTATCTGCATTTCCTATGAATCTTCCCATAACGATGTTTGACTGTTGATTTCTTCAGGTATATATATCTCTTTCTGCATGGCATGGATTGGTGGCATCTCTTCATATATATATATCTCTTTCTGGATGGCAAGGATTGGTGGCATCCCATCACTGAGAACTGATAAGGTCCAGAAGGATAAGATATTGAACATGGTGCCATTTCCTATGAATCTGCCAACAAAGATGTCTAACTGTTGATTTCTTCAGATATATATATCTCTTTCTACATGGCTTTCCAATCATTAGTACTTTTTTATTCTTTCTGGATTTACATTATAGTAATTTTTTTGTGTCTTACTATCTTATTCTCTCAGGCATTTTTCACTGAACACCTAGTGTATGTGGAGAATGACTTCTTTATAATTGGAAGATCATATGCTGGGTATTGGGCACTATATTCCAGTTTTCGCCAGTAGGGTTTGTGAACTTGCCAGGCTGTTAGCAAAGATGTCTAACTCTAGACTGACATCCCATTTTCTTATATTGCTTATCTGCATCCCTATGAACCTGCCAACAAAGATATCTGACTCTAGTATTCTGTAACTGCAGAATGATTTCTTTGTAACTGGAGAATCATATGCCTACACTATGTTTTTGCTTTTGCCAGCATGGTTTATTCATCTACTGTCAGCAAAGATGTCTGACTCTAGACTAATATCCCATTTTCTTGTATTGCTTACTGCTAAATGCTAAGCCAATTAAAGGAGCAAATGGCAAGAAGAATTCAGGACAAGGTGAAGACATCTAAACTTCTGAAGTCATGGCAACTTGGCAAGGATGATCTACTACTGCTGCATTGCATAAGTGCATAGTGCATAATTATGATACTGCTACTGCTTCTACTTTGGTGATCTTATCTAGCAAGTTTTTAAGAAACCATTTGAATTGTTGTAAAAGCTCATCAGTTGTATTTACTTGCAAATCAATGTTTGGCTCAATGGTTGTTATTTGTTTATTTTTTGGCAAAAACAACGGTTGCTATTACTGCCACAGGAAATGCTTATTGTTTATTTCTTGTTAGGTAGGAATTGTAGTTGTTAGTATATTTAAAATTAAATTTTTATAGGATTATAATATAAAATATAGATTTTAAATTTCATAATTTAAAATCGATATACCGATTTTAGAACCAGTTTAGAACCGGTTTACAGCCGAAACCGAGAAAACCGGTTCTTTATCTTAACCGATACAGTTCCCGTTCTCAATTTTTTAGGAACAAAAATCTAGTTCCGGTTCTAAAATGTCTAAAATCGATATGATAAACTGATTTTCCTCAACCCTAGTAGCAGTAGCTGTAGTAGTAGTAGTAGTAGTAGTAGTAGAAGAAGCCAAAGCAGTAGTAGCAGAAGTTGCAGTAGTAGGAGTAGCAGTAGCAGTAGCAGCAGCAGCAGTAGTAGTAATAGTAGTAGCAGTATTAAGTAGTAATAGCAATAACAGGTGGAGTAATAGTAGTAGTAGTAGTAGTAGTAGTAGTAGTAGCAGCAGCAGCAGTAGTAGTAATAGTAGTATTAATAGTAGTTGTTGTTGTTGCAGTAGCAGCAATAGTAGTAATTTTGTATTAGAGGATGTAGTAGCGCTAGTACAAGTTGGAGTAGTAGTAATAGTAGTAGCAGTAGTTGTCGGAGTCGCAGTAGTAGTAGTAATGGTAGTAGAAGTAGTAGTAATGGTAATAGCAGTAGTAGTAGTAGTAGGAGCAGTAGGAGTAGCAGTAGTAGTAGCAATAGTCGTAGAAGTTGTTGTAATTGTATTAGTACTAGTCGTAGAAGTTGTAGTAGAAGTAGTAGAGTAGTAGTAGTATTTGAAGTAGTAGTAGTAGTAGTAGTAGTAGTAGTAGTAGTAGTAGCAGTAGTGGCGGTGGTAGTAGTAGCAATACAAGTAGTACTAAGACTAGTAGTAGTAGTAGAAGTCGTAGACTTGGAAGGAGTAGTAGTAGAAGTAGCAACAACAGCAGCAGTAGCAGTAGTAGTAGAAGTTGTAGTAGCAGCTGCAACAACAGCAGGATTCAGAGTAGCTGTAGTAACCGCAGGAGTAGTAGTAGTAGTAGAAGTAGTAATAATAGTAGTAGTCGCAGTAGAAGTGGTAGTAGTAGTAGGACAAGGAGTATAAGTAGTAGGAGTAATAGTAGTAGTACTTTTGCTGCTACTACAACTACTACTACTGCCACTACTACTACTGCTACAAGAACCACAACTACAGCTTCTACTACTACTACTACTGCTGCTGCTTCTACTTTGACTGCTACTACTATTGCCACTATTATGGCTACTACTGCTACTACATCCACAAGTACTGTTACTACTGCTTCTACTTCCACGGCTACTACTACTATTGTTGCTACTACTATTGCAACAATTGCTACTACTTCTACTGCCACTACTATTACTTATACAACCGCTGCAACTACTACTACTACTTCTACTACTATTATTATTACTATGACTACTGCTGCTTATACAGCTACTGCTACTACTACTGCAGCTACTACTAATTCTACTATTACTACAAATGCTAATACTAGTGATACTACTACAAATACTACTACTACTACTACATCTCCTACAACAATAACAACAACTACTACTACTACAACTACTACTACCTCTGCAACTACTGCTACTGCTACTACTACTATACTACAGCTACAACTACTACTGTTGCTGCTAGTACTACTACTACTTTTATTATTGCTACTACTACTACCTACTACTACCAATACGACTACTACTACTTATAATAATACCACTACTACTACAATTGCTAGTATGACAACTACTCTGATTGCTACTACTGCTACTACTACTCCTCCTACACTACTCCTCCTCCTCCTCCTCCTCCTCCTACTACTACTACAACTATAACTACTACTAATATCACTACTTCTACTGCTACTACTCCTACTACTACACCTACTACTACTACTACTACTACACCTACGACTCCTACTACTACTACACCTACTTCCATTACCACGACCACGACTACTACTACTACTAGTACTAGTACTCCACTACCGCTAAAACTATGACTACTAGCACTGCTACTACTCCAACAAATACTACTATTACTACTACTACTACTACTACAACACCTTTTTCCCTACTACAACGCCTCCTACTACTACTATTGCTGCTACAACTACTACTACTCCTACTACAACTACTAATACAACTACTACTACTACTACCACCAATACTCCAACTAATACTACTATTATTACTACTCCAAATTCGGCCCCTACTACTACTACTACTACTATTACTATAATTGCTGCAACTACTGCTACTACTACTACTACTACTATCGCGTCTACTACAACAACTACTACTACTGCTACTAGTACTAATACTACAACTAATACGGCTACTACTGTTGCTTCTACTACTACTTTTCCTAATACTATTACCACTGCTACTAATACTGCTACTACTACAACTTCTACTCCAACTAATAATACTTTTGCTACGACTACTACTTCTAGTTCGAATATTACTACTACTACCACCACCACCACCACCACTACTACTGCTTCTACTAGTGCTATGGCAACTATTGCTAGAACTGCTACTACTACTACAACTACTACTACAACAACTACTACAACAACTACAACAACTTCCACTAGTGCTATGGCAACTATTGCTAGAACTGCTGCCACTACATCTACTGCTAGTACTGCTACTACAACTTCTATTACCACTACTCCTGCTTCTACTACTATTACTACTGCTGCTACTAGTACTACTACTTTAATAACAATTACTACTACTACTACTTCTACCACTAATTCTCCTACAACAACAACAACAACAACAACAACTACTACTACTACTACTCCTCCTCCTGCTACTACTACATCTGCCATAACTATTGCTACTGGTACAACTACTATTACTACTACAACTTCTGCTACGAAAACTTCTGCTACTACCTCTACTACTACCATATCTGCTACTACTGCTACTACTATTACTTCTACTACTACTACTACTACTACTGCTACTACTACTACGTCTATTGCAACAACAACTACAACGATTGCCTACTACTGCTGCTATACGCTGCTGTGCTACTACTATTATTACTACTACTACTAATACCACCACTTCTACAACAACTAGTAATACTCGTCCTACTACTACTACTACTGCTGCTATAACTACTACTGTTTCTACTACTACTACTGCTACTACTAGTACCACTACTACTACTCCCACTATAGCTACAACTTATATTGCAGCAACTGCCAAAACTAGTACAACTACTATGACTACGAGTACTACTGTTGCTACTGCTTTCACCACTACTACTGCAACTACTACTACTATTACTACTATTGTTATTGCTGCTGTAGTTGTTGTAGCTACTACTACTACTACTACTTCCACTATTACAATAACTACTACTAGTACTACCACCACCACCACTACTACTACTATGACTACTACTACTAGTACTACCACTACTACCACTAATGCTGCTATGAATAATATTACTTTTGTCTGCACTATGACTACTACTACTACTGCAACTGCTACCACTTATGCCCCAATGAATGCTACTACTATTACTACAACTACTACAACTATGACTACTACTACTAGAACTACTACTCCTATAGTGACTACTTCAGTTACGACAGCTACTGCTACTCCTACTAATACAACTGCTGCTGCTACTGCTTCTGCTACTACTAGTATTACTACTAATACCACCACGACTACTACTACTATTACTACTACAACTATTACTTCTACTACTACATCTACCACTGCTACTACTACTACTTCTATTACAACTGCAACTACATCTACCACTGCTATAACTACTGTTATTATTAATACTACTACTACTAGTACTGCTACTACTGGTACTACTACAAGTACTACTGATGTTGCTCCAACTACTACAACTAGTACTGCTACTACTGCTACTCCTACTACTTCTGTTACTACAACTACTACTTCTATTTCGTCAACTACAACTTCTTCCTACTACTGCTGCTACTCCTAATAATACTACTACAACAACAACTACTACTACTACAAATATTACTACTGTTGTTGCAGATGCTACTACTACTACTACTACTACTACTACTACTACTGCTACTAATACTATTACTAGCATTACTACTATACTACTGCTGCTTCTGCTACAATTACTACTGTTACTACTACTACTACCACTACTAATACGACTTGTACTACTACTGCTATTACTACTACTACTACTATTGCTACTAATATTGCTACTACTACTATGGTTGCTGCTACTGCTACTCCTGCTACTATTACTACTACAACTATTACTGCTACTGCAAATACTTCTACTACTATTGTTGCTACAATTGCTATTGTTGTTGCTAACGCTACTCGTACTACTATACCTACTTCTTATTCAACTGATACAATTGCTGCTTCTACGGCTACTGCTGCTACTACTACTACCACAAGAACTACGACTACTACTACAACTACTACCATAACAACTATCGCTACTACTATTACTACTACCAATACTACTACTACTACTACCACTATTGCTACTATCACTACTGCTACTAGTATGACAACTAACAACTTTTATTACTACTACCACAACTATGATTACTACCACTACTACTACTTCTACTACTTCTACCGCTACTATTAGTACTACTACTACCATTATTGATATTACTACTACGGCTACTGCTACTGTCATTGCTGCTATAGCTACTGCTACTTCTACCACTACTATTATTACTACTACTACTAATACTACTGCTGCTACTACTACTTTTGCTACTACAGGTAGTGTTAGTCAGAAAAGTAGTAGTAGTGGTAGTAGTAGTAGTAGTTGTTGTAACAGTAGTGGTAGTAGTACTAGTAGTAGTATCAGTAGTAGTAGGAGAAGTGGTAGAAGTAGTAGTAGCAGTAGTTGTAGTAGTAGTTGTAGTAGCATTAGCTGTAGTAGTAGTTGTCGTTGTAGTAGTAGTAATAGTAGAAATAGCAGTACCAGTAGTAATAGTAGAAATAGTCATAGTAGGAGCAACAGTAGTAGTAGTGGCAATAGTAGTAATAGCAACAATGGTAGTAGAAGTAGTACTAATAGTAGAGGTAGTAGTAGTGGTAGAAGTAGTAGCAGTAGTAGTAATGGTAGTAGTGGTAGTAGTAATAAAAGTGGTAGTTGTCGTACTAGTAGTAGTAGTAATAGTAGCAATAGTGGTAGTAGTAGTAGTATTGGTAGTAGTAATAGTAGTAGTAGTAGTAATAGTAGTAGTATAAATAACACCAGTAGTAGTAGTAGCGATAGTTGTTGTAGTAGTAGTAGTGGTGGTGGTAGTAGTAGTAGTAGTAGTTGTGGTAGTAGTAGCAGCAGTTGTAGCCATAGAAGCAGGTAGTAGTTGTAGTAGTTGTAGTAGCAGTAGTAGTTGTTGTAGTAGTTGTAGTAGTAGTAGCAGTAGTAGCAGCAGTAGAAGTCATTGTAATAAGAGTAGCAGCAGCAGTAGTAGTAGTAGTAGTAATAGTAGTAGTAGTAGTAATAGTAGTAATAGTAGTGATACTTGTTGTAGTAGTTGTAGCTGTAGCATAATACAAGTAGAAGTTGCTGGAGAAATAGTAATAGTAGTAGTAGTAGTAGTCGTAGTAGTAGTAGTAGTAGCAATTGGAGTAGTAGAAGTAGTAGCTATAGTAGTAGTAGTTCTAATAATAGTAGTAGTAGTAGTAGTAAAAATAGTTCAATCACTAATAGGAGTAGTTGTAGTAGTAATAGGAGTAGTAGTAGAAATAGCACTAGCACTAGCAGCAACAGTAGTAGTAATGGTAAAAGTAGTAGTAGTAGTAGAAGTTGCCAAAGCAGCAGCAGTAAAAGTTGCATTAGTAGTAGTAGTAGTTGCAATAGTAGTAATAGGAGTAGAAGTAGTAGTAGCAGTATTAAGTAGTAGTAGCAGTAGCAGTAGGAGTAATAGTTATAGTTGTAGTAGTAGTTGTTGTTGTTGTTATTGTTGTTGTAGCGGTAGTTGTAGAAATAGCAGTAGTAGCAGTAGTAGTAATTTTTTATTAGTTGTAGTAGTAGTAGTACAAGTTGGAGAAGGAGTAGCAGTAGCAGTAGTAGTTGTTGTTGTAGGAGTCATAGTAGTAGCAGTAGTAGGAGTAGGAGTAGTTGTAGTCATAGTGGTGGTGGTAGTAGTAATGGTGGTGGTAGTAGTAGTAGTAATAGTAATAGTAGTAGTAGTAGTAGTAGTAGTAGGAGTAGTAGGTGTAGCAGTAGGAGTGGCAATAGTTGTACATGTTATTGTAATTGTATTAGTACAAGTAGTAGAAGTAGTAGTAGAAGAAGTAGAGTAGTAGTGGTATTCATAGTAGTAGTAGTAGTGGCGGTGGTAGTAGTAGCAATACAAGTCGTACTAAGACTAGTATTACTAATAGAAGTCGTAGTCATGGTAGTAGTAGTAGAAGTAGTTGCAACAGCAGCAGCAATAGCAGTTGTAGAAGTTGTAGTAGCAGCTGCAACAACAGCAAGATTAGGAGTAGCTGTAGTAAGAGCAGGAGTAGCAGTAGTTGTAGCAAGAGTAAGAATAGGTGTAGAAGTAGTAATAATAGTAGAAGTAATTGTAGAAGTTAGAAGTAGTAGTAGGAGTACAAATAGTAGGAGTAGCAGTAGTAATTTTGCTGCTGCTACTACTACTGCTGCTGCTACTTGTACTACTACTACCACCACCACCACCACCACCACCACCACTACTACTACTCCCACTACTACTACTACAACTGTTATTACTACTACTACTTCCACCACAACTACTACTACTTCTACGACTACTATTACTTCTCCTACTACTACTATTTCTACTACTACTAGTACTACAACTACTGATTCTACTACTACTACTACTGTTACTACTACTACTACTACTACTAGTTTGCTGCTACAACGACTACTCGGGCTGGCACTACTTCTACTACTACTACTTTTGCTACTGCTGCTGCTGCTGCTACTACTACTACTAATGTTAGTACTTCTGCTACTTCTACTACTACTACTGCTACTGCTACTCTAGCTTTTAACACCAGTACTGCTACTACTACTGCTTCTGCTACGACTACTACTACTGCAACTACTATTACTGTTGTTGCTGTTGCTACTATTGCTACTACATCTACTACAACAACTACTACTTCTCGGACTACTTCTAGTACCGCTACTACAACTATTACAACTATGCTGCTACTACTTCTACTACTACTAAAACTTATACTATTAATAGTACTACTGCTACTACTACTATTGCTACTGCTATTGCTACTAATGCAACTAGTGCTTGAACTGCTACAATTACTACTACTAAAGCTATTGCTACTGCTACTATTATTACTACTTCTACTACTACTATTGCTCCAAGTACTACTACTACTCCATCTACTACTACTACTTCTATTATCACTGCTACTACTACTACTGCGTCGTTTCTTGCATGTAATGCTACTCCAACTGCTACTACTACTTCTACGACAAGTAGTTGTGAACTAATGCTTCTACTACTTCTACTATTGCTGCTACTGTTGCTGCTACAACTTACACTACTCCCACTACTACTACTAATATTGCTACTACAACTATGACTACTACTCCTATAACTACTACTACTATTACTACTAGCACTACTATTATAATTACTACTACTACTATTATAACTACTACTACGACTACTACGGCTGCAACTACTAGTACTACACTACTAATGCGACTAGTGCTCCAACTACTACTATTACTACTACTAAAGCTATTACTGCTGCTGCTATTACTACTACTGCTACTACAATAGCTACTGGCACTATACAACTACTACTCCTATTGCTACTACTACTTCTATTATTTCTGCTTCTACTACTACTACTTTGGTTGCTACACACAATGCTACTCCTACTACTACTACTACTACTTATAATACTACTACTACTACTTCTACTACTACTACTACAACTACTTCTACTACAACTACTATTTCTACTACTACTAGTACTACATCTGCTGCTTCTACGACTACTACAACTACTACTACTTCTACTATGGCTACTGCTACTATTGCTACTACAACTTCCACTGCTACTACTTCTACAACGTTTGGTACTACTACTACTACAACTACTACCATTGTTGCTACTGCAATTACTACAATCACTACGCGTACTACTACAACTGCTACTACTGCTACTTCCACTACGACTTTTAATACTACTATTGCTACTACTACTGCTAATACTACAAATACAACAACAACTACTAATACTACTACTGCTCTTGCTGCTGCTACTTCTTTTCCTACTACTATTACTGCTACAACTAGTATTGCTACTATTGCTACTACTACTCCTACTACTTCTATTATTTCTACTACTACTACTACTACTACTTGGGTTGTTACATGTAATGCTACTCCTACTACTACTACGACTACTTATACTACTACTACGACTTCTACTACTGCTATTACTACATCTACAACTACAACTTTGACTACTACTAGTATTACAGCTACTGCTTCTACTACTACTACTACAACTTCTGCTACTGCTAATACTACAGTTGCTACTACAACTTCCACTACTACTACTTCTGCTACTACTACTACTACTGTTGCTGCTGCTGCTGCTACTACCTCCTTCGTTGCTGCTACTACTGCTATGACTACTACTACTGCTACTACTACTGTTGCTGCTATTACTTCTACTACTACTACTTTTGCTACTACTTCTGCTACTACTACAACTATTACTACTATTGTTGTAGCTGCAATTACTACTACAACAACGGGTATTAATCCTGCGACTACTATTGCTACTTCTACTACAACTATTGATATTACTACTACTACTACTACTACTACTACTACTCCTCCTACTCCTACTACTACTATGACTACTGCTGCTGTTGTTAGTGCTGCTACTCCTACTCCCACTACTCTTTCTACTACTGTTACTACTACTACTACAACTATACTGCTATTGCTTCGACTATTTTTGCAACAACTACCGCTTCTACTATTACTGATACAACAACTATTACTTCCACTTGTGCTACAATTAGTAGTACTGCTTGTGCAATTACTGCTACTACTGCTGCTACTGCTACTGTTGCAAATACAACAACTACGACTACTACTATGATAGCTATTACAACTACTACAACTACTTCTGCTACTACTGTCACTACTACTACTAGTACTAGTACTACTACTATTACTATAACTACTACTACAACTACTACAACTGCTACTACTACTACTACAATAACTACTACTACTATGACTTTCCCACAATAAGAACTACAGCTCCTTCTCCGACTACTACAACTGCTGCTACCACTATTACTGCTACAACTACTCCTATTGCTACTGCCACTACTACTACTCTACTACCTCCTCTCCTACTACTGCTGCTACTACTACTGCTACAACTATTTCTACTCCTACTACCACTACTACTGCTACTACTACAGCTACTACAACTATTGCTTCTACTACTAGTACTACTACTATTACTGTTAGTATTGGTAATGCTACTATTGCTACTACTGCAGCTACTACTGTTAGTACTACTACTACTACTGCTACTACTAATGCAACTACTACTACTCCTAATCCAACAACTACTACTAATCCTACTACTACTACTGCCACTACTACTTCTTTTCCTGCTACTATTACTTCAGCTACTAGTTCTAATACAACTGCTACTACTCTTACTACTACAACTACTGCTACTATTTCTGCTATTGCTACGACTACTATGACTGCTACTACTCCAGCTAGTACTACTACTTTTATCATTACGAATACTACTATTACTATAACTTCTACTAATACTACAATAGCAACTACAACTGCTACAGTTGATTCAGCAGCTACTACTACTAGTGCTGCTACGGCTGCTACTACTACTATTGCTACTACTATTGCTACTACTATTATTACTACTATTACTACTACTGCTACTACTACTACAACTACAGCTACTATTACTATTACTACTACTACTACTACTACTACCGCGACTGCTACCACGACTGCTATTGCTGCTACTACTGCTGCTACTGCCACAACTACTACTACCACCACTACTACTACTCCTCCTACTACTACTTCTACTCCTACTGCTACTACTACTTATACAACAACTACTCCTCCTCCTCCTCCTCCTCCTCCTACTACTACTACGACTACAACTACTTCTACTGCTATTACCACTACTGCTACTTTTACTACTACTACTACTACTCCTAAAACACCTACTACAAATATTACTATTAATAATAGTACTAGTACTATTATTACTACTACTACTATTATTGTTATGGCTGTTTCTTCAACTTCTATTACTACTACTACTACTACTACAACAACAACAACATCCACTACTACTCTTACTATTATTTCTATAGCTACTACAGCTACTACTACTAGTTCTACTACTAGTACTGCTACTATTGCTGCTCCTACTCCTACTACTACCCCTAATGTTCCTACTACTACTCCTATTACTACTACTCCAACTACTACTACTACTACCACTATTACTACTATTACTACAACAACTATTATTACTACTACTAATACTATTGTTGCTGCAGCTGCTTCTACTAATACTACTGCTACTACTTCTACAGCTACTCGTACTACTACTCCTATTACTACTACTGCTGCTCCTACTTCTACTACAACTACTACTACAGCTGCTACTACTACTGCTACTACTAATATTGCTATTGCAACTACTACTACTTCTGTTGCTAATTCTACTACTACCCCTACAACTACTCCTCCTCCTACTACTACTATTAGTACTACTATTGCTATTGCTACTCCAGCTCCTATTATTAAACCTATGACTACTCCAACTACTACTACTACAACAACTACTACTACTACTACTATTACTACTACAACTCTAGTTATTGCTACTACTTCTACTACTACTATAACTACAGCTATTAGTCCTAGTACTACTACTATTATTATTATTACTACTACTACTACTACTACTACTACTACAATTACTACTACCACTACTACTACAACTACTACTACAACAACAGCAACGACTACTACTACTAATACTAATACTATTACTACAGCTACTATTGCTAGTACTACTAGTACTCTACTACTACTACTGGTAATACTACTACTGCTACTGCTACTATACTACTACTACTACTACTACTCCAACTACTACTACTACTTCTATTGCTCCTAGTACTACTACTACTACTACTACTACAATTACTACTACTGCTACAGTTGCTGGCACTACTATTACTGCTATTTCTATTACTATTGCTACTACCGCTACTTCTACAGCTAGTCCTACTTCTACTCCTACTACTACAATGACTACTATTACTACTACCGCTACTATTATTACTACTGCCGCTACTACTACTTTTGCTGCTGCTCCTACTACTACTACTACTGCTACTACTACTCCAACTATAGCAACTACTATTAATACTAGTGCTATAATTGCTACTGCTATTGCTACTACTTCTCCAAGTCCTATTACTGCTCCTATTACTACTCCTACTACTAATACTACTACTATTCTGACTACTAGTACACTACTATTACTTCTACTATTACTACTGCTACTACTACTCCTACTACAACTACTAGTTCTTCTACTACTATTACTATTACTAGTTGTATTCTTACCACTGTAACTAGTGCTACTACAAAAATTACTACTGCTAACATGGCTACTGCTACTGCTAATACGACTACTACTACTACTACAACTAATCCTTCTACAACTACTACTCCAACTGCTAGTACTACTACTACTACTACTAATAATAATAATAACAACAATATTAATAATAATACAATTACTACTTCTACTACTACTACAACTACAACTACAACCGCAACTTCTACTATGACTACTATAACTACGACTACAGCTGCTACAATAACAAATACTACTACTACACCTCCTACTTCCATAATTACTACTACAATGACTACCACAACTACTAGTACTCCTACTCTACTACCACTACTCCTACTACTGCTAAAACTACTACTAATACTACTATAGCTCCTACGACTACTACTACAGCACCTACTACTGCTACTACTACTACTACGGCCAAAATTAATACAAATTCTGCTACTACAACTACTAATAGTACTACTACTACATCTTCTACTACTACTTAACTACTTCTACTACCAATGCTACTAATACTACTATTGCAACAGCTACTACTACTTCAACTACTGCTATAGATACTACTACTACAACTACTACTACTACTACTACTACTACTACTACTACTACTACTACTACTACTACTACTACTACTACTACTACTACTACTATACTACTGCTACTACTACTAATAATACTGCTACTACTTCTACTACTACAACAACTACTACTACTGTTATTACTACTAACACAACTACTACGACTTCTACTCGTACTACTGCTACTACTACAGCTACTACAAATACTAGTATTACAACTTGAACTACTACTACTACCGCTACTATTGCTTCTGCTGCTACTGGTACAACTATTACTATTACTAATACCATAACTATCACTACTTCTTCTACTACTACTAGTACTGTTACTACTGCTACTACTACTACAACAACCTTTACTACTGCTACTCCTACTACTACTCTACTACTACTGCCACAATTTCTCCATCTACTACTAGTAGTACTACTACTACCACTGCTACTACTACTACTACTACTGCTACTCCAACTATTACTACAATTACTACTAGTAGTATTACTACTACTACTAGTACTACAACTATGAAAACTACTACTGTTACAACTACTACTACTAGTACCACTACTGCTATCACTATTACTATTATCGTTACAACTACTATTGTTACTACTACTGTAGCAACTACTACTACTATTAGTATGACAACTACTACTACTAGAACTACCACTACTACTACTACTATGGCTATTACTACAACAACAACAACAACTACTATCACAACCACTACTACTCCTCCTCCTACTACTACTACAACTCTTGGTACTACTACTATTTCTACTACTACTGTTACTACAATTACTACTAATACTACTACTGCTACTACTACTACTAATACTACTACTACTACTACTACTACTGCTACTAATACTAGCACTACTACGTCTACTACCATAACATCAACAACAACAACAATGACAATGACTACGACCGCAACTATTGCTACTACTACGACTACTACTAGTACTACAACAACAACAATTGCTACTACTACTACAAATACTACCATAGCTACAACTAATACTACTCCAACTCCTACTCCTACTACTAATACTACTACTACTACTACTACTACTACTACTACTACTACAGCAAGTACTATTGCTACTACTACTACAACTCCTATTGCTACAAGTACCACTCCTACTACTACTACTATTACTTCTATTATTACTGTGCCTACTACTACTACTCCTCTACTGCAGCTACTACTACTCTAACTACTACTACTACTGCAACTACTACTACTAGTACTACTACTACCACTACTACTACCACTACTACTACAACAGCTACAACTTTGAGTACTACTGCTATAATTACTACTATTATTGCTACTACTACTACTACTACTACTACTGCTGCTGCTGCTGCTGCTGTTGCTACTGCTATTGCTAATTCTACTACTACTACTACTACTACTATAGCTACTACTCTTATTACTACTATTACTGCTACTACTACTACTACCACTTCTACTATAATTACTATTGCTTATTTTGCTACTACTGCTGTTACTATTACTACTTTTCCTCATTCTTCTACTCCTCCTACCACTACTAACAGTACTACTCCAACTAGTATTTCTACTACTAGTACGAAAACTGCTACTAGTAATACTACTACAAATAATATTACTATTACTTCTACTACCACAACATTAATAACAACAACTATAACTACTGCTCTAACTACTACTACAACTACTACCACTACTATTTGCACTACTACTACTACTACTTATACTACTACTGCTGCTGCTCCTCCTCCTACTACTATTGCTACTTCCACTACTACTACTATCACTACAACAACAACAAATGCTACTACTACTACTGCTACTACTACTGCTAATATTACTACTACAACAACTTTTACTACTACTACTACGATGACTACTTCTACTACTTCTATTGCTACTACTATATCTATTACTACAACTACTAAAACTACTTCAACTATTATGGCTACAACTACTACGACAACTCCTATTGCTATGACTACTACACCTACTCCTACAACTACTACAACTCCTACTACTCGTACTACTTCTACAAATCCTACTACTATTACTGCTACTACTTTTGCTCCTCCTACTACTCCTACTACTACAACTACTACTCTTGCTACTGCTACTACTCCGACTATTACAACATAACTCCTACTACTACTTCTACTATTACACTGGCTACAACTTCTGCTACTACTACTACTACTACTACTACTACTACTACTACAACTACAACAACAACTACAACAACAACTACCACTCAAACTACTACTATTGCTGCTACTACTACTACTACTACTACTACTCCTTGTACTGCTACTACAATTACTACTATTTCTACTACTATTACTACTACTAACGCTACTACTACTCCTGCAACTACTACTACCATGACTACTACTGCTATAATAATAACAATAACAACAATAACTACTACTACTACTAGAACTAATCCTACTGCGGCTACTACTATAATGACTGCTACTACTACTACTACTACTATTACTATCACCACTACTGCTACTCCTACTACTACTTGTAGTACTACTACTACTACAAGAACTACGACGAATGCTACTACTGTTGCTACTAGTATTAGGTGTAGAAGTAGGAGTAGGAGTAGTAGTAGCAGTAGTAGGAGCTAGAGTAGGAGTAGCAAAAGCAGTAGTAGGAATAGGAGTAGGGGTAGGAGTAGTAGTTGTTGTAGTAGTAGTAATATTAGTTATAGTAGTATTAGTGGTAATAGTAAGAGTAGGAGTAGGAGTAGCAATAGTTAGAGCTGTGGTAGTAGTAGCAGTCATAGCAGCCACAATATTAATATTTGTGATAGTAGTAGTAGTAGCAGCAATATAAGTAGTAGTGGTAATAGTATCATCAGTAGTAATAGTAATAGAAGTAGTAGTAGCAGTAGTAAAAGTAGTAGCAGCAGTGGTAGGAGTAGTAGTAGTAGTAGTACTAGTAGGTGTAGTAGTAGTTGCAGTAGCAGGAGTAGTACTAGTAGAAGAAGAAGAAGTAGGATGAGGAGGAGGAATAGTAGCAGTAGTTGTCATAGGAGTAGGAGTACCAATGGTAATGAGAGTAGTAGTTGTAGCAAATTTAGTAGTAGTAGGAGTGGCCATAATAGCAGTAGTTGGGGTAATAGGAATAGTAGGTGTAGTAATAGTAGCAGTAGTAATAATAGTGGTATTAGTTGTAGTAGGAGTGCTAGTTCTAGTAGTAGGTATTATTGTAATACTAGTAGTCGAAACCGTAGCAGCAGCAATGGTAGCCATAGTAGTAGAGGTAGTAGTAGTGGTAATAGTAGTAGTAGTAGCAGAAGTCAGAGAATAAGTAGTAGAAGTAGTAGTATTCGGAATAGTAGTCAAAGTAGGAGTTGGAGTTGGACTAGTAGTAGCTGATGTTGTAGTAGTACTAGTAGCATTAGTCACAATAGTGGTAGTAATAGTAGTAGTTGCTATACTAGTTCTAGTCATAGTAAACGTAGTAGTCATAGTAGTTATAGTAGTTGTAGCAGTAGTAGTATTAATAGTATTAGTTGTAGGAGTGGTAGTAGGAGTAGAGGTAGTAGCGGTAGCAATAGTTGCATTAGCAGTAGTAGCAGGACTAGTAGTAGTACTGATAGTTGTAGTAGTTGTAGCTGTAGTGGTCGTAGCAGAAGTAGTTGTAGTAGAAGAAGTAGAGTTGCAGTAGTAACCGTAGTGGTAGTAGTAGTAGTAGCAGTAAGAGGAGCACTAGTAATTATAGGAGCAGAAGTAATAGAAGGTGTAGTTCTAGGAGTAGGAGTTGGAGTATGAGTAGTAGAAGTAGTTGTAGTACTAGTAGTAGTAGTAGTAGGAGCAGTAGTTGTAGTAGTAGTTGTAGTAGTAGTAGTAGTAGTGGTAGTAGTAGTAGTAGTAGTAGTAGTAGTAGTAGTAGTAGTAGTAGTAGTAGTAGTAGTAGTAGTAGTAGCAGTAGTTGTAGTAGTAGTTGTTGTTGTAGTAGTAGTAGTAGTAGTAGTAGTAGTAGTAGTAGTTTGAGTAATAGTAGTAATAGTAGTAGTAGTAGTACTAAGGGTAGCAGTTGTAGTAGTAGTAGTAGAAGTTGTTTTAATAGTAGTTGTAGTGTTAGTAATACAAATAGTAGTAGTAGTTGTTGTTGTTGTAGTAATAGGAGTAGGTGTATGAGTAGGGGTAGTAGGAGCAGCAATACTAGTAATAGTAGTAGTGCGAGTAGTAGTTGGAGGAGGAGGAGGAGAAGTTGGTGTAGCGATGGAAGTAGAAGCAGTAGTAGTAGTATTAGCAATAGAAGTAGTACTAATAGTGGGAGTAGCAATAGTGGTAGTAGCCGCAGTAGTAGTAGCTTTAGTAATCACAATAGTTGGAGTAGTAGCTCTAACAGTAATAGTAGCAGTAGTAAAAGTAGTAGAAGCAGCAATAGCAATAGTAGTAGTAATAGTAGTTGTAGTGGTAGTACTAGCAATAGAAGTAGTACCAATAGTGGGAGTAGCAATAGTGGTAGTAGCAATAGTGGTAGTAGCTTTAGTAATCGCAATAGTTGGAGTAGTAGCTCTAGCAGTAATAGTAGTAGTAGTAAAAGTAGTAGAAGCTGTAATAGCAATAGTAGTAGTAATAGTAGTTGTAGTGGTCGTAATAGTAGTAGGACTAGTATTTGTAGTAATAGGTGTAGTAGCAGTAGTACTAGTAGTAGAAATAGTGGTAGTGGTAGTAGTAGTAGCAGTAGCAGTAGTAGTACCAGTAGTAGTAGTTACAGTAGTAATAGTAGAAGTAGTTATTGTAGTAGTAGCTGTAGTAGTAGTACTAGTATTAGTAGTAGTAGTAGTAGAAGTTGTAGTAGTAGTAGTAGTAATAGTAACAGTAAGAGTAAAATTAGCAATAGTAGGAGTAGTAGTAGTTGAACGAGTAGTAGTTGTAGTTCTAGTTGTCATAGGAGTAGTAGTAGTAATAGTGGTAGTAGTAGTAGTAGAAGTACTAGTAGTAGTTGTAGGAATAGCAGTAGTAATAGTAGTAGTAGTAGTAGTGTAGTTCTAGTAGTAAAAGTAGTTGCGGTAGTGGTGTAGTAATAGCAGTAGTAGTAGTAGTAGCAGAGGTAGTAGTAGTAGTAGTAGTGACAGTTGTAGTAGTCGCAGTAGTAGTAGTATTAGTAGTGATGGTGGTGGTTGTCAATGTAGTAGTAGTAGCAGGAGTAGTACTACTACTAGTAGTAGAAGTAGTAGTACTAGTATTAGTAGTAGTAAGAGCATATGTAGTAGTTGTCATCGTAGGAATAATAGTTTAAGAAGTAGTACTAATAGTAGTAGTAGCAGCAGTAGTAGAAATAGTAGTTATTGTAGTAGTAGTAGTTGTTGTTGTTGTTGTTGTAATAGTAGTAGTAGTAGTAGTATTAGTAGTATTAGTTGTAATAATAGTAGTGCTAGTCGTATGTGTAGAAGTAGGAGTAGGAGTTGGAATAGTAGTAGTTGTTGTAGTAGTAGTATACTAGCAGTAGTAGTACTAGTAGTAGTTTGAGTCGGAGTAGAAGTATGAGTTGTAGTAGTAATAGTAGTAGGAGTAGGAGTAGTAATAGTAGTGGCAAGAGCTAGAATAGGAGTAGTAGTTGTTGTTGTAGTAGTAGTAGTTGTAGTATTTGTAGCAGTAGTTGTTGCAGTAGTAGTATTAGTTTTAGTAGTATTTATTGTAGTAGTAAGAGTAGGAGTAGGTGTAATAGTAATTGGAGCAATTGTAGTAGTAGTAGGAGGAGTAGCAGTTGTACTAGTAATAGAATTAGTAGTAGTAGTTGCAGTGGAAATAGTTGTAGTTGTAGTAATAGCAATAGGAGTAGTAGTGGTAATAGTAGTAACAATAGTAAGAATAGTAGTAGTAGAAGTAGTAGTGGTAACAGTAGTAGTAGTAGCAATATTAGTACTAGTAGTAGTAGTCGTAGTAGTTGTAGCAGTTGTAGTTATCGAAGGAGTGGTAGGAGTAGGAGTTGGAGCAGAAGTCATAGTAGTAGTAGTAGAACTAGTTGTATTTGGTATAGTAGTAGGAGTAGGAGTTGGTGTTGGAGTAGTAGTAGTAGAAGTGGTAGTAGTATTAGTTGTATTAATCGCAGCAGCAGTAGTAGTAGCAATAGTAGCAGTAGTTGTAGTAGTAGTAGAAGGAGTAGTAGCTGTAGTAGTAGTAGTAGCAGCAGCAAAAGTAGTCGTAGTAGCAGTAGCTGCGACTACTGCTACAACTTTTTGTATTACCACCACTACTGCTACTACTACTGCTACTACTTCTGCTACTACTGCTACAACTTCTACTATGACTACAACTAAAACTAATTCTAATACTACTACTACTACTACTACAACTACTACTACTTTTGCTAATACTTCTGCTACTACTACTTCAGTTACCACTACTACTACTCTTACTACTCACACTATTGCTACAGCAACTACTAGTACTCCCACTACTATTGCTACTGCTGCTACTACTACAACTGCTATTGCTACTTCTTCTTCTACTACTACTACTACTACTACTACTTTTCCTACTACTACCGCTACTAGTATTGTTCCTACTACTACTAATACTAGCACTACTACTACAACTACAGCGGCTGCTGCTACTGCTACTACTACTACTAGTACTACTACCGCTGCTACTACTGCTGCTACTAGTGCTATTGCACCAACTGCAACTACTACTACTACTACTTCTGCTACAACAACAACTACATCTTCTGCTACTACTACTACTACAACTGCTACTACTTCTATTAATATTACTCCTACTACCACTAATGCTACTGCTGCTCCTACAACTACTGCTACTACTACTACAACTACTACTACTGCTACTAATACTACTACTACTTCTACAACTACTACGGCTGCAACGGATGCTACTACTAGTAATACTATGACTAGTACTACTAGTAACACTACTACTACTGCTGCTACTACTATTACTACTTCTAGTTCTACTACTACAACTGCTTCTCCTACTGCTGCTATAACTATTGCTGATGTTGCTACCACGGCCACTACAACTGCTACTACTCATAGAACTACTACTACTACAACTACAAGTACTATTACTGCAACTACAATTACAATTAGTACCGCTACTTCTACTACTACTACTACTTTTGTTACTACAATACTATTGCTACTACTACTACTACTATCCCCTTCTACTACTACTGACATTGCTACTATTGCTACAGTTGCTGCAAATATTAAAACTACTTACCCTACTTCTACTACTTCTGCAACTGCTATTGAACAGCTAGTACTGCTTCTACAACAACAACAACAACTACTACTACTACCACGACTACTGCTACTACTACTACTAATACTACAACAACTTATACAACAACAACACTGCTACCATGACTACTACCACTGCTACTAATACTACTACCAGAACTACTAGTTCTACTGCTCCTACAGCTACTCCTACTACTACTTCTATAACTACTACTACTGCTGCAACTACTGCTACTGCTAGAACTACTACTATTACTACTGCTTCTGCTGCTGCTGCTACTACTTTTACTACAACTACAACTACTACTATTGCTACTACTACAACCAGAAATACTACTATAACTACAACTGCTATGGCAACTGCTACTGCTACTCCAATTACTTTCCGTACTACTCTGCTACTCCTACTACTATTACTGATAATGTAGCCTTTCCTACTACTACTGCTGCCTCCCCTATTATTGCTACTACTGCTTCTTCTACTTTTATTACTTCCGTTACTACTGCTTCTGCTACTGCCACTACTACTACTGCTACTACTACTACTACTACTACTACAACTACTACTACTGCTACTCAAACTACTTCTCATACTACTATAGCTACTGCAACTGCGATTGCTGCTGTTACTACTACTTCTCCTACTATTGCTACTACTACGACTACTACTATTGCTACTGCTACTACTACTTCTACTATTTCAGCCACCACTGCCACTACAACTACTGCTACTATAGCAACAATTGCTAGTACTACTACCACTACTACTATGCTACTACTGCTGCCACTACTACCACTACTACTACTACTACGACAACACCTGCTTCTTCAGCTACTACTTCTACAACATCTACTACGACTACTAGTAATACTAATGCTACTACTACTACTACTACTACTATTATAACTACTACAACCACCACTACCTCTGCTACTACTACAGCTACTATTGTTGCTACTGCTACTACTACTACTGCTACTACTATTATTAATTCTACTCATACTACTACTACTATTATTGTTACTTCTACTACTAGTAGTAGTACTACTACAACTACTACGGCTGCTGCTACTACTACTACTACAACTACTACTAGTACTATTGTTGTTGCTGCTACTACTATTGCTAGTGCTATTGCTACTACTACTGCTATTAGTACTGATACTACCGCTACTACTACTACTACAGGTAGAGTACTACTACTGCCAGTACTACTACAACTACTATTCCTGCTACTACTACTAGTAGTAGTACTACTCCTACTACTAATAATGTTGCTACTGTTCCCTCAATTACTACTACTTCTACGATGACTATGGCTTGTACTAATACTACTACTGCCTCTACAACTACCACTACTAGTACGACAACTGCTACTATTGCGATAGCTACTGCTACTACTATTACTACTGCTACTCGTGCCACTGCCATTGCTACCAGTAGTACTATTACTACTGCTAATTCTACTATTACTTCTACTTCTACTACTACTACTATTACTACTACTACTAGTGCTACTATGCCTGCTACAACTACTGCTATGATTGGTCCTACGACTACTACTACGACAATGATTGCTGTTACAACTTCTACTACTACTATAATAACAACTGCTACTACTACTACCACCACTACTACTAATACTACCACTACTACTACTTCTACTATAACTACTATGGCTACTGTTACTACTGCCATTAATACTACATCTACTGTTACTACTACTACTGCTACATCTACTAATGTTACTACTACTGTTGCTACTGCTGTTGTTGCCGCTACTCTGCTACTGCTACCATTATTACTACTACTATAGCTAATACTTCTACTGCTACTACTTCTGCTACTACTGCTACTGCTTCTACTACTACTACTATTGTTGCTACTACTAACTGCTACTACTACTACTTCTACTACTACTACTACTTCTACTACGACTACTACGACTACTACTAGTGCCACTACTGCTGCTACTACTGCTACTATAGCAACTGCAACTACCACTACTGCTCAAACTACTACTACTACCACTGCAACTTCTACTACTACTGCTACTACTACTACTATTAATACTACTACTACTATTGCTACTATTGCAACTGCTGCTCCTGCTACTACTACCACTGCTACTATAGCTTCTACTACTACTTCGACTACTACTACTACTACTAATACTAATACTTTTGCTACTACTACTACTACTACTACTACAACAACAACAACAACAACAACCACTAATACTAGTTCTGCTATTACTATGACTACTACTACTACTACGACCACTACTACTGCTGCTGCTGCTACTACTACTATTACCACCACCACTACTACTAGAACTACTACTACTACCACTACCACCACCACCACTACTACTTCTGCTCCTACTACAGCTACCACTACTACAATAACTACTACAACTACTTCTACGATAGCTACTACTACTTCTACTACTACTACTACTACTAGTACTGCTATCACTACTACTACTACTACTGCAGCTACTATTAATAGTACTGCTATTAACAATACTACTTCTATAACTACTTCTACTACAACTACTGCTACTAGAACTACTACTTCTCCTACGACTACAACAATAACTACTACTACTACTACTTCTCCTACAACAACTATTACTGCTACTGCAACAACTACTGCTACTTTTAGTACCACTACTACTGCTGCACACTACTGCTGCTGCTACAACAACTACTACTACAGTTACTACTACTACAGCTAATACTACTTCTACTACTACTACTAGAACTACAACAACAACAACAACAACAACTACTATTACTACCGCTACTACAACTACTACTGCTGCTACTGCTACGATTACTACTACTGCTGCTGCAACTACTACGGTTGCTACTGTTGTTGCTTGTACTACTACTACTAAAACTGTAAATACTGCTATTACTAGTACTAATACAGCTACCACTACTGCTTCTACTACTAATTCTACTACTATTATGGCTATTGCTACTACTACCTCACCTACTGCTACCACTAGGTCTATTACTACTTCAATTACTACTTCTACTACTACTCTTGCTACTACTACTGCTGCTACTGCTACTACTACTCCTGCTACTACTACTGCTGCTGCTACTTCAAATTCTACTACTTCTTCTACCACTACTACTTCTTTTGCTACTACTAATACACCTATAACTACTAATGCTACTACTGCTACCACTGCTACTACTGCTGCTACTAATACCTCTACTACTGTTGCCACAACTGTAGCTACTGTTACTGCTACAATTGCAGCATCTACTTTTACTACCACTGTACTACAACTTTCATTGTTACTATGAATACTACTAGTAATACTAATACTTCTGCTATAGCTACTATTGTAATAACTATTACTATTGTCACTACTGCTCTTACTACTACTACTAACTACCACTACTACTACTACTATTGCTACTAGTAATAGAAGTAGTGGTAGTAGTAGCAGTAGCAATAGGAGTAGTATTGGTAATAGTAGTAACAATAGTAATAGTAGGACAATAACAGTAGTGGTGGTAGTCGTAGTAGAAGTAGTTGCAGCAGTAGTAGGAGTAGTATTAGTTGTAGTTGTTATAGTAGTTGTAGTTGTCAAAGGAGTGGTAGGAGTAGGAGTCGGAGTAGGCGTGGCAGTACAAGTAGTAGTAGCAGAAGTAGTCGCAGAAGTAGTAGCAGTAGTAGTAGTAGTCAAAGTAGTAATAGTAATAGTAGTAGTTGTAGTAGCAACAGAAGTAGCTGTAGTAGAAGTCAAAGTTGTAGTAGTAGTGGGAGTAGTAGTAGTAGTAGTTGTAGTAGTAGAAGTAGTAGTTGTAGTAGTAGCCGTAGTAAAATTAGTAGTACTAGAAATAATAGTAGTAGTGGTAGTAGGAGTATTACTCATTGTAGTAGCAGCAATTGTAGCGGCAGCAGAAGTATAGTAGTAGTAGTACTCGTAGTAGTAATAATAGCCATATAAGTATTAATTGTAGAAGTAGTTGTTGGAGTAGCAATAGTAATATTAGTAGTAGTAGTTATTATAGTAGTAATGTAGAAGTAGTAGTTGGAGTAGCAATAGTAGTGGTAGTAATTATAGCAGTAGTAGAAATAATAGTAGCAGTAGTAGTAGTGGTAGTAGTCGTAAGAGTAGCAGCAACAGTAGTAGCAGTAGTAGAAGTAGCAGTAGTAGTAGTAGTAGCAGCAGTAGTAGTAGTAGTAATAGTAGTAATAGTAGTGGTACTAGTTGTATTAGCAGTAGCAGTAGCATAGTAGAAGTAGCAGTTGGAGGAGAAATAGTAAAAGTAGTAATAGCAGTACTAGGAGTAGTAGTAGTAGTAGCAGCAGCAATAGGAGCAGTAGAAGTAGTACTTGTAGTAGTAGTTGTTCTAATAATAGTAGTAGTAGTAGTAGTAGCAACAATAGTAGTAAGAGTAGTTGAAACAGTCATAGGAGTAGTAGTAGTAGTAGTAGTAGTAGTAGTAGTAGGGGTAGGAGTAGTTGTAGTCATAGTAGTAGTAGTAGTAATGGTAATAGTAGTAATAGGAGGAGTAATAGTAGTAGTAGTAGTAGGAGGAGTAGGGGTAGGAGTAGTTGTAGTCATAGTAGTAGTAGTAGTCATAGTAGTAGTAGTAATAGGAGGAGTAATAGTAGTAGTAGTAGTAGTAGGAGTAGGAGTAGTAGTAGCAATAGTCATAGAAGTTGTTGTAATTGTATTAGTTGTAGCAGTAGTATTAGCAATAGGAGCAGTAGAAGTAGTAGGTGTAGTAGTAGTTGTTCAAGTAGTAGTAGTAGTAGAGCAGCAGCAACAGTAGTAGTAAAACTAGTTGAAACAGTAATACGAGTAGTAGTAGCAATAGCAGTAGCAGTAGCATCAGCAGTAGTAGTAGTAGTAGGATTAGTAGTAGTAGTAGTAGTAGCAGTAGTTGTTCTAGTAGTAGTAGTAGTAGGATTAGTAGTAGTAGTCGTAGGAGCAACATTAGGTAGTAGTAGCCAGTTAGCATTTAGGAGTAATATGTGTAGTAGTCGTAGTAGTAATGAGTTAGTATTTAGTAGTATTATTTATTATTGTTTGTCTAGTATTTTGTAGAAACAACATTGTAGTCAATTTTGTTATTAGTAGCTGTATTATTAGGTACGAGGTTGGAGTAGGAGTAGTAGTTAGAAGCTGTAGTCTAGTTATTGTATGGTGTCGTAATAGTCGTCAGTAGTAGTGTAGGTTTGTAGGAGTACGTTGTAGTCATAGTAGTTAGTAGTAAAGTACATGATAATTCGAAGTCGTAGTAATAGTAATAGCAGTGTAAGTAGTAGTAGTCCGCAGAGCCCTGAGTAAGTCGCAATAATGTAGAAGTTGTTCAATTATTAGTACAGAGTAGAGTAGTAGTAGTATTCATAGTAGTAGTAGTATTCATAGTAGTAGTAGTAGTAATAGTAGTAGTAGTAGTAATAGTAGTAGTAGTGGTGGTGGTGGTAGTAGTAGTAATACAAGTAGTAATAAGACTAGTAGTAATAGTAGAAGTCATAGTCGTGGTAGGAATAGTAGTAGAGGTAGCAGTAGTAGAAGTTGTAGTAGCAGCTGCAACAACAATAGGATTAGGAGTAGCTATAGTAAAAGTAGGAGTAGTAGTAGTAGTAGCGAGAGTTGGAATAGGTATAGAAGTAGTAATAATAGTACTAGTAGCAGTAGAAGTGGTAGTAGTAGGAGGAGGAGTACTACTTCTACTACAGCCACTACTACTATTATTACTAGAACCACCGCTACTGCTTCTACTACTACTGCTTCTACTTCCGCTACTACTACTATTGCCACTATTACGACTACTACTGCTACTACTTCCGCAACTACTGCTACTACTGCATCTACTTCCACGGCTACTACTGCTACTGCCACAACTATTACTTATAAGACTGCTACACCTACTACTACTGCTACTTCGACTACTATTATTATTACTACTACTACTACTACTACCACTACTTATCTAGCTATCGCTACTACTAATTCTAGGATTACTACAATTGCTAATACTAGAGATACTATTACAAATACAACAACTACTACTACAAGATCTCCTACAACAATAACAACAACAACTGCTATGACTACTACTATTGCCACTATTACAGCTATTATTATTACTGCTGTTATTACTACTACAACTATTACTACCAAAGCGATTACTGCTGCTGTTATTACCACTATGGCTACTAATACTTATACTACTACTTTGGTTGCCACACATAATGCTACTCCCACTACTACTACTACTTCTACCACTACTACTAAAACAACAACAACAACTACAACTACTATTACTACAACTTCTACTACTACTACTACTACTACTTCTGGTACTACTACAACTTCTACAACAACAACTACTACTACTACGGGTTCTACTAATACTGCTACATGTACTTCCACTAGTATTACTACTTCTACTACTTCTGCTACTTCTAATACTACTACTACTTGTACTACTACTACTACTACTACTACTGCTCTCTACTACTGCTACCACTACCACTACTACTACTACTACCACTACTACTACTGCAACAACAACTACTACTACTACTATTTCTACTACAACTACTACTACTTCTATGACTACTATTACTTCTACAACTACTACTACTTCTACTACTACTAGCACTACAACTATTGCTTCTACTACTACTACTACAACAACTACTACTATTGTGGCTGCTGCTACTAGTGTTGCTGCTACAACTTCTACTACTACTATTACTACTACTGTTGTTGTTGCGACAAGTACGACTATAGATATTACAACAACTACTCTTGCTAGCACTAATTCTACTACTATGACTTCTACTACTACTACTACTACTATTGCTGCTGCTACTACTACTACTACCATTAGTACTACTACTGCTGCTACTACTATAACTGCTACCACTACTATGGCTATTAATACTACTACTGCTACTACAACTACTTCTGCTACAACAACAACTACTACTGCTACTATTATTGTTGCAACTACATCTACTACAATAACTACTACTTCTCTGACTACTTCTAGTACTGCTACTATAACTACTACAACTATACTTTTACTACTTCTACTTCTTCTACTACTACTACTACTTCTGTACAACTACCATGACTACTACTACTGGTACTACAAGTACTACTCCACTACTACTGCTATTAGCGCTACCACTTTTGCTACTACTAGAAGTACTGCTACTATTAGTACTACTACAAATACAACTAGGACTGCTACAATGACTACTACTACTACTTCTGCTACTACTTCTACTACTACTTCTACTAATATTATTGCTACTATTACTGCTACTATTACTACAACATCTACCATAATAACAACTACGACTACAACTACTTTTCCCAAAATAACAACTACTACTACAACTACTTTTCCCAAAACAACAACTACTACTACTTCTCGTACTACTACGACTGCTGCTAGTACTATTACTACTACCTCCTCTACTGCTACCACGTCTACTACTGCTACAACTACCTGTACTACTACTATAGCTGCTACTGTTACTAGTGCTACTACTACTACTACTACTACAACTATTGCTACTATTAGTACTACTACTACCACAATGGCTTCTACTGCTACCACTACTACTCCTGCCACTACTAATACCACTTCGACTAGTACTATTCCGGCGACTGCTACTGTGACCACTACTACTGCTACTGCTACTACTACTTCTGCTACTTCTGCTTTTATTACTCCTACTGCTACTACTACGGCTGCTACTACCATTACTGCTACAACTACTACTACTACTGCTACTACTACTCCTCCTCCTACTAATAATACTACTACATTAACTACTAGTACATCTACTCAAATTGTTGCTGCTGCTACTACCGCTACAACTGCTAGTACTACTAATACTCTGCTCCAGCTACTACAACTACAACAACTACTACTACTACTACTGATACTACTACTACAACTATTGCTACTTTTGATGCTACTTCTACTAATCCAACAACTATTACTGAAACTTATACTACGAATACAACTATTGCTACTACAACTACTGCTACCTCTACTGTTACTACTACTTTTTTTCCTACTACTACTACTACTTCTACTACTAGTACTGGTACTACCGCTACTACTATTACTACTACTACTGCTATTGCTACACTGACCACAACTACAACTACTACTATAGCCACAAATACTACTAACACTGTTATGATAGGTACAACAATAACAACAACAACAACAACAACAACAACAACAACTACTACTACTACTACTACTACTACTATTAGTAGTACTGCTAATACCACTGCTACAACTGCTACTACAGCTATGGCTATTAACATTACTACTACTACTACTACTACAATAACTACTACTACTATTATTATTGTTGCTGCTATAGCTACTATTGCTACTACATCTACTACAATAACAGCAGTAGCAATAGTAGCATTAGTAGTAGTTATAGTAGTATTAGTTGTAGTAGTAGTAGTAGTGTAGTAATAGCAACAGCATTACTAGTAGTCATAGTAATAGTTGCAGTAGTAGTAGTAGTAGTAGTGGTAGTAGCAGAAGTAATAGTAGTAACAGTAGTAGCAGTAGTAGTAGTAGAGGTAGAAGTAGTAGCAATAACAGCAGCAGTAGCTATAGTTATAGTAGTGATAGTAGTACTAGTAGTAGTAGTTGTAACAGTACTAGTAGTAGTAGTTGTTGTTGTTGTAGTAGTAGCAAAGGTAGTAGTTGTAGGAGTGTTTGGAGTAGTAGTATTAGTAATGCTGGTAGCAGTGGTGGTGGTAGTAGTAGTAGTTGGAGCAGTAGTAGCTATTGGAGTAGTCATAATAGTGGTATAAGTAGTAGTAGAACTAGTAATAGGAGTAGTAGTAGTGATAGTAACAATAGTAGTAATAGCAGAAATAGTAGCAACAACATCAGTAGTAGTAGTAGTAGTAGTACTAGCAGGAGTTGTGGTAGTAGCAAAAGCAGCATTAGAAGTAGAGGTAGTAGTAGTTGCAGTAGTAGCAGAAATAGAAGTATTAGTAATAATAGTACTAGTAGTAGAAGAAGAAGTAGTGGCATTTGTAGTAACTATAATAGTTGCAGTAGCAGTAGTCGTTGTAGCAGGCTGAATTAGAGGAGAAGAGGTAGTAGTAGTAGTAATAGTAGTAGTAGATGCAGTAGTAGTTGCAGTATTTGTGGTAGTAATAGTAGTTGGAGTGGTAGCAGTAGGAGTAGTAGTACCAGTAGTTGTTGTAGTAGCAATAGCAGTAGCAGTAGTAGTAGTACTTGCAACTGTTGCATCAGTAGCAGTAGCGATAGTTGTAGTAGCAGTAGAATAGTAGTAGTAGTAGTTGGAGTAGTAGTCATAGAAGTTGTAGGAGTGTTTGAGTCATAGTAGTGTTAGGAGTAGTAATAGGAGGAGTAGTAGTACTAGTAGTAGTAGTAGTAGTAGTAGTAGTACGAGTGTTAGTATTAGTAGTAGTAGTGTTAGTATTAATAGTAGTAGTAGGAATAGTAATAGTAGCAATTGTACTAGTAGAAGAAGTAGTTGTAGTAGTGGTAGTTGTTGTAGTAGCTGGAATAGTAGTACCTGTAGTAGTAGTAGTAGTAGTAGTAGTAGTTATTGTTGTTGTTGTTGCAGATGTCGTTGTTGTGGTAGTAGCAGTAGGAGTAGTAGCAATATTAGTATTAGGAGTTGAGTAGGAGTGGAAGTTGTTGTAGTAGTAGTAGGAGGAGGAGTAGTGGTTATGGTAATTGTTGTAGTAGTAGAATGAGTTGGTTTACGAGTAGGAGTAGTAGTAGGTGTAGAAGTAGTTGTTGTTGTAGTGTTAGTATTAGTGATAGAAGTACCAGTTGTAGTATGAGTAATTCTAGTAGTAGCAATTGTGCTAGTAGTAAAAGTAGTTGTAGAAGTAGTCGTACCAGTAGTAGTAGTAGTATTAGTAGTTGTAGTAGTAGTAGAACTAGTAGTTGTATTAGTAATAGTTTTTTTTTATTGTTGTAGTAGTAGTAGTAGTAGCAGTAGGACCCGTAGTAGTAGTAGTAATCGTAGTAGTAGTAGTAGTCGGACCCGTAGTAGTAGTGGTAGTAGTATTAGAAGTCGTGGTAGTAGTACAACTAGTAGTTGTTGTTGTAGTAGTTGTTGTTGTTGGAGTAGTGGTAATAGTAGCAACAGTAGTAGTTGTTGTAGTTGTTGTACTAGTAGCTGTAGTTGTAGGAGGAGTTGGACTAGGAGTAGTAAGAGGAGTAGTAGTAGTTGGAGTAGGGGCAGTAGTAGTAGGGGGATTTGTAGTAGCAGTAGTAGTACTAGTAGGAGTAATAGTAGTAGCAGTAGTGGGAGTGGGATTTGGAAGAGGAGTAGTAGTAGAAGTAGTAGTAGTAATAGTAGTAGTAGTTGTTGTGGTAGTAGGAGTAGTAGTAGCAGAAGGAGTAGTATTACGAGGAGGGGTAGTAGTAGTATTAGGGGTATTGTGGTAGTGTTCTTATTAGTAATAGTAGTAGTAGGATGAGGAGATGTAGTAGTACAAGGAGTAGTAGTAGTAGGAGTAGGAGTAGTATTAGTATTAGTAGGAGCTATAGTAAGACTAGCAGTAGAAGTAGTAGTAGTAGTAGTAGTAGTAGTAGTAGTAGTAGCAGTAGTAGTTGCGGTAGTAGTAGTTGTAATAGTAAAAGTAGTAGTAGTAGTAGCTATAGTAATAGAAGTAGTAGTAGTAGCAATTGTACTAGTAGTATTGTTGTAGTAGTCTTAGTTGTTGTAGTAGTAGCAGCAGTAGTAGTAATACTAGTTAAAGCAGTTGTAGTAGTAGTGGTAGTAGAAGTAGTTGCAGTAGTTGTAGCTGTGGGAGCACTAGTAGTAGTAGGAGTAGTCGTAATAGTAGTGGTAGTAACAGGAATAGTAGTAGTAGTAGTAGTAGTAGTAGTAGTACTAGTGGTAGTAGTAGTAGTAGGAGTGTAGTAGTAGTAGTAGTAGTTGGAGTAGTAGTCATAGAAGTTGTAGGAGTGTTTTGAGTCATAGTAGTGTTAGGAGTAGTAATAGGAGTAGTAGTAGTAGTAGTAGTAGTAGTAGTACGAGTGTTAGTATTAGTAGTAGTAGTGTTAGTATTAATAGTAGTAGTAGGAATAGTAATAGTAGCAATTGTACTGGTAGAAGAAGTAGTTGTAGTAGTGGTAGTTGTTGTAGTAGCTGGAATAGTAGTGCCTGTAGTAGTAGTAGTAGTAGTTATTGTTGTTGTTGTTGTTGATGTCGTTGTTGTCGTAGTAGCAGTAGGAGTAGTAGCAATATTAGTATTAGGAGTTGAGTAGGAGTGGAAGTTGTTGTAGTAGTAGTAGGAGCAGGAGTAGTGGTAGGTGTAGAAATAATTGTTGTAGGAAGTTGTTGTAGTAATTGTTGTAGTACTAGAATGCGTTGGTGTACGAGTAGGAGTAGTAGTAGGTGTAGAAGTAGTTGTTGTTGTAGTGTTAGTATTAGTGATAGAAGTGCTAGTTTTAGTATGAGCAATAGTAGTAGTAGGAATTGTGCTAGTAGTAGAAGTAGTTGTAGAAATAGTCGTAGCAGTAGTAGTAGTATTAGTAGTTGTAGTAGTAGTAGTACTAGTAGTTGTACTAGTAGTAGTTTTTTTTAATTGTTGTTGTTGTAGTAGTAGTAGTAGCAGTAGGACCCGTAGTAGTAGTAGTAGTCGTAGTAGTAGTAGAAGTAGGACCCGTAGTAGTAGGACTCGTAGTAGTAGTGGTAGTAGTATTAGAAGTCGTGGTAGTAGTATAACTAGTAGTAGTTATTGTAGTAGTTGTAGGAGTAGTAGTAGAAGTTGTTGTTGTTGGAGTAGTGGTAATAGTAGCAACAGTAGTAGTTGTTGTAGTAGTTGTACTAGTAGTTGTAGTTGTAGGAGGAGTTAGACTAGGAGTAGTAAGAGGAGTAGTAGTAGTTGGAGTAGGGGCAGTAGTAGTATGGGGATTTGTAGTAGCAGTAGTAGTACTAGTAGGAGTAATAGTAGTATCAGTAGTGGGAGTGGGATTTGGAAGAGGAGTAGTAGTAGAAGTAGTAGTAGTAATAGTAGTAGTAGTTGTTGTGGTAGTAGGAGTAGTAGTAGCAGAAGGAGTAGTAGTACGAGGAGTAGTAGTAGTAGTATTAGGGGTATAGTGGTAGTGTTCTTATTAGTAATAGTAGTAGTAGTTGGAGGAGATGTAGTAGTACAAGGAGTAGTAGTAGTAGGAGTAGGAGTAGTATTAGTATTAGTAGGAGCTATAGTTAGACTAGTAGTAGGAGTAGGAGTAGTATTAGTATTAGTAGGAGCTATAGTTAGACTAGTAGTAGGAGTTTTTGTAGTTGGAGTAGTGGAAGAAGTAGTAGTGGCAGTAGTAATGGTAGTAGTGTCAGAAGTTGTTGTAGTAGTAGTAGTAGTAGAAGAAGAAAAAGTAGTTGGTGTAGGAGTAGTAGTAATTGTTCTAGTAGGTGATGCAGTAGGCGTAGTGGTAGTAGTAGTAGTTGTAGTAGTAGTAGTAGTAGTAGTAGTAGTAGTAGTAGTAGTAGTAGTTATAGTAGTAGTAGTAGTAGTAGTAGTAGTAGTAGTAGTAGTAGTAGCAGCTGCAGTAGCAGCAGCAGTAGCAGTTGCAGTAGGAGTAGTAGTAGCAATAGTAGTAGTAGTATTAGGAGTAGTAGTAGTACTGGAAGTAGCAGTAGCAGCAGCAGTAGTAGTAGCAATAGTAGTTGGAGTAGGAATAGTAGTAGTCGTTGTAGTAGTTCGTGTAGTTGAAGTAGGAGTAATAGTAGCATATGTAATAGTAATATTAGTGGTACTAGTAGTAATAGTAACAGCAGTAGTAGTAGTATTAGTGATAGCAGCTTCAGTTATTGTTGTTGTTGTAGTAGTTGTAGTTGTCGTAGCAGTAGTACTAGTAACCGTAGTAGCAATTGTCGTTGTTGTTGGAGCCGAAGTAGTTGTTGTAATACAAGCAGCAGCAGTAGTAGTACTAGTAGGATAGTTTGGAGTAGTAGTTCTCGGAGTAGTGGTAATATAGTAATAGTAGTAGTGATAGCAGTTGTAGTGGAACTAGTAGTGGGAGTAATAGTAGTAATTATTCTAGTAGGAGAAGTAGGCGTAGTAGTAGTAGCAGTAGGAGTTGGAGCAGTAGTGGCAATAGTAGTAGCAGTATCAGGAGTAGTTGTGGTATTAGTAGTGGTAGTAGCAATAGTAGTAGTAGTAATAGCTGTAGTAGTTGTAGTTGTAGTAGTAATTGGAGTTGGAGTAGGCGTAGGAATAGTAGTAGTCGTAGTAGTAGTAGTTCTTGTAGTAGTAGTTGTAGTAGTAGTAGCAGAATTAATAGTAATATTAGTGATATTAGTAGTAGTAGTAGTAGCAACAACAACAGTAGTTGTTATTGTTGTAGTAGTTGTTGTTGTTATAGCAGTAGTACTAGTAACAAGCAGTTGCCATTGTTCTTGGAGCCGAAGCAGTAGTTGGAATACAAGCAGCAGCAGCAGTAGTAGTTGGAGAGTTAGGAGCAGTAGTAGTTCTCGGTGTAGTGGTAATAGTAGGATGAGTAGTAGTAGTAATAGCAGTAGTAGTAGCAGTAGTAGTGAGAGTAATAGTCGTAGTAGTAGTAGTAATAGTAGTAGTAGTAGCAGCAACAGTAGTAACCGTAGTATTAGCAATAGTAGTAATAGGAGCTGTAGTAGCATATTAGCAGTAATAGGAGTAGTAGTTCTAATAATAGTTGTAGTTGTAGTAGTAGTAGTAGTAGCAGCAGCAGTAGCAGCAGTAGGAGTAGTAGTTGTAGTTGCTGCAGCAATTGATCTAGTAGTGGAAGTAGTAATAGTAGTAGTAGTAGTGTTAGTGTTAGAAGTCGTAGTATTAGCCGTAGGAGTTGTAGTAGTAGCAATTGTACTAGTAGTTGAAGTAGTAGTAGTGGTTGTTGTTGTTGTTGTTGTTCTTGTGTTAGTGTTAGAAGTTGTAATACCAACAGTAGGACTTGTAGTAGTAGCAATTGTACTAGTAGTAGAAGTAGTAGTAGTAGTAGTAGTAGTAGTAGTAGTAGAATTAGTAGTAGTGGTGGTAGGGGCAGCAGTAGCATCAACAGTGGGACCAGTAAAAGTAATAGTAGAAGTTGTAATATTGGCAGTAGTAGTAGTAGAAGTCGTGGTAGTATTAGCAGTAGTAGTGGTAGTTGTTGTTGTTGTTGTCAAAGTAGTAGTAGGAATAGTAGCAGTTATTGTTGTTGTTGTGGTACTTCTACTACTACTGCTACTACTGCTACTAGTACTACTACTGCAACTATTGATACTGCTACTACTACTACTTTGACCACTTCTATTTCTGCTACTATTACTACAACTGCTACAACTTTTACTACTAATTCTGCTACTACTACTGTTACAAACGCTACTATTACAAACGCTACTATTACAATTACTAGTGCGGCTACTACTACTCCAACAACTGCTACTAAAACAACTACTATGACTGCTACTATTACCACTATTAATACCCCTATTACTACTATTGCTGCTACTGCTATTGCTACTGCTACTGCTGCTGCTGCTGCTACTTCTACTACTACTAAGACTACTATCACTATTGTAACTACTACTACTACAACTACTACTCCTGTGACTACTACTTCTCCAACTACTACTATAGCTACTACTGCTACTACTAGCACTGCTACTGCTGTTGCTACTACTACAACTACTACTACGATGACTGCGGATGCTACTCCTACTACTAGTAGTACTAATACTACTACAACTACTATTACTAGTGTGGCTGCTGCTGCTGCTACTACTGCTAGTAAAACTACTACCACTACTGCTACTACAACTACTTCAACTCCTACACCTACGGCTACTACTCCAAGTACTACTACTACTATTATAGCTGCTGCTGCTACTACTACTAGTAGCACTACCACTGCTGCTGCTGCTGCTCCTAGTACTATTATGACTGCTGAAGCTACTACTGCTACTATTACCAGTGCAGCAGCTACTACTACTACTACTACTACTACTACTACTACTATTGCTACTGCAACTACTGCTACTACTAGTACTACTAGCACTACTACTGCCATTGCTATTGTTGCTACTACTTCTACTACTTCTATTACTATTACTATAACTATTGTTACTACTACGTCTACTACTACCTTTACTACTAATATTACTAATACTTCTGCTACTACTACTATTATGACTATTAGTGCCACTAGTACTACAACAACAACAACTATTTCTACTAGTAGTGGTAGTACTACAACTATTGCTGCTACTACTACTACAACAACTACTACTGCTACTAATACTAGTACAACTACTACTGTTACTACTACTACTACTACAACAACTACTATTCATACTACTACTGCTACTACAACTACTATTGCTACTACTAACACTACTACCATTATTACTACTGCTACTATTACTACTGCTGCTGCTACTACTACTACTGCAACTGCTGCTACTACTACTGCTACTACTGCTACTATTGCTTCGGCTGCTACTACTACGACTACTACTACTACTACAACAACAACTATTGCAACTACTACTGCTACGCTACTACTCTTATCAATACTACTGCTACTTCTACTACTACAGCTGCTGCTACTAATACTGCTACTACTACCACTATTGCTTTGGCTGCTATTACTACGACTACTACTACTACTACAACAATAACTATTGTGACTACTACTGCTACGCTACTACTCTTATCAATACTACTACTACTTCTGCTACTACAGCTGCTGCTACTAATGCAACTACAATGACAACTACTACCATTATGACAACTAATGCTACTACAACAACTACCACTAGGACTACTATTACTACTTCTACTACAACTATTGCTACTAATTCCGCTGCTACGACTACTTCTACTACTATTGGTACTACTACTGCTAGTACTATTACTACTCCTACGGCTATCAAAACTACTACTGCTACCACTTCTACCACTACTACTACGGCTACTACTACTGATGCTGCTACAATTCCTACTACTAGTTCTGCTACTACTACTGCTATAAATGCTACTACTACTACTATTACTACTACTAATATTGCGACTACTACTACTACTACAACTACTACTGCTACTACTAATACTACTACTACTACTACTGTTGTTGCTACTACCACTACCACTGCTTCTGCTACTGCTCCTACTGCTACTACAACTACTACCACTACTACCACCACATCTGCTACAACTACTACGCCAACTATTACTTTTACTACTAATATTGCTACCACTCCTTCCACTACAACTACAAAGACAACAACAACAACTATTTCTATTTCTACTTCCACTACTAGTACTACTACTCCCCTGCTGCTAATACTACAATTGCTAGTATTACTAGTACAACTAGTACAACTACTAATACTACTACTACTACTAGAAATACTACTACTGCTGCTACTAGTACTACTAGTACTACCACTACTATTACTATTGCTAGTACTACTGTTACAACTACTACAACTACTACTACTACTATTACTACTATTACCACCACTACTACTGTTGCATCTACTACGACTACTACTACTACTACTTCTTCTTCTTCTTCTACTACCGCTACTACTACTACTACCACTGCTACTACTGCTGTTGCTGCTGCTACTACTTTCACTGCTTCTACTAATGGTGCTAATGCTACTACTAGTAGTACTACTACATCTACTACAACAACAACCACAACTACTATGACTACTACTGCTAGTGTTGATACTCGTACGATTGCTTCTACCACTACTACATCTACAACTACTACTGCCATTATTGCAACTACCGCTACTACGGCTACCACTACCACTACTACTGCTGCTACTACTACTACTACTACTACTACTACTACAATAACAACAACTACTGCAACTAATACTATGACTACTACTACTACAACAACAACTACAGCGACTACTACTATGACTACTACTACTACTACAACAACAACAACTACTACTGCTGCTACTGCTACTGCTACTCCAAACACTCCTACTACTTCTACTATTACAAATACTGCTACTGCTACTATTGCTACTACTACTACTACTATTACTACTACTACAACTACTACTACTACTACTGCTGCAGTTGCTACTATTGGTACTGCTACTATTACAACTATTACTTCCACTATTGCTACTATTACTACTACTACTGCCAGTGCTACTACTACCACTACTGCTGTTTTTCTTCAACTATTTCCATTACTACTACTACTACTACTACCACTGCTACTACTAATACTACTGTTGCTACTACTACTACTATTGCTACTACTACTACTATTACTACTATTACTACTACTTCTGCTTCTGCAACTGCTACTACTACAACTGCGACTGCCATTGCGGCAAGTTTGGCTACTACTACGGCTTCCGCTGGAACTACTACTGGTACTACTACTACTTCTGCTGCTACAAGAACTGCTACCACTACTACGACTCTTGCGTCTATTTATATTACTACTACTACTACTACCACTACTAATATTGCTAGCACTACTATTGCTGCTGCTAATTCTACTACTAATTTTGCTACTAATATTGCTACTACTATTACAAATACTGCTGCTACTTGTACTACTACTACTATTACTAGTACTACTACTAGTAGTACTAATAATACTACTACTACTACTATTACTACTACTACTGCTGCTAGTACTAATACTACTACTTCTAGTACTATTACTACTACTATTACTACCGCTACTACTACTACTACAAGTGCGACTACTAATACTACTATACGACTACTAATATTACTACTACTAATACTACTATAACTACTACTACTACTGATACTACTATCACTACTGCAACTACTACGACTATAACTACAACTCCTACAGCTACTTCTACTCCTACTACTGCGACTACTACTACAGCTGCAACTAATACTGCTACTACAACAACCACTTCTCCAACTACTACGACAATTGTTATACTAGTACTACAATAACTATCACTACTAGTACTACTACTATAACTGCAACTACTACTACTACTAGTACTACTACTATTGCTAGTACTAGTACTAATGTCGCTATTGCTACAACTACTACTACTACCACTACCACAACTGCTACTACTACTGCTGCTGCTACGACTACAACTATTACTACTATTTCTACTACCACCACTACTACTATTACTACTACTACTACTTCTACCCCTACTTCTACTACTAGCACTACTACTATTTTTGTTGTTGATGCTAATACTTCTACTACTCCTATTACTTCACCTACTACTACTCCTACTTTGACTACTACCCATACTACTACTACTGCTGCTACTACTACGACTACTACTATGACTACTACTACAATTGCTACTACAGCCACTACTATGACGACAACTACTACTACAATAACAACAACAACAACTACTGCTGCTACTCCTAACAGTCCTACTAGTGCTACTACTTTTACTTCTGCCACTCCTGCTACTACTACTATTACTATTACTATTGCTACAACTATAATAACTTCTACTACAACAAGAACAACAACTACTCCTATAATGATTACAACAACTACTACTCTGACTACAACTATTACACCTGCTACTACTACTACTACTACTACAACTATTATTACTGCTGTTACGACTACTACCTCAACTACTACTCCTACTCCTACTCCTACTCCTACTCCTATTATTGTTGCTACTCCTACAACAACTACTACTACTATTATTACTACTATTGCTGCTACAACAACAACTACTACTGCTATTGCTACTGGCACTACCACTACTGCTACTGCTACTGCTACTACTATTACTGCTACTACTACTAACACTATTCCAACTACCACTATACCACTAGTATTTTCGCTATTGCCACAACTACTACTACTGCTAAAACCATAATTACTACTGCTACTACTACTGCTGATGCTACTGCTGATGCCACTACTACTATTACTACTACTACTACTACTACTACTACTACTACTAATACAACAACTGCAACAATTGCTACTACTACTACTAATATTATAGCTATTCCAACTTCTACCACTCCTACTACTACTCCTGCTCTAACTCCTACTATGACTAATACTATAACTAATACTAGTGCTACTTCTACTACTACTACCTCTACTACTACTATAGCTACTACTCCTACCACTACTACTACTGCTACAATTTTGCTTACTACTACTACTACAACCACTACTACTGCTACTGCAATAACTACTACTCCTACTGCTATTGCAATTACTACTACAACAACAATAACAAAAACTACTACTGTGACTACTACTACTACTACTACTACTACTACTACTACTACTACAACAACAACAACTACTACTACTACTACTACTACTACTACTACTACTACTACTACTATAATAACCACTACATCTATTATTGCTAATACTACTATTGTTGCAGCTGCTACTTCTACAACTGCTACAACTACTATTACTACCAATACTACTACTCCAACTACTGGTACTACTGCTACTCCTACTAGTACTACCACTACTACGACAACTCCTAGTAGTAGTAGTAGTACTACTACCACTACTACTACAGCAACTGCTACGTCGGCTGATGCTTCATCTATAACTACTACTATTGTTGCTACTACTACATCAGCTGTTGGTGCTGCTACTACAGCTAATACTGCTGCAACTATACTACTACCACTACTACTACCACTACTACTACTACCACTATTGCTACCCTAACTACTCCAATTAGTACTACTACTATGACTATGACTCCTAGTAGCACTACTAATACTACTACTGCTGTAGCAATAGTAGCAGTAGTTGCAGTAGCTTTTGTGGTAGTAGTAAAAGTAGAAGCAGAATTATTGGCAGTATTAGCATTAACATTAGTAGTCGTCATAGTAGTAGTAGAAGTATTAGCAATAGTAGCAGCAACAGCAGTTGTAGTAGCAGTAGTAGCAGCAATAATATTAGCAGAAGTAGTAGTAGTCGTAGTATTTGTAGTGGTAGTAGTATTTTTAGTATTAGTATTAGTACGATTAGTAACAGTAGTATTGTAGTAGTAGTATTTATTGTAGCAGTATTTATAGTAGTAGTATTAGTAATACTAGGAGGAGTAGTAGTAGTAGTTGGAGTAGTAGCAATAGTAGCAATAGTTGCAGTAGTGGTAGTAGTAGCTGTGATAATTGTAGTAGTAGTGGTGGTAGTAGTAGTAGCAGAAGCAGCAGAAGTAGTAGCCGTAGTGTTAGTAGTAGAAGCAACAATAGTAGTAGCAGCAGCAATAGTAGTAGTAGTAATAGTAGCAACAACAGCAGTAATAGCATTAGGAGTAGTCACAGTAGTAGAAGTAGTAGCAGCAACAAGAGTTATAGTAGTAGAGGTAGCCACAGTAAAAGTTGTTGTAGCTATAGTCATTATAGCCATAGTGGTTAGAGGAGGAGAAGACGTAGTTATAGTACTATTTGTAGTAGTAGTAGTTGGAGTAGTAGTACAAGCAAACTAGTAGTAGCAATAGTGTTAGTAGTAGTAGCAATAGCTACAGTAGTAGTTGTAGTAATGGCTGTTGTAGTAGTCATAGTAGTAGTTATAGTAGTAGTCGTAGTAGTAACAGTAGTAGCCGCAGTGGAAGTAGTATCTATTATAGTGGTTGTAGCAGTTGTAGAAGAAGTTGTAGTAGAGGAAGTAGTAGTAGTAGTAGTTGTAGCAGTCGTAGAAGTAGTAGTAGAGGAAGTAGTAGTAGTAGTAGTAGTAGTAGTAGTAGTATCTATTGTAGTGGTTATAGCAGTCGTAGAAGAAGTAGTAGTAGAAGAAGTAGTAGTAGAGGAAGTACTAGTACTACTACTGCTACCACTACTACAACTACTACTACTTTTACTTCTGCCACTCCCGCTACTACTACTATTGCTATTACTACTGCTACAACTATAATAACTTCTACTACTGCAACGACAACTACTACTACAACGATTACAACAACTACTACTCTGACTACAACTATTACACCTACTACTACTGCTACTACTACTACTACTACTGCAACTATTATTACTGCTGTTGCGACTACTACCTCGACTACTACTCCTACTCCTACTCCTACTCCTACTACTGTTGCTACTCCTACTACTACTACTGCTGCTATTATTACTACTGCTGCTGCTACAACAACAACTACTACTACTATTACTGCTGCACAACAACAACAACAACTACTACTGCTACGACTGCTGCTGCTGCTGCTACTGCTAATACTGCTACCGCTACTACTATTACTACTACTACTACTGCAACTACAACTACTAACACTGTTGCACCTACCACTCTACCACTAGTATTGCTGCTACTACCGCAACTGCTACTACTTCTGCTCAAACTATAACTGCTACTGCTACTACTACTACTGATGTTGCTGCTGATGCCACTACTACTATTACTACTCCCACTTTTAATACTACAACTGCTACAATTGCTACTACTACTACTAATATTACAACAGTTCCAACTTCTACTACTCCTACTACTACTCCAGCTCCAACTCCTACTATGACTACTAATACAACTAATACGAGTGCTACTTCTACTACTACTATGTCTACTACTACTATAGCTACTACTCCTGCCACTACTACTACTGCTACTACTCTGCCTACTACTACTACAACAACCACTACTACTACTACTACAATAACTACTACTCCTACTGCTTCTGCTATTACTACTACAATAACAACAACAACTACTACTACTACTACTATGACTACTACTACTACTATTGCTGCTACAACAAGAACAACAACAACAACTACTACTACTACTACCACCACTACTACTACTATTGCTGCTGCTGCTACTACAATAACTACTACTATTATTGCTAGTACTACTATTGCTGCTGGTGGTACTTCTATAACTGTTACCACTACTATTACTGCCAATACTAATACTACCACTACTACTCCAACTACTGCTACTACTGCTACTCCTACTAGTACTACTACTACAACGACTCCAACTAGTAGTAGTTGTAGTAGCACTACTACTACTACTACTACTACTACTACTACTCCTGCTCCTACTCCTACTACTACCACAACTCCTACTAGTACAACTACTGCTACTACAACTCTTACTTCTACTCCTACTCAAACTTCTACTACTACTACTCCTGCTGCTACTACAAGAACTACTTCTACTATTACTCCCACTCCTGCTCCTACTCCTACTACTACTCCGATTACTGCTACTACTACTGCAAGAACAACTACTACTACAGATGTTGTTGTTGCTGCTACTACTACTACCACTACTTCTGCTATTACTGCCACTACTACTATTCCTACTACTACAAGTACTACCGCTACTACTACTACTGCTTGTACTACTACTACAACTATTCCTTCTGCTACAACTTTTGCTACAACTACTATTGCTAGCACTACTGCAACTTCCACAACTAATACTATATCTACTATAACTACCTCTACTACTACTACTACTACTACAACAACAACTACTACTACTACTACTACTGCGACTACTGCTACCTCTATCACTATCATGACTAATACTATTACTGTAGCTACTGCTACTGTTGCTACTACTACTACTAAACGAATTGCCGCTACTACTACTACTACAACAACAACTACTGCTACTACTACAGCTACTATTACTACTATTGCTACTACGACAGCTACTACTACTACTGCTACTTCTTCTTCTACAACCATTTCTACTACTACTACTCCCACTACTACTAGTTGCACTACTAGTACTACTACTACTAGTACTGCTTTTACTACTACTTCTTGTATGACTACTACTACTACTTCTACTACTACTAGTACGAGTACTACTTCTACTACTACTCCTACTACTATTAACACAACTAGTACTCCGACTACTACTACTACCACTACTACAACTATTCCTACTCCTACCACTACTATTACTCGTACTACTCCTACAACAACTCCTTCTCTTGCTACTACTACTCCTATTATGACTACTACTGCTACTACTTTTACTACTACTACTGCTAGTACTACTACTACTGCTGCTGCTCCTGCATCTACTACTGTTGCTACTACTACTACTACTATGACTACTACTATAACTCCTCCTACTACTACTATTACTACTACTACTACCCTTACTACTCTTACTACTGCTCCTCCTACTACTACTACTGCTACTGTTGCTAATGCTATTACTGCTGCTCCTACTACTACTACTACTACAACAACTACTACTACTACTACAACTGCTGTTGCTACTGCTGCCACAACTACTATTACTATTACTACTGCTCCTACAACTACTACTACTACAACTAGTAATACGTCTACTACTACTACTAATACTACTACTACTAATACTACTACTACCATTACTACTACTACAACAACAACAACAACTACTACTACTTCTACTACTACTACTACAGATACAATTACTATTGCTACTGCTACATCGGCTGATGCTTCATCTATAACTACTAATATTCTTGCTACTACTACATCAGCTGTTGCTGCTACTACTACAGTTGATACTACTGCTACTACACTACTACTACTACTACTACCATGACTATTGCTACTGCAACTACTCCAGTTAGTACTACTACTACTACTACGACTCCTAGTAGTAGTAGTACTACTACTACTATAACTAACTACTACTACGACTACTACTGCAACAACTCCTACTAGTACCACTATTGCTACTACAACTCTTACTACTACTACTCCTACAACTACAATAACTCCTACTAGTACTACTACTACTACAACAACTCTTACTACAACTACTACTCCAACCAGTATTATTGCTACTACTACTGTTACTACAACAACTACTACTACTATTGGTACTACTCGCGCTCCTACTCCTAATGCTACTTAGGCTACTACTACTACTATTGCTGCAACTACTAGAACTGCTGCTGCAGCTGCTACAACTATTGTGGCTACTACTTTCACTACTACTACAACTACTGCTAGTACTACTCCTATAACTACTACTGCTGCTGCTTCTACTGTTACTACTACTATTACTACTACTACAACTTCCGCTAAAACTACTACTGCAACTAATACTACTACTACTATGACTACTTCGACTACTACTACTACTACTACTATGACTACAACTACTAATACAACTATTACGACTACTACCTCCACTATAGCCTCCGGTACTACAACTACTACTAATACTATTGCTACCAAGATTGCTACCACTACTACGACTTCTACTAGTACTGCTACTACTATTACTACTATTGCTGCTAGTACTGCCACTGACACTGCTTCAACTACTACTACTACTACGACTACTCCTACTATTGCTACTACTGCTTTTGCTACTACTTCAACTACTACTACTACTACGACCACTACTACTTCTACTACTATTACTACTACAACAAATACTAATGCTTTTGCTAATATTGCTACTACTACTACTTCAACTATTGCTGCTACTACTACAACTATTAAAACTACTGCTACAACTAGTGCCACTACGGCTGCTAATACTACTATTACTACTACTACCACTACTTCTAATACCAGTACTGCTACTACAACTACTACTGCGGCTACAAATATTAGAACTACTTCTTCTACTACTATTGTTACAACTACAACTACTACCACTACTACTACAACTACTCCAACGATTATGACTACAACAACCACTACTACTACTAGTACTATAGATACTATAACTACTTCTAATACTGCTACAACTGCTACTAGTACTATTGCAGCTACAACTACAACTACTACCTCTACTACTACATCGACTACTATTTTTGCCACTACTACTACTGCTACAGCTACTACTATTGCTACTACTAATAGTACTACTACTAGTATTACTACTACTACTCCTCCTCCTAACACTCCTGCTACTTCTACCACTGCTTCTTCTTCTTCTTCTACTACTACTACTACTACTACTTCTACTACTACTACTACTACTACTACTGCTACTGCTTCTACCACTTCTTCTACTACTAATACTTCTACCACTACTACCACTACTACTATTACAACTACTACTACTCCTACTACTGCAAAAACTCCAACTACTACTACTACAACAACAACTACTACTCCTTCAAATGTATGTACTCCTACTACCACAACTACTACTACTGCTACTACAACTACTGCTACAACGACTACCATTAGTACGACTACTACTTCTACTACTATTATTATTACTGCTACTTCTACGACTACTACTATTCCAACTACAACTACAATGAGTACTGCTCTTTCTCGTACTCCTACTCATAATGTGGCTCCTACTACTACTATGACTACAACTACTAATATTACTCCTGCTTCTGCTGTCGTTGCCCCCACTGCTACTCCTACTACTACAACTACTAATGCGTCGTCTTCTTCTATAATAGCAACAACTACTACTAATATTAGTAATACTACTCTTGCTACTACTGCTGCTGCTCCTCCACCTACTACTACTACTACAACTACTACAACTACTACCACTTCTTTTAAAATAACTACTTCTACTGCTACTACTACTATAGCTACTACTATGGCCACTACTTCCACTACTACAGCTGCTACTACTCGTAACACTCCTTTTACTACTACTACTACCACTATCACTACTTTTGTCGCTCCTTCTATGACCACCACCACCACCACCACCACTACTAATACTACCACTGCTGTTGCTGCTACTACTACAACTACTACAACTACTACAACAACAACAACTACTATTACAATTACTGTTTCGACTAGTACTACTACTACTACTACTACAACGACTATTACTCCTAATCCTACTCCTACTCCTACTCCTTCTGTTGCTACTCCGACTTCTACAACAATAACAACAACTACTACTACTACTTCTACTACTACTACCACTACTATCATTACTACTAATGTTGCTACTACTACTACCACCACTACTACTACAACTACTATTACTACTACTGCTAGAACTACCGCTACTGCTATTACTACTACTACTACTGCAACAACCAATACTACTACTACTATTACAACTACTTCTAGTACTCCTGCGACTACAACCACCACTATTACTATCATTATAGCTGCAGCTACTACCGCTACTACTACAACAACAACAACAACAACAACAACAACAACAATAACTACTACTACTACTACTACTACTACTACTACTACTACTACTATAACTGCTACTACTACTACCTCTACTGCAACTATAGCTACTGCTACTGCTACTCCTACCATTACTACTAATAATACAGCTACTGCTATGACTATTACTCTTAATACTACTATTATAACTACTGCTGCAACTGTTGCTACAACAACTACCAATACTACTATTACTACTGCTACTACTAATACTACAACTACAACTCCTACTGCTACTACTAGTACTACTACTGCTACTGCTACTGCTAGTACTACAACAACAACAACAACAACAACTACTACTACTACTACTACTACTACTACAACAACTGCTATCACTGTTACGACTACTACTATTGCTGTTGCTGCTTCTCGTACTACAATAGCTATTACTACTACTACTACTACTATGACTACAACTATAACTACTACTACTCTACTTCTTCTACTATTACTACTTCTATTCCTTCTAGCTGTACTACTACTACTTCAACTCTTACAACTACTCTTGCTCCAACTTCTACTCCACTATTACTTCTTTTGCTACTACAACAACTACTATCGCTCCTACTATTACAACTACTACTATTGTTACAATGGTTACTACTACTATTACTTTTGATGTTGCTGCTATTGCTACTACTGCTACTACTGCGACTACTATAACTACAACTACTGTTACTATTATTGATACTTCTACTACACTAGTAATCCCATTACTACAACTACTACTCCTATTACTACTCCTCCTTCACCTATTGATACTACTACACTTACCACTACTACTATTACTACAATTCCCACAACCACCACCACTAATTCCACTACTACTGCCACTACCAATATTGCTATCGCAACTACTACTAGTACTACTAGCACTACTGCTTTTAGTACTCTTGCTACTGCTACTACTCTAACTACCACTACTACTAATACTACAACTACTGCTTCTGCAACTACGACTACTGCATTTTATGCTACTACTAATATCACTACTACTACTTCTATGACTTCTACTGTTGCTACTACTACTATTGCTACTATTACTGCTACTACCAGTGTAACTACTACTATTGCTACTATTACTGCTACTATAACTGCAACAACTACTACTGCTGCTGCTGCTGCTACTACTACTACTACTTCAAACACAGCTTCTACAGCTATTACTACTACTAGTTTTGCTACTGGTACTAATAGTACTACTACAACTACTACTACTCCTACTACTACTATTACTACTACAGCTACTAATGCTACTACTACTACTACAACTATTATTACAACAACTACTACTCCTACTTCTGCTTCTAATACTACTATTGCTACAACAACTACTACCACTACTCCTACTACTACTACTTATATTACTATTTATGCGGTGTGTACTACTACTACTACTACTACTACTATTACTACAACATCGACTACTACTCCTACTCCTACTCCTACAGCTACTACTATTACTACAACTACTTCTACAACAACAACTACTACTACTTCTGCTATTAATACAATTGGTACTACTACTACTACTACTACTGCTACTACTACTACTACTACTTCTACTACTACTACTTCTACTACTACTACTACTACAACAACTAGTACTACTACAACAACTTCTCCAGGTGCTACTATTGCTACTCCTACTATTAATACTATTACAACTGCAACTACTACAAATACTGTTACTACTGCTCCAACTATTACAACTTCTATAGCTGCCAGTACTACTACAACTACTACTAGTACTAATGTTGTTACTAATATTGCTACTAATTCTACAACTACTGCTACAATTGTTGCTACTACTATTGCCATAGCTAGTTTTGTGACTGTTACTACCACTGCCACAACTACTACTGCTACTGCTTCGCCGACTACAACTACTACTGCTACTACCAATCCAGCTAGTACTACAACTATTACCACTCCTACTGCTATAATTGCGATTGCTACCTCTACTATTACTACTACTACTTCTACTACTACCGCTACTGCTACTACAAGTAATGCTACTACTTCTACAACTACTAGTACTACTATAACTGCTACTACTACTACTACTATTACTATTACTACAACAACAACTACTACTACAACAGCTTCTCCTACTACTACTATTACCACTACTCCAACTACTAATAGTGCTCCTACTTCTACTTCTACTCCTACTATTACTACTACTCGTACTACTCTTCCTACTACTACTACCACTACTGCTGCTGTTGCTACTATTTCCACAGCTGTAGCTTCTATTACTTCAGCTACTACTGCTGCTTCAATAGAACTCTTGTTGCTGCAAGAGCTACTACTGCTACTACTGCAACTACTACTACAACTACTACTCCTAATACTAGTTCTATGACTACTAAGACTACAACTGTTACTACTACAACAACAATATCAACTACAACTACTACTACTCCTGCTACTTCTTATTTTATAACTATTGCTACTGCTACTACTACAGATACTACAACTACAACTACTAGTACTACCACTATTACTACTATTATTACTACTACAACCGCTACCACTACTACTATTACTACTATTACAACTACCACTACTACTAGTGCTGCTAATATTACAACAACAACTACTACTACCACTGGTGCTATCTCTACTACTACTACTATTGATACTGCTACTACAGCTACAGTTACTACTACTGCTACTACTGCTACATCTACTACTTCTGCTATAACTAGTTGGGCTACTGCTACTATTAGAGCTACGAATACTATTGTGACTACTGCTGCTAAAGCTGCTCCTATTGCTATAATAGCTCCAGCTACAACTACTCCAACTACTACTACTACGTCTACTACTACTATGATTACTACTACTGCTACACCTACTGCTACTACTTCTACTACTCCTACTCCTACTACTACTACAACAGCCACAGCTAGTCCTACTACCACAACTACTTCTACCACTACTCCTACAACTAGTATCACTACTACTATTACTGCTACAACTGCTACTACTTCTACCACTACGGCCACAACTACTATTCCTTCTAGAACTACTACTACCACTACAACTCTTACAACTACTCCTACTACTTCCTCTACTACTAGTGCTACAACTACTACTATTACTACTATGGCTACTGCTACGACTACTTTTGATGCTCTGCTCCTGCAACTGCTACTACTACTACTACTACTACTATAGTTGATGCTGCTACTGCTGCTGCTATTGCTACTATTGCTACTACTACTACTATTACTACTATGGCTACTACTACTACTACTTCCAATGCTACTGCTCCTACTACTACTACTACTATTACTACTACTACTACTGCTACTACTACTACTACTAGTACTGCTGCTACTACGGCTACTACCACAACAACTACTGCTGCTGCTATTGTTGATACTACTACAACATTACTACTACTACTGTTAGTACAACAACTACTACTACTGCTATTACTATGACTTGTACTACTGCTACTATACTACTACTACAACTGCTACAACAACTATTCAAACTTTGACTCCTACTACTACTACAACTACTAGTCCTACTACTCCAACCACTACTGCTACTACTCCTCCTAATCCAACTCCTACTACTACTCCTACTCATACTACTACCACTACCCCTGCTCCAACAACTACCATGTCGGCTACTACTCCTACACCAACTCCAACTTCTACTAATTATACTACTACTACCACCACTACTACAAAAGCTACAATAACTGCAACTATAATTACTACTACAACAACAACTACTACTACTAGTACAACTTCTACAACTAGTATAATTGCTACTACTACTATTGCTACTACTAGTACAATACTAACACTACTACTACTACTAATGCCACTACTACTAATAATACTAACACTCCTACTCCAACTCCTTCTACTTCTATCAATCCAACAACTACTACTACCCCTACTCCAACTACTACCATAACCACCACTACTACTACAATTACTACTACTCCTACTACTACAACTACTACTACTACCACTACTACAACTACTACTACTACTTGACTAATACTACAATTGCTACTACTACTCCTCCTACTATTGGGACTACTACTACTAATACTAATACGGCTACTACTACGACAACTACTACTCCTATGACTACTCCTACTGCTACTCCAACTCTTACACCAACTCCTACTGCTACTACTATTACTACTACAACTCTACTACCACTGCTATTATGACTCCTCCTACTCCTACTACTGCTCCTACTACTACAACTACTCCTACTACTACTCATATTGACAATACTAGTCCAAATAATCCTACTACTACTACAACAACTATTGCTACTGCTACTTCTATTGCTACTATTATTACTACAACTACTATCACGACTACTGCTTCTCCTGCTACTACTACTACTCTACTACTACTACTAAGACTACCACTATATTACGACTAGTACAACTGTTATTATTACTACTACTTTGAATATACTACTACTACTACTAGTTCTACTACTGCTGCTACAGCTACAACTATTGCTACTACTACTACTCCGTCTACTCCTATTCCTACTCCAACTCCTACAGCTACAACAACTCCTACTACTGCTAGTACCACTACTCCAACTACTACTACTCCTATTACTACTCATACTCCATCACCTCCTATAACTACATCTACTATTACTAATCCTACTAGTATTACTCCTTCTACTACTACTACTACTACTACTATTATATCTACTACTACAACAACTACTCCAACTACTACTTCTACAAAAACTACTACTACCACTAATTTTACTACTAGTTCCACGACTTCTACTACTACTAATACTACTACTACTACTACTACTACTACTACTACTACTACTACTACTACTAAGACTTCTACTACTACTATAACTATTACTACTATTGCTGCTCCTCCTCCTACTACTACTAATACTACTTCTACTACTAATATTACTCCCACTACTACTATTACTACTACAGTGACTACTACAACTATGTCCACTACTAGTACAATTGCTACTACAACCACTCCTACTACTTGAACTACTACTCCTAAAACCAACACAATGACTACTACTCCTACTACTACCACTACTGCTCCTATTTCTACACCTATAGTAACTATTACTCCTACTACTATAATTGTTGCTACTGCTACTAATACTATAACTAATCCTAATACTCCTACTACCCCTGCTACTACTATTATTGTTACACCTACCACTACACCAACTACTTCTACTACTCCTAACCCTCCTAGTATTACTACTACTTCTGCTATGACTACTACTACCACTACTGTTGTTGTGACTACTACTACTACTACTACTACTACTACTGCTCCAACTGCTATTACTACTACTACTACTCCAACTGCTATTACTACTACTACTCTTACTACTACTACTACTAATGCTGCTATGACTACTACTACGGCTATTACTACTACTACTGTTGCTGTTGCTGCTACTACTACATCTACTAGTAGTAGTACTACTACTTCTTCTTCTTCTGCTACCACTACCACTACTGCCCCTACTGCCACTACCACTACTACTTGTACTATAGCTGCTACTACAACTATTACTACTTGTCTAGTACTAACACTGCTAATGCTAGTACTCATCCTACTCCAACTCCAACTGTAACTACTGCCCCTACTACTACCAGTACTACCACTGCAAATACTACTCCTCCTAATACTATTCTAATTCCAACTACTAATACTATTATAACTACTACTAGTAGTACTACTATCATTATTTGTACTACTACTACTACTACCACAATAATAGAAACTACTACTATTACTTCCACAATGACTACTACTACTACTACTACTACTACTCTGCTACTAGTAATAGTAGTAGTAGTAGTAGTAATCATAATATTAGTAGTAGTAACAGTTTTTGCAATAGTAGTAGTAGTAGTTGCAGCGACAGCAATAATTGCAATAGTAGAAGTCATAGTAGTTCCATTAGTATTAGTAGTAGTAATAGTAGTAGTGGCGGTAGTATTAGTAGTAGTAGTTGTAGTAGGTGAACTAATAGTAGTAGCCATAGTAGCAGTAGTATTGGTAGTAATCGTAGAATTTATCGTGTAGTAGTAATAAAAGTAGTAGTAGTAGTAGTAGCAGCAGCAACAGTTATTATTGCAGCAGTAGTACTAGTAGCATTAATGGCAGAAGTAGTAGTAGTTTTTGCAGTTTTAGTAGTAGTAACCGTAGTTGTGGCCGTAATAGTAGTAGTTGCAGTAGTAGTAGTTATAGTAGAAATAGTAGTAGCATTAGTAGTAGAAGTAGCAATCATTGTAGTGGTAGCAGTAGCAGCAGCAGTAGCCACATTAGCAGAAGTAGCAATAGTAGCGATTGTAGCAATAGTAGCGATAATAGTAGTTGTTGTAGTAGCAGTAATAGTTTTAGAAGATTAAAAAGTATTAATTATCATAGAAGCAAAACTAGTAGTAGGAGCGATAGTAGCAGCAACGGTAGTATTAGTAGGAGTAGCAATTATAGTACTAGTGGAGGTGGTTATAGTACAAATTATAGTAGGACAAGTCATAATAGATGTAGCAGAAATAGTAGAAGTTTTAGTAGTAATATTCGTAGTAGTAGCAGAAGTAGCAACAGCAGCAGTAGTAGCAGTAGTAGTAGCACTAGTAGCTGTTGCAGTAGCAGTAGCTATAGTAATAGTAGGAGTCGTAGGAGTAGTGGTAGTAGTAGTTATAGTCAAATTAGTGGTAACAGTAGTGGAAGTAGCAGCAGCAGCAGTAGTAGTTATTGTTATTGCCATAGTTGTGGCAGCAGTTGCAGTAGTAGTAGTAGTTGCTACAGTAGCAGTAGTAGTAGAAGTACTAATAGCAATAATAGTAGTCGTAGCAGTAGTAGTTATAGTGGTAGTCGAAGAAGTGGTAGTAGTGGTCGCAGTAGTAACCATAGTAGTAGTAGCAGTAGTAGTAGCAGTTATAATGGTAGTAGCAAAAGCAACAGTAGTAGTAGAAGTAGTGATAGAATGAGAAGTAGTAGTAGTAGTAGTAGTAGTAGTAGTAGTAGTAGTAGTAGTAGTAGTAGTAATAGTAGTAGTAGTATTAATACTGGTTGTAGTAGTAGTAGTAGCGGTAGTAGTATTTGTTGGAGTAGGAGTATTAGTAGTGGCAGTAGTAGTAGTATAAGAAGTAGTGCAACTAGTAGTCCTAATAATAATAGTAGAAGTTGTTGTACTAGTAATAGTACTAGTAGGAGATTAGTACTAGTGGTTACTGTTGGAGAAGTAGTAGTAGTAGTAGTAGTTGTTGTTGTTGTAGTAGTAGTCATTGTAGTAGTAGTAGTCGTAGTTGTAGTAGTAATAGTAGTACTAGCAATAGTAGTAATTGTAGCAACAGTAGAAGTACTAGTAGTAGTAGTAGAAGAAGTAGTAGTACTAGAAGTAACAGTGGTAGTCATAGTTGTTGTACCTGCACTAGAGTAGAAGCAGTAGCAGCAATAGCAGTAGTGGCAAAAGCCGTAGTACTAGTAGTTGCAGCAGTGGAAGTCATAGCAGTAGTACAAGTAGAAGACATAGTAATAGTTTTAGTAGTAGAAGCAGTAGTAGTATAGTTACGGTAGTAATAGTAGCAGTAGTAGAAGTAGTAGGAGTAGTTGACGTAGCAGCTGTAGTAGTAGCTACTATAGCAACAGTAGCTGTAGTAGTAGTAGGAATAGTAGTAGTAGTAGCAGGATGGGCAGGATCAGTAGTACTAGTAGCAGTAGTTGGAATAGTAGCAGTTGAAGCGGTTGTAGCAGTAGTAATGGTGGTGGTGGTAGAAGTAGTAGTAGTAGTAGTAGTAGTAGTAGTAGTAGTAGTGGCAGTAGTAGCAGAAGTAGTAGTAGTAGTAGAAGTAGTAGTAGTAACAGTAGCACTAGTGGCAGCAGCAGTAGTAGTAGGAGTAGTACTAGTTGGAGTATTGGTAGTGGTAGTAGTAGTTGTTGTAGTAGTAGTGATAGTAGCATTAGTAGTTTAAGTATTAGTAGGGGTAGCAGTATTAGGAGTGGTAGTTGGGGTGGGAATTTGAATTAGGGTAGTAGTAATAGCAGCAGTTGTTGTAGTAGTGGAAGTAGTAGTAGTAGTAGTAGTAATAGTAGTAGTAGCCGTATCAGTAGTAGTTGGAGTGGGAGTAGGACTAGTAGTAGGACTAGTAATAGTTGGTGTAGGGGTAGTAGAGGGAGTAAGAGTAGTAGTAGCAGTAGGAGCTGGAGTAGTAGGAGTAGGAGTAGTGTAGTTACAGTAGTAGGACAAGGCATTGGAATAGTAGTAGTTGTTGTGGTTATTGTAGGAGTGTTAGCAGCAGTAGTAGTAGGAAGAGGAGTAGCAGTAATAGTAGCGATAGTGGATATAGTAGTAGGATTATTAGGATTAGTAGTAGTGTTAGTAGCAGTAGAAGTAATAGTAGTAATAGGAGTAGTAGTGGCTATAGGTGTTGGAGTAGGAGTAGTATTTCGAGTAGTAGCAGTAGTAGGAGTAGTAGGAGTAGTAGTAGTAGTGTTGGTAATAGCAGTAGTAGTACCAAGGGAAGGAGTAGTAGTAGTAGCAATTGTACTAGTAGTCGTAGATGTTATAGTAGTAGTAGTTGTAGTCGTAGTTGGAGCTGTAGCCGTAGTAGTAGTAGCAGAAGTTGTGGTAGTAGTAGCACAAGTAGTAATAGAAGTAGTTATTATAGGAGTAGTAGTATTAGTAGATGTTATAGTAGTAGTATTTGAAGTCGTAGGTGGAGCTATAACAGCAGTAGTAGTAGCAGAAGTCGTGGTAGTAGTAGCACAAGTAGTAGTAGAAGTAGTTATTGTAGTAGTAGTAGAAGGAGTAATTGTTGTAGTAGTAGTAGTGGTAATAGTAGTAGTAGCAGCAGCAGCAATAGTTGTAGTACTACTAGTTGCAGTTGTAGGATGAGTCAGAATAGAAGTAGTAATAGGAGTCATAGTAGTTGGAGTAGGGGCAGTAGTAGTAGTAGGACTTGTAGTAGCTGCTGAAGTTGGAGTAGGAGTCACAGTAGTAATAGTAGTAGTAGTAGTAGTAGGAGTAGTAGTAGTAGCTACAGTTGTAGGAGTTGGAGTAGGAATAGTAGTAGTAGTAGTAGTAGTAGTAGTAGTAGTAGTAGTAGTAGTAGTAGTAGTAGTAGTAGTAGTAGTGGGAGTAGTAGTCAGAGTTGGAGTAGTAGTAGTAGTAATAGTTGTATTAGTAGTAGAAGAAGTGCTAGTATTAATAGTAGTAGTACTAGTAGTAGGAGGAGTAGCAGTCGTAGCAATTGTACAGGTAGTAGAAGTAGTAGTAGTAGCAGTAGTATTTCCAATAGAAGTAGTAGTAGTTGTAGTAATAGGTGACTTAGTAGTAGTAGTAGTAGTAATAGTAGCAGTAGTTGCAGTAGTAGTAGCAGCAGTTATAGTAGTAGAAGATGTAGCAGTGGCAGTAGTAGTAATAGTGGTAGTAATAGTAGTTGTAGTAGTAGTAGTAGCAGTGTAGTAGTTGCAATAGTAGTAGTAGTAGTACTAGTAGTACTAGTAGCAGTAATAGTAGCAGCAGTAGTACTAGTTGCAATAGTAGTGGTAGTTGTAGTAGTCGTAGGAGTAGCAGTGCAAGTTATAGCACTAGTAGAAGCAACAATAGTAGTAGTTGTTGTTGTAGTAATAGTCGAAGCAGTGGTAGCAGTAGCAGCTATAGTGGCCATTGTACCTGTGGTAGTTGTCCTAGCGGAAGTAACAATAGTAGTAGTAGTAGTAATAGCAGCAACAACAACAACAGTAGTAGTAGTAGTAGTGGTAGTGGTAGCAGCAGTCCTAGTTGTAGCAAAAGTAGTTTTGGTAGGAGTAGCAGCAGCAGCAGCAGCAGCAGTAGTAGTAGTAGTTGAAGTAGTAGTAGTAGTAGAAGTTGTAGAAGTAGTATGTGTTTTATGAGTTGTCGTAGGAGTAGCAGTAGTAGTGGTAGAGGTAGTAGTAGTAGTAGTAGTAGCTGTTGTAGGAGTAGAAGTAGGAGTAGTAGTAGCAGAAGTATGAGTCAAAGTTTGAGAAGTAGTAGTAGTAGTAATAGTAGTAGTAGTAGTAGTTATAGTAGTGGTAGAAGTAGAAGTAGCAGGAGCAGGAATAGTAGTAGTAGTTGTGGTAGTAGTAGCAGTAGTGGTAGGGGTAGTAGTAGTAGTGCTAGTAGTAACTCCAAAAGTAGTAGGTGAAGCAGCAACTGTACTAGTTGTAGTAGTAATAGTAGTAGTAGTACTTGCAGTAGGAGTTGTAGTAGTAGTAGTACTGTTAGCTATAGTAGTAGTAATAGTAAGAGTAGCAATAGTAATTGGAGTAGCAGTAGTAGAAGTGTAAGTATCAGTAATTGCAGCCGTAGCAATTAGGGTAGCAGTAGTAGGAGTAGCAACAATAATAGCAGCAACAGCAGCAGCAACAGTAGTAGTAGGAGTGTTTTGAGTAGTAGTAGTAGTAATATTAGTAAGCAATAGGTGTAGTATTAGTAATAGTAGTAGTAATACTAGGAGTAGGAGAAGCTATGGCAGTCGGCGGAGTTGTAGTAGTTGGAGTAGTAGTAATAGTAGTAGTTACAGTAGTAGTAGTGGTAGTAGTAGTGTTAGTGTTTGTAGTAGTAGTAGTAGTATGAGTGTTAGGAGTAGTAATAGTAGTAGGAGTAGTGTTAGTAACAGTAGCAATAATATTAGTAGTAGGAGTAGTGGCAGTCAGTGGAGTTGTAGTAGTAAGAGTAGTAGTTGTACTAGTAGTCAACGTCGTAGCAGCAGCAGCAGTAGTAGTAGTGTTAGTGTTTGTAGTAGTCGTACGTGTACTAGTAGTAGTAGTAGTTATAGTAGTAGTAGTAGTAGTAGTAGTAGTAGTAGTAATAGTAGTATTAGTACTAGAATTTGTAGCAGTCATAGTAGTAGTAGCAGCAGCAATAGTAGCAATAGTAATAGTAGTAGTAGCAGCAATAGTAGCAATAGTAATAGTAGTAGTAGTAGTTGCAATAGTAGAAGTAATAGTAGTAGTAGTAGTAGCAGTAGCAGTAGTAGTGGCAGTAATACTACCCATAGTAGCAATAGAGGTAGTAGTTGTATTAGTAGTAGTTGTTGTTGTTGTAGTAGTTGTAGTAGCAGTAATACTAGAAGCAATAGTAGCAGCAGCAGCAACAGCAGTAGTACTTGTAGTAGAAGTTGCAGCAACAGGAGTAGTTGCGGTAGTAGTAGTAGTAGTAATAGTAGTATGAGAGTAGTAGTCCTAGTTGTAGTTGTAGTAATAGTAGGAGAAGTAGTCATAGTAGTAGAAGTAGCAGTACTTGTTATAGTAGTAGTAGAAGTAGCAGTAGTAGCAGTTGTTGTTATAATAGTCGTTGTGATTGTAGTACTAGTGGCATTAATAGTAGAACCAGTAGTAATTATTGTCATAGTAGTAGTAGTAATAGTATTAGTAGTAGCAGTAATAGCAGAAGTAGTAGTAGTAGGAGTTGTAGTAGGAGGAGTAGTAGGAGGAGTAGAAGTAGTGGTAGTGGCACTAGTTGTAGTAGTAGTAGTAGCAGCAGTAATAGTAGTAGTAGCAGTTGTAGTTGTAGTAGTAGGAGTTGTTTCAGTAATAGTAGTAGAAGTAGTTGTAGAAATAGTAGTGGTATTAGCAGTAATAGGTGTTGTAGTAGTACAAGTAGTAGTAGTAGTAGTATTAGTAGTACTAGTAGTAGTAGAGTTCTGGTAGCAGGAGTAGTAGTCATAGTTATAGTAGTAGTAGTTGTTGTAGTAGTAGTAGTTGTTGTTGTAGCAGTAATAGTAGTAGTAGTAGTAGTTGTGGCACTAGTAATAGTAACAGTAATAGTAGTTATGGTAAAATTAGTTGCAAGAATAGGAGTAGTTGTAGTAGAAGTATTTGCAACAGTAGTAGTAGTTGTAGCAGTAGGAGTAGTATTAGCAGTAGTTGTTGTTGTTGTAGTAGTAGTACTAGTAGACGTTGTAGTAGGAATAATAGTAGTAGCAGGAGTAGTAGTAGTAGAAGTAGTAGTAGCAGGAGCAGTAGTAGTAGCGGTAGTAGTAATAGTAATAGCAGTAGAAGTAGTATTAGTAGTGGGATTCGGAGTAGTAGTAGTAGAAGTAGTTGCAACAGTAGTAGTTATTGTAGTTGTAATATTAGCAGAAGTTGTAGTAGGTATAGTAGTTGAAGTAGTAGTGGTAGTAGATGTAGCTATAGTGGTAGTAGTAGTAGCAGTAGTAGTAGTAATACGAGTAGTAGTAGTGATGGTAGTAGCAGTAGCATTAGCTGCAATAGTAGTAATAGTAGTTGTAGTAGTAGCAACAACAGTAGTAGTAGCTGTAGTAGTAATCGTAGTAGTAGTTGTTACGGTAGTAGCAGGAGTTGTAGTAGTAGCAGTTGTAGTAGTAGAAGTTGTAGTCAAAGTAGTCACAGTAGTTGCGAAAATAGAAGTAGCAGTAGCTATAGTAGTAGCCATTGTTGCAACAATAGTACTAGTGGTTATAATATTAGTCGTTGTTGTAGTAATAGTAGAAGAAGTAGTAGATGGGGGAGAAGATGTAGTAGCAGTAGCAGTAGTAGAAGCCGAAGTAGTTGTAGTATTTGTAGTCGTAGTAGTAGTTGGAGTAGTAGCAGCGATAGTTGCAGTTGTACCAGTAGTAGTAGTAGTTGTTGTTGCAGTAGTGGTAATAGAAATAGTAATAGTAGTAGTAGTAGTATTAATAGTAGTTGTCATTATAGCAGTAGTGGTATTTTGAGGAGGAGGAGTAGTAGTAGTAGCAAAGGAAGTAGTTGTAGTAGTAGTAGTAGTAATAGTAGTAGTTGCTGTAGAAGTAGCCGTAGTAGTGGCAGCAATAGTAGTAGAAGTAGTAGAAGTTTCTCTAGTCATAGAAGTGGTGGTAGCAATAGTAGTAGTAGCAGTACTAGCAGCAGTAGCTATAAGACAATTAGTAGTAGTAGTGGTACTAGCAGTAGCAATTTTTGTAGTAATAGCAGTTGTAGCAACAGTAGTAGTAGTAGGAGAAATCGTAGTACTTGTTATTGTAGGAGAGGTGGTACTAGTAGTAGTAGTCATAGTTATTGTAATACTAGTAGTAGCAGCAGTAGTAGTAGTAACAGTAGTAGTAGAAGCATTAGTAGCTGAATTAGTTGTAACAATAGTAGTAGTTGTAGCAATAGTAGGAGTAGTAGCAGTTGTAGTAGTAGTTTTGTTAGCAGTAGCAACAGTAGAAGTAGTACTACTAGTAGTAGCAATACTAGTAAGGTAGTAGCAGTGTAGTAGCAATAGGAGCAGTTGCAGTAGTAGTAGTAGCAGGAGGAGTCGTAGTAGTTGTAGTAGTGGTAGCAACAATAATAACAACAACAATAGTAGTAGTAGTAGCAGTAGCAGCTGTAGCTACAACAACAACTGTAGTAGTATTACTCTCAGTAGTAGTAATAGTATCATTGGCCATAGTAGTAGTAGTAGTAGCAATAGTAGTGGGAGTAGCAGTAGTAGTAGTACAAGTAGTACTAGTAGTAGCAGCGATAGTAGTAGCAATAGTAGCAAAAGTTATAACAGTAGCACTAGTTCTTACAGTAGCAGTTGTAGTAGTTATAGTCGTAGGAGCAGTGGCTGCTATAGAAGTAGTAGTAGTAGTTGTAGTAGTAGTAGTAGAAGTAGTAGTAGTAGTACGAGTAGTAGTAGTTGTTGTTGTTGTAGTAGTAGTAGTAATATTAGTAGTAGTAGTGCAACAACAGTAGCAGTAGTAGTTGTATTAGCAGCAACAAAAGTAGTAGTAGTAGCAACAGTAATAGTTGTAGTCACAGAAGTAGTAGCAGTAGTAGTAGTTGCAGGAGAAGTTGTTGCAGTAGTAGTAGTTGTAGGAGAAGTTGAACGAGTAGTAGTATGAGCAGCAGTGGCAACAATTGTAGCAGCAGCAGTAGTAGCAGTCTCAGTAGTAGTAGTAGCAGCCTTAGTATTAGTAGTAGCAATAGCCATATTAGTAGCAACAACAGTATTAGTAGTAGCAATAGTAGTAGTAGCAGTAGGAGTAGTAATAGTAGCAATAGTAGTAGTAGTAGTAGTAGCAGTAGCAGCAGCAGTGGCTGTAGTTGTTGGAGTGGAAGTAGTAGTAGTAGTTGCAGCCATAGTAGTAGTAGTAGTAGAAGTAGTAGTAGTCAAAGTAGCAGTAGAAGCAATATTAGTAGTAGAAATAGGAGTAGTAGTAGCAGTAGCAGCAGCAACTGTAGTAGTCACAGTAGTAGCTAAAGCTGTAGTAATAGCTATTGTAGTAGTAGCAGTATCAGTAGTAGTAGTAATAGTAGTAGCAGTAGTATAAATAATAATAGTAATAATAGTAGTGGTAGCAGTAGTCGTAGTAGTAGTAGTAATAGTAGTTGTAATATCAGTAGTAGTGGTAATAGGAGTAGTAGTAGTAATAAAATCAAAAAGTAGAAGTGGAAGTAGTAGGAGTCAGAGTAGTAGTAGGAATAGGTGCCAGAGAAGGAGTAGTAGTACGAGTAGAAGTAGCAGTAGCAATTGTACTAGCAGTAGTAGCAGCAATTGTAGTGGTAGTAGTAGTGGTAACGACAACAGCAGTAGTAGTCGCAAAAATAGCATTAGTTGTAGTAGTAGTAGTAGTAGTAGCGGTAGATGTCATAACAGTAATAGTAGCAGTAGTAAAACTAGGAGAAATATTAGCAGTAGTAGTAGCAGTAGTAGTTGTTGTGTAAGTTGTAGCAGTAGTAGCAGTAGTTATAAGAGTAGTAGCAGTAGTAGTTGTTGTAGATGTTGTAGCAGTAGTTGCAGTAGTTACAAGAGTAGTAGCAGAAGTAGTTGTAGTCGTAGTATTTGTAGTAGTAATAACAATTCTATTAGTATCCATAGTAGCAATATTAGTAATAGTAGTGTTGTAGTAGAAGTTTTAGTTGTAGTAGTATTTTCAGTTGCCGAAGTAGTAGTAGTAGTAGTTTTAGTAGTTGTTGTTGTAATAGTAGTAGTAGTAATAGCAGCAGCAGTAGTAGCAATAGTAGTAATTGTAGTAGTAGTAGTAGTAGTAGTAGTGGTAGTAGTAGTAGTAGTAGCAGCAGCAGCAGTAGTACAAGTTATAGTTATAGCAGTATTATTAGCAAGAGTAGTAGCAGTATCACTGGTAGTAGCAATAGTAGCTGTACCAGTTGCAGTAGTAGCAGTAGTAGCAGAAGAAGAAGTAGTAGTAGTAGTAGCAACAGCAATTGTAAGAGTAGTAGAAATAGCAGTAGCAGTTGTAGTAGTAGCAGTAGTAGCAGCAGTAGTAGTAGTAGTCACAGTAGTAGTAGCAATAGTAGTAGTTGTAGGTGTAGTAACGACATAATAGTAGTAGGAGATGGAGTTGTTGTTGCACGAGTAGTAGTAGTAGTAGTATCTATAGTAGTATCAATAGTATTAGCAATTGTAGAAATAGTAGAATTAGTTGTAGCAGTAGCTGTATAAGTAGCAGTAGTAATAGTAGGTCCAGAAGTTGCTAGAGTAGCAGTAGTAGAGGTTGTAGAAGAAATAGTAGTGGCAGTAGCAGCAATTGGAATTATTGCTGTTGTAGTAGCAGAAATAGTAGCAGTAGCCGTGGAAGTAGTAACAGTCGCAGCAGTAGTAGTGGAAGTAATAGCAGTAGTCGCATTAGTAGTGGAAGTAGTATGAGTAGTAGCCGCAATAGTAACAATAGTAGTAGTAGTGGAAGTAGCAGCAGCATCAGTAGCAACAGTAGTAGTAGAAGCAGTTGTAGTGGTTCTAGTAGCTGCAGTACTAGTAGTATTAGTAGTAGTATTAGCAGTAACAACAGAATTACTACTACTCCTCCTACTCCTACTTGGGCTGCTACTACTGCTATTTCTACACCTACCTCTACTACCACTTCTCCTACTCCTACTACTTCCACTATCACTTCTACTGCTACTATTATTACTACTTCTACACCTATTCCTACTCATGCTACTACTACTACTACTTCTGCTCCTACTATAGCTACTCCTAATCCTGTTGTTGTTGTAGTTGCTACTATAAATTTTGCAACTGCTACCGCTGCTGTCGCGGCTACTACTTCTACTGCTACTCCTAGTGTGACTACTACTACAACTACTGGTCTTAGTAATACTAGTCTTACTACTACTACCACCACCACGATTACTACAACTACTACTTCTGCTACTATTATTATGAATAATACTACTACCCTACTGCTTCTACTACTACTTTTACTACTAATACTAATACAATTACAACTACTTCTACAACTACTGCTCCTCTTCCTGCTACTACTACTACTCCTACTACTACTACTACTACAATTACTATAACTACTACTACTAGTACCATTACTATCACTACTACTACTACTACTCATACTCCAACTCGTACTACTATGACTACAACTGTTAATACTAAATTACAAGGACTACTATTTGTACAACAACCCCTACAACAACTACTACTACTAATACTAATACAACATTACTACTACTACTACTACTACAACAACTACAACAACTACAACTATTACTCCTGCTACTACTACTACAACCACAACAAAAACTATTACTACTGCTACAACTACTACACATAGTAGTACTGTTACCACTACTACTGCTACCGATACTGCAACTACAACTGCTTCCACTACTGCTACTGCTACTACTACTACTACTTCTATTACCACCACTACAACTACTACTATAACTACGACAACTACTACTCTTGTTGCTACAACTATGTCGAAAACTACTCCTACTACTGCTACTACTACTACTACGATTACTACTACTGCTACTACTACTAAAACTACTACTGCTGCGACTATTCCTACTCTAACTCCTACAACTACAACTTCTACTACTACCACTACTACTACTATTACTACTACTACTACTCCAACTCCTATTACTACTACTATAAGTACCACTATTACTACTAATCCAACAGGAGGAGGAGTAGTAGTGTAGTAGTAGTAGTAGTACTAGTAGTAGTAGCAGTAGTAGTAGAAGCAGTGGCAGCAGAACCAACAATATTTCTAGTAGCTGGAGTAGTAGTAGTAGTGATACTTATAGTTGTAGTAGCGATAGCAATAGCTGTGGCAGTTGTGCTAGTAATAGAAGTAGTAGTAGTAGCAATAGTAGCAGCAACAACAACAGTAGTAGTGAAAGGAGTAGTAGTAGTGATAGTAGTAACCGTAGTAATAGTAGTAGTAGTAGTAGCAGTAGTACCAGCAGCAGTAGGTATAATGGTAGTTTCTGTATTCAGAGTAGTAGTAGGGGAATGAGTTGAAGTAAGAGTAGTAGTACTAGTAGGAATAGTCGTAGTACTAGTAGTAGGAGTAGTAGCAGTACTAGTAGTAGGAGTAGTAGCAGTACTAGTAGTAGTAGTATTTGCAGTAGTAATAGTAGTAGTAGTAGAAGCAGTAGCAGCAGAAGTAGTAATAGTTTGTCGTAGCAGCAACAACGGCTATAGTAGTAGTAGGAGTAGGTGTAGCAGTAGTAGTGGTAGTATTAGTAGTGCTAAAATAAGTAGTAGAAGTAGAAGTTGTAGGAGTCGTAATAGTTATAGCTGTAGTAGTACTAGCAATAGTCGAAGTAGTAGTTGTTAGATTAGGAGTAGGAATAGTAATAGTAGTAGTAGTAGTGTTGGAAGGATTAGTAGGTGTAGTAACAGCAGTAGCAATAGTAGTAGTAGCAGAAATAGTGAAACTAGTTGTAGTCATAGTAGTAGGAGTAGTTGTAGTAGTAGAAGTCGTAGTAGTAGTTGTTCTTTTAGGTGAAATAGTAGTACAAGTAGTAGTACAAGTAGTAGTAACAGTAGTACTAATGAAATTAGTATTTGTAGTAGAAGTATTAGGAGTGGTAGACGTAGCAGCAGCAGCAGCAGCAGCAGTAGTAGTGCTAGTAGTAGTAGCAGCAGCAGTAGCAGGAGTAGTAGTGGTACTGATAGTAGTAGTAGCAATTGTAGTAGTGCTAGTAGTAATTGTAGTAGTAGGAGTAGTAGTAGGAGTAGCAGTGGTAGTACTAGAATGAGTAATAGTACAAGTAGTAGTAGTCGTAGTAGTAGTAGTAGTAGTGGTGGAGTTAGTCTTAGTAGTAGTAGTACCCCTAGTAGGAGTAGGAGTAGTAGTAGTAGTAGTAGTGTTAGTGTTAGTAGTAGTAGTAATCATAGTAGGAGTAGTAGTAGTAGCATTTGTGCAAATAGTTGTAGCTGTTATAGTAGTATTAGTATTAGTAGTTGTAGTGGTAATTGTAGTAGTAGTAGTAGTAGTAGTGGTAGAAGCAGCTGCAATAGCAACCGTAGTAGTAGTAATAGTAGTAGTTGAAGTCATCATAGTCATAGTAGTAGTAGTTGTAGTCATCATAGTTGTAGTAGTAGTAGTTGTAGTAGTAGTAGTTGAAGTAGTAGTGGTAGTAGTAGTAGCAGAAGTCAAGGTAGAAGTAATAGCAGTAGTTGTTGTTGTTGTTATCTGATTAGTAGTAGGATTAGTTATAGTAGTAGTAGTAGTAGTAGTAGTAGTAGTAGTAGTAGTAGTAGTAGTAGTAGTAGTAGTAGTAGATTTGTTGTTGCTGTAGTAGTAGTAGTAGTGGTAGTAGGAGTAGTACTAGCAGTATTAAGAGCAGTAGTAGTACTAGTAGTAGCAGTAGCAACAGCAGTTGTAGTAATAATAGCAGCTGCACTAGTAGTAGTAGTAGGAGTAGGAGTAGGAGCATTAGTAGTAGTTGTTGTTATTGTAGTTGTAGTAGCAGTAGTAGCAGTAGCAGTAGCAGTAGTATTCATAGTAGTAGCAGTAGTAGTAGTAGTGGATGAAGTAGCAGTTGTACTTGTAGTAATGTTGAAGTAGTCTGAGTAGTTGTAGTAGTAGTAGTGGTAGTTGGAGTAGTAGCAATAGTAGTAGTAGTAGTTATAGCAATAGTAGTTGGAGTAGTAGCAGCAGCAGTAGTAGTAGTAGTCAGAATAATAGTAGTAGGCGTAGTCATAGCAGAGTAGTTGTAGTAATATTTGTAGCACTGGTAGTAGTAGTTGTTGTGGTTTTAGTAGTAGTAGGAATAGTAGTAGTAGAGTAGTAGCAGTAGTAGTAGTAGCTGTTGTTGTTATTGTAGTAGTAGTAGCAGTAGCAGTAGTAGCTGTTGTTGTAGTAGAAGTAGTAATAATAGTAGTAGTAGGAATTGGAATAGCATTATGAGTTGTAGTAGTTATAGTGGCAGTGGTAGTAGTAGTAGGAGCAGTAGTCACAGTTGGAGTTGGATTCGGTGTAGTAGTAGCATTAGAAGTCATAGTAGTGATACCAGTAGTAGTAGCAGTTGTAGTAGCAATTGTAATAGAAATAGGAGTAGTATTAGTAAAAGTGGAAATAGCTACGGTAGCTATAAAAGTAGTAATAGTAGTAGTAGTAGCATTAGCAGTAGTGGTTGTTGTAGTAGTGGCGGTAGTATTATTAGTAGAAGTGGTAGTCATAGTAGTAGTAGTAGGAGTAGGAGTTGGAAAGGGAGTAGTAGTAGTAGGAGTAGTAGCTATAGTAGTACTAGTACTTGTAGATGGATTCGTAATAGTTTAGTAGTAGTTGTTGTAGTAGTTGGAGTAGCTATGGCAGTATTAGTAGTAAGAGTTTTAGTAGCAGTAGTAATAGTACTAGCAGTAGTAGTAGTTGTTGTAGTAGTAGTAGTAGAAGTTACAGAAGTAGTAGGTGTTTTTGGAGCGGTGGTAGGAGTAGCAGTAGTAGTAATAGTAGTATTAGTAATAGTAGTAGTAGTAGTAGTACAAGTAGAAGTAAGAATAGTAGTAGTAACAGAATTATAAGTCAGAGTTTGAGTAGTAGTTGCAGTAGTAGTAGTAGTAGTAGTAGTAGTAGTAGTAGTATTAGTAGTTATCGTAGTGGTAGTAGTAGAAGTAGCAGGAGCAGGAATAGTAGTATTTGTGGTAGTATTAGTTGTAATGGTAGGGGTCGTAGTAGTAGTAGTAGTAGTAATTACAGTAGTAGTAGGAGAAGTAGCAGCTGTACTAGTTGTAATAGTAGTAGTAGTAGTACTAGCTGTAGTTGGAGTTGTAATAGTAGTAGTAATAGTTGGACTAGCAGTAGCATAAGTGTTAGTAATAGTAATAGCAGCCGTAGTAATTTGAGCAATAGTACCAGTAGTAGTTGCAATAACAGCAGCAACAGGAGTAGTAGTAGAAGTGGTATGAGTGTTAGTAGTAACAGTAGTAGCAGTAGTAGTTATAGCAGTAGTCGTCGTCATAGTAGCAGCAGCAATAGTAGTGTTAGTGTTTGTAGTAGTAGTACTTATAGTAGTAGTAGTAGTAGTTATAGTACTAGTAGTACGTGGCTACTACGGTCACGGTTACTTCTATTGCTACTACAATTACTACTACTTCTATGACTTCTACGGCTGCTACGACTACTACTACTACTACTTTATTGCAACTACTACTACTACTACTACTACCACTAATACTATTACTACTACTTTTGCTACTACTTCTACAACTAATACAACAACTACCACTACTACTTTTTCTAACACTACTACTTCTGCTACTACTACTACTATGACAACTACTACTACTACTAATGCTACTACTACTACTAGTACTACTAGTACTACTATTATTACTACTACTGCTACCACTACTAGTACAACTACTACTACTACTTCTCCAGCTACTACTACTACTACTACAATATCTACTATAGCTACTACTTCTCGTACTCCTACTACCACTACAACTACTACTGCCAATGCAAAAATAGCTATTGCTACTACTGCAACTACTACAACTTCTCCTACTACTACTGCTGCTGCTTCTAGTATTGCTACTACTAATACTGCTACTACTACTCGTACTTCTACTTCTATTACTACTACTGCTACAGTTACTACTACTACAATAGCTACTACTACTACTGCTACTACGATAGCTATATCTCCCACTACTACTGCTACTGGTACTGCAATAGGTACTTCCACCACTACTACTGGTACTACTACTACAATAGCTACTACTACTACTACTAGCACTACTACTACTGCTACTGCTACTGCTACTACCATTGCTACTGCTGCTATTATTGCTACTACTACTACAACGGCTACTACTACTACTATTACTACTAATAATTTTACTACCCTACTATTACTACTACTACTCAAACTATTACTAGTACTACTACTACTCTGGCAACAACTACTATCCCAACAACAACAACAACAACAACAACTACTACTACTACTAATACTACTACTACTACTACTCCTACTACCACTGCTACTACTACTACTACAGCTACTACTACTTCCCCTACTACTACTGCCACTGTTGCTACTTTTCCTACTGTGATTGCTACTACTACCACAACTAGTACCACTACAACTACTAGTACTGCTACTACTACCACTACTACTAACCCTACTACTACCCTTACTACTACTACTACTACTACTACTACTACTACTACTTCTACTACTACTACTACTACTACTACTGCTTCAGCTACTACTACTACTTCTGCAACTACTACTCTTATTGCTACTCCTACTACTACTACTCCTGCTCTTGCTACTACTAGTACTATCCTACAACTAGTACTGCTACAACCACTATTGCCTCTATAGATACTCCTACTACTACTGCTTCCATAGCTACTCCTACTACAACTACAATTGCTCTTACTATTACGAGTACTACTACTACAAGCGCTACAAATGCTACCACTGCTCCTACTGCTACTACTACTAGTACTAGGGCAACAACTATTGTTGTTACTACTACCACCACTTGTACTGCTACTACTTCTACAACTACTATGGCTGCTATGAATACTGCTTCTACAGCTAAAAATACTACTACTACTACTAATGCTACTACCTCGACTACTACTACTATTGCTAACACTATTACAACGACTACTACTACTACTAGTACGACTACTATTTTTATTGCTGCGGCTACTTCTCCTACTACTATTACTTCTATTACTACAACTACTGCTATAGCTACTACTACTATGACTTCTGCTATTGCTACTGCTACTACAACTACTACTGCTACCACTACAACCACTGCAAATTCTACTACTACAACTACTACAAATACAACTACAACCTCTACTACTGCTTATACTACTTCCCCTACACCTACTACTGCTACTACTCCTCCTAATTCTATAACTACAGCAACCATTGTTGCTACTCTTGACACTACTGCTACTGTTGCTACTACTAATAATTCTATTACTAAACCTTTTGCTGCTACCGCTACTACAACAACTACTACTGCTCCTGTTATTAGTGCTACAACTAGTACTTCTACTACTGTTACTGCTACTACTACTGCTAGTACTCCTACTACTACTACTATCACTACTGCTGTTGCTACTACTCCTACTACAACAACTACTATTATAGCTACTACTGTTGCAACTGCAACTACTACTTTTGCTACTACTACTACTACAGCTACTACTACTACTTCTACTACTAGTACGGCTGCTACAACAATAACTACAACAACAACAACAACAACAACAACAATAACAACTACTATTATTACTACTACTACTACTACTAGTACTATTACTACTGCTACTCCTCTGAAACTACTTTTGCTACAACTAGGACTGTTGCTACTACTACTGCTGCTGCTGCTACTACTACTACTACTACTACTACTACTACTACGATTGTTACTTCCGCTAGGACAACTACCATAGGTACAATGGCCACTACAGCTGCTACTGCTCCACTGCTTCAACTATTACTACAACAACTACTACTACTATTTTTGCTTCTACTAGTGCTATAACTTGCACTACTAGGCCTACTAGTACTACAACTACTACTATTATTGCAACTAGTACTATTGTTGCTACTATTACTGCTACTAGTACCACTACTACTACTATTGCAACTACTACAAATGCTGCTACTACTACTACAACAACTACTACTACCACTATTACTACTACTGCCACTGCTACATCTTCTACTACTATAACGGCTGCTACTACCACCGCTACTACAACTAGTAGTATTACTACTCTGACGACAATTACTTGTACTACTCCTACTGCTACTACTACTACTGCCGCTGCTACTCCTACTACTGCTACTACTAATACTACTACTACTACTACTACTACTACTACCACCACCACTACAACAACAACTAATACTGCTACTATTGCTACTATGACAACTAATGCTACTGGTGCTGGTGCTGGTGCTACTACTACTATTGCTTCTACTACTACTACCACAACAACAACTACCATGACTACTACTACTATTACTACAATGACTATTAGAACAACAACTACAGCTACTACTGCCACTACGGCAACTAGTAGTACGACTACTGCTACTACTATTACTACTGCTACTACTACGCATAGTACTACTGCGACTTCCAATACTACTACTAGTACTAGTACTAGTACTACTACTATTACTACTACTACTTCTACTATTACTACCACAACTACTACTACTACCTCTACTCCTTCTACTACAACAACTACTAATGTTACTACTGCAACTATTGCTAGTACTACTACTACTATTTCCACAACTACCACTACTACTACTGCTGCTGCTGCTACTACTAGTGCTACTGCTACAACTACTACTGTCGCTGCAACTACTGCTACAACTACTACTAGTATTACTACTGCTACTACTGCTACTTCTACTACTGCCCCTACTCCTAGAATAGCTACTACTCCTCCTACTACTACTACTATAACTTCTCCTTCTATTACTACTAGAACTACTATACTACTACTTCGCCTACTACTACTACTACCATGACTACAACTAATGCTACAACTATTTCTACTGCTACTACTACAATAACTACTACTATTATTACTGCTACTACTACTACTACTGCCATTATTACTACTAATACTAGTAATATTGCCATTACTACCGCTACTGTTAGCAGTACTGCTACTACAACTACTTCCACTACTGCTACAACTGCTACTGCTGCTACTTCTATTTCTCAAACTACTACTAGTACTGTTACTACTACTATTACTACCGCTACAACTACTACTGCCACCACTACCATTACAACAACTACAACGACTACTACTTCTATTACTTGTACCACTACTTCTTTTACTACTATTGCTACCGCTAAAAGTCTACTTCTCCTCCACCTCATTCTCCAACTACTACTGCTCCCACTTCTACTACTACTGCAACTACTACTGCAACTACTGCTACTACCACTACTACTTTTAATGCTACTACTTTAATTCTCCTACAACTACTACTACAACTACCACTACTGCCACTACTGCCGATTTTACTACTACCACTACTACCACTACTATAATTACTGTTGCTTCTACTACTACTGCTACTACCACTGCTTCTACTACTGCTGCTATGTACTACTACTACTACTACAACAACTATTGTTGCTACTGCTACTACTGCTACTACCACTACTACTACTGCCGCTGTTGCTGCTACTGCTGGTACGACTACTATTACTACTACTACTACAACTACTACTGTCACTATTGCAATTGCTACTACTACTGCTACTTCTGTTACTACAACTACTATTGTTACTGCAGCTACTACTAGTACTACTGCAACTTCTACTACTACTGCTACTAATACTACTTTTGCTACTTCTACTAGTACTGCTACTACTGCTACTATTGCTACAATTACTACTACTAGAATTACTACCACCACTCCTATTATTACTTCTACTACTACAACTATTACTACTACTACTTCTCCCGCGACTACTACTACTACTACTACTTCTCCAAGTACTACTACTACTACTTCCAATACAGCTACATCGACTTCTACAACAACAACTACTACTTTTCCAAGAAGTACTTCTACTACTTCCAATACCGCTATAGCTACTGCTACGGCCACTGCTGCTACTACTACTACTATTACTACTACATTTGTTGTTGCTGCTATTGCTGCCACTACTGCTGCAGCTACTACTAACACTACTACAACAATAATAATTACTACTACTGTTGCTACTTCTACTGCTGCTGCAACTACTACTACCACTACTACTACAATAACTGTTGCAACTACTGCTACTACTTATACTACTATTACAATAGCTACTACTACTACAACTACTACTACTACTAAATAATAATAATAACTACTACTACCACCACTAATGGTACTACTGCTCCTACTACTACTACTATAGCTACTCTTGCTACCATCGCTATTACTCCTACAACTACTACAATATCTACTACTAGTACCTCTACTATGCTACTACAACCACTGTTGCTACTGCTACAACTTCTACTACTGCTTCTACTACTGCTTCCATAACAACTATAACTACTATAGCTGCTACTACTAGTACGATTACTACTTCTACTATTACCATAGCTGGCACTGCTACAGCTACTACAAATGGTACAACCACTCCAACTACTGCTACCAATATTACTATTACTATCGTTCCTAGTAACGCTACTACTACTACTACTAGTATACCTTCTACTACTACAGCTACTACTATTGCTGCTGCTACTACTACTACCATTGCCATTATTACTACTACTACTACATCTCCTACTGCAATTGCTCCAATAATAACTATAGCTACAACTCCTACTACCATAATTGCTACTACTTCTACAACTTCTTCTTTTGCAACAGTTACTACTACGATGCCTACTACTTCTGCTACTACTTTTACTACTATTGCTACAACCACAAATGCTACAACTTCTTCTACTACTACTGCTATTGCTACTTCTGCTACTACTCCTACTAATGCTACTACTAATAGTACTGCTACTATTACTATTGCCACGACTATTACTATTATTACTGCTACTATTACTACTACCATTACTCCTACTAATGCTACTACTACTACTAGTATTGCTACTACTACTATTACTATTACTACTACTATTACTACTACTACTACTACTACTACTATTACTACTACTACTACTACTACTACTACTAATACTAATACTACTACTATTATTACTACTACTGCCACTACTACTACTACAACTTCCACAACTGCTACTACTGCTACTACGGGTACTACTACTACTATTGTTACTACTTCTACTACTACCACTATTGTTTCTACAATAGCTACTACTACTACTTCCGATACTACTAATACTACCGCTACTACTACTACCACTACTACTACTTCCATAACTGCTAATACTGCTACTTCGGGTACTACTACTACTTCTACTACTACTACTCCTGCTGCTGCTGCAATTACTACTACAGCTACTACTACTACTATTATTATGATTACTATAGCGGCTACAACAATAACCACTACTTCTATTACTGCAGCTACTACAACTATTGCAACTACTGTAGCTACACTACTAATATTGCTTCTACTATTACAACTCCTAGTACTATTGCTACTACTTCTGTTTCTACTACTACAACTACAACTACTGCTACTTCTATGACTACCACTACAATTTCTACTACTGCCACCATTGCTACTGCAACTACTATTACTACTGCTGCTGCTCCTACTACCTCTATAATTGCTACTGCATAGACTACTATTACTACTAGTGCTGCTAGCATGGCTACTACTACAGCTACTAGTGCCACTACAACAGCTACTAGTGCCACTACTGCTTCTACAACAACTATAACTACTAGTACTACTACTTCAACTATTATTCCTGTCATCGCCGCTGATGCTATTGCCACTAATGCTACTACGGTTGCTACTGCTACTTATACTACTATTTCTGCTACTACTACTACTACTACAACAACAACTACTACTGTAGCTAGCATTGTAACGACTACTACTACTACAACTACTACTGCAGCAACCACTACTACTACTACAGCTGCTGCTATTGCTCCTACTATTGCTGTTGATGTCGCTATTGCTGTTGTTTCGACTACTACTACTGCTACTTCTTCTCAAACTACTACTATTACAGCAACTATTAGCACAACTAGTACTATAACACCTACCAATACAAGTACTACTTAAACTACTACTACTAATGTTGCAGCTGGTACTACCACTACTACCACAACTACTGCTACTAATATTACTATTGCAGTTGATGTTGCTTCAACTACTACTATGACTCCTACTACAACACCAACTACTACTACAACTACTACTACTGCTAATCCTCCTCCTCCTCCTACTACTACTACTTCGACTACTACTACTACTACTACTACTTCTAATATTCCTACTACAACTACTATTACATCCACCACTGCTTCTACTACCACAACTACTACTAATACTACTGCTGCTACTACTACTACTACTACTACTACTACTACTACTACTACTACTACTACTACTACTACTACTACTACTATTACTACTACTACTACAACTACAACAACAACTACTACTACAACTACGACGCCTACTAATTACTACTGCTACTACTACTGCTACTAATACTACTATTATTATTACAACTATTGTTGCTTCTGCTACTACTGTTGCTTCTGCTTCTACTACTACACCTTTTACAACTCCTACTACAACTCCTACTCCTATTCCAACTCTTGCCACGGTTCATACTACTACAACTACAACTACTAAAACTACTACTGCTACTTCTGCTAGTACTATTATTGTTGTCGCTATTGTTGCTACTATTACAACTGCTACTACCATTACCACTAATACTACTTCTACTATACTACTACTACTACTACTACTACAACTACTACTACAGCTACTAACACTAATTTTACTACTACTCCTACTACTCCTACTACGACTACTACTACAACTATAACTAATACTATGACTACAATAATAACTACTACTACAATAACTAGTACAAATACTACTACTATTACTACTACAACTACTGGCACTAATAGTACTACTTCTGCTACTTCAACTACTACTACTACTACTAATACTACAATTAGTACGCCTACTACTGCTATTATAACTATTCCTGCAATTGCTACTAGTACTACTCATACAACTACTGCTACTGCTACTACCACTACTACCCCTATTACTGTGACTACAACAACAACAACTACTGTTACTACTACTTCTTCTACTAGTACTACAACAACTATGACTACTACTACTTCTACTACTAATAATATTCCCGTTGCTACTCCTACTACTACTACAACAACTACAACTACTACTCCTAGTACTACTATTCCTATTACAACAACTACTACTCCCACTCCAACTACTACTTCTACTACTAGTAATGCTACTAGTACTGCTATTATTGTTAATACAATTATTGCTACTACTTCTACTACTACTTCTACTAGTGCTAGTACTACTACTACAACTATGACTCCTACTGCTACTACTACTGGTTCTAGTACTGTAATAAGAACAAATACTATTACTACTTCTACTACTATTTCTACTGCTCCTGTTGTGATTGATACTACTACCACTAGTCCTAATGCTCCTACTAAAAGTATTGCTACTGATACTCATCGTCCTGCTATTACTACTCGTACTACTACTTCTAGTCGTAACACACCTACCACAACTAGTACTGCAACTGTTGCCGCTATTACCCCTACTGTTGCTACAAATTAACATAGTACTAAGTACTGCTATTCTACTGCTACTCACTACTTACTAAGTGTTGCTGCTAATACTCCTACCTATGACCCATAAAAATTAAATATTAATTAGACTACAACAATTACTAAATTAACTACTACTGATAACTGCTATGCCTCCTACGATTGCGACTACTAACTACTACTGTGTTTTTTTGTTGCTGCTTAAGCTCTACTGACTACTAAACTACTAATAACTCCTACTGACGTATGGGTACTAGTGTACTACTACTGCTAGCGACGACGACGATGGGAGCCCTGCTACTACTAACATACTATGCGGTTACTTCTATTAATATGTGCTGCTACTAGCTACTACTACTAACAACTAATACACCTACTAATACTAATACTGCAACTACTGCTACTATTACTGCTACTACTACTACAAATACTACTACTAATGCAAATATTATAACAGCAACGGGTGTTATAGCTTCCACTATTATAACTGCTACTACCCCTACAACTACTACCATTACTATTACTAAAACTTCTCCTACTACTATTACCCCTGCTGCTACTACTTCTACTACTATTCTTACTACTACTACTTAAACTACTACCACTATTACTACTGCTGCTACTACTTCTACTAGTACTACTGCTTCTACAACTACTTCTACTGTAACTGCTACCACTTCAACTACTACTACTATTCCTATTGCCACTACTACCACTTCGACTGCTACTACTACTACAACTACTAGTCCTACTACTACTCCAACGACGACGACGACAACAACAACTACCACTAATACTACTATTGTTGCTGATGCTACAACAATAACAACAACAACTACTACTACTACTTCTACTACTGCTACTACTACTACAACTACTCCTACCTCTACTACTACTACAACTACTGCTGCTACTACTGCAACTACTACTTCTACTACTACCTCTACTACTACTTATGCTATTGTTACTTCACTTCTTCTACAACTAATACTACTAATACCACTACTTCTCCTACAACTACAACTATTACTACGAATAATACTACTAATGCTACTACAACTACTGCAACAACTACTACTATTGCTACCACTGCTCTGGTGGCTGCCACGAAAACTAACACTACTACTTCTACTACTACTACTACTTCTGCTACTATCACTACAACTACAACAGCAATAATTACTCGTACTAATACTACTAATACTACTACTACTTCTACTACTGTACCTCCTTCTACGACTACTTCTCCTACTACTGCTGTTGCTGCTGCTACAGCTGCTACAACGACTTATACTACAACCACTACTAGTACTTCTACTACAACTACAACTACATTAACAACAACAAAAACTACTATCGCTCCTACTACCACTACTACTACGACTACTACTGCTACTACTACTAGTGCTACTGCTACAACAACAACTACTACTACTACAACTACAACTACTACAACTACTACAACTACTACTACTACCACCACCACCACCACTACTACTACAACTACTACTACTACTACTACTCCTACACCTACTACTACTTTTACTCCTACTACTACTCCTACTACTAATACTACTACAACTACTACTACTACTACAACTGTAACTACTACTTCTGCTACAACACTACTTCTGCTGTTGCTACTAGTACTACTACTACTACTCCCATTAGTACTGCTACTATAGCTATTACTACTTCTATTCCTACAGCTACAACAACTACTGCTACTATTGCTACTACTGCAGTTGGTACTACTACTACTACAACAACAACTGCTACTGCTACTACTACTGCAACTACTACAGCTACTACTACTACTCCTGCTACTGTTGTTGCTCCTACTGCTGCTGCGACTACTGCTCCTACTACAACTACTACCACTACTACTATTGCTACTGCTGCTGCGACTGCTGCTATTGATGCTAGTACTACTACTCCTACCACTACTATTGCTACTACAACAACAACAGCAACAATGACTACTGCTACATCTACTATAGCTAGTACTCGACTACTGCTACAAATAATACTATTGCTACTACTACCACAACGACAACTACTACTACTACTTCTGCAGCTACTACTACTACTTTTGCTACCGCTACTACTCATACTACTAATAGTACTACTACAACAACAACAACAACTTCTGCTACAACTACTTCTGCTACCACTACTACTACAACTGCTTCTACTACTACTACTACAACTACTACAGCTACTACGACTACTACTAATACAATGACTACTACTACTACTCCTCCTCCTACTACTACTACTACACCTACTACTACTACTACTACTACAACTACTACAACTGCTACGACTACTACTAATACAACGACTACTACTACTATTACTCTTCCTCCTCCTACTACATCAACTACTACTACTACCACTAATACTACTCCTGCTACTCCTATTACTACTACTACTACTACTACACGTGCTCCTACTCTTTCAACTGCTGTTGCTACTACTACTATGTTTACTACTACTACTGTTGCTACTACTACTACAACTACTACCACTTCTACCACTACTAGGGCTACTACTCCAAGTTCAACTATTACTACTACTACCACTTTTGCTAGTACTCCTACCACAACTACCACTACTACTACAAGTCCTACAACTATTACTACTACTACTACTATTGCTACTACTGCTACTACTACTACTATTGCTACTACTACTACAACTTCTACAACTACTACTACTACCACTAATATGACTACTACTGCCATATCTAATACTACTAATGTTAGTTCTACAATTACTACTACTACAAACACAACTATTAATACTACTACTTCTGTAACTACTCCCACCACTACTACCACTACTAAGATAAGTGTTGTTGCGACTGCTATAGCTATAAGAACAACAACAACTACTACTGCTATCACTACAACTACAACAACAACAACTACAACAATAATAACTACTTCTGCTACAACTACGACTACTACTACTGCTACTACTACCACCACTACTGCTACTACTACTACAACTACTATTGCTAGCACTAGTACGGCTGCAAATAATTCTACTACTACTTCTGGTACTCCTAATACTTCTACTATTACCAGTATTACTACAATAACGATAACAATAGATACTGCTACTATTACTACTCCTACAACTAACACTACAACTACTACAATTACTACTACTACTACTACGGCTACAACTCTTGCTATGTCTGCTGTTATCACTAAAACTAGTACCACTCCTCCTACTACACCTACTAGTACTACCATTATCACCACTACTACTACTAGTACTTCTACTACTACTACTACTACTGCAACAACAACCACTACTTCTACTACTATTACTCCTACCACCACCACTACAACTACTACTACAGCTGTTGTTGTTGCTGCTACTACAACTACTGCTACTACTCCTACTACAACTACTACTGCTACCACTACTCCTACTATTTCTACTATTACTACAAATATTACTACTACTCTTGCTACTACACCCACTTGTACTACTATTGCTAGTTCTACTACTACTATTTCTACTACTACTACTACTGCTCCTACTATTTCTTCGATTACTGCAAGTAATACTACTATTACTAGTCCTACTAGTACTAATACTTCTTCTACTACTACTATTTCTACTACTATTGTTACTACTACTACTACTACTATCACAACTACTTCAACAACAACCACTACTACTTCTACTACTACCACTTTTCCTAATAATGTTATTACTGCTACTAACACTGCTACTCCAACTAATAATACTTCTGCTACTACTATTGGTACAAGTATGAGTATTACTAGTACTACTACTACTACTACTAGTACTACTACTACAACTTCTACTAGTATTACTACAACTACTATTATTGCAAATACTACTACTACTGCTCCGACTACTACTACTACCATTTCTACTACTACCATGGCTACCATTGCCTACAACTGCTACCACTATTTTGACTACTACTACTGCTACTACTGCTACTATAAATTCTTATACAAGTTCTTCTGCTTCTACTACTACTACTATTGCTCTAGTACTACTACTACAACAACAAATACCACTTCTACTACTACTTCTACTGCTACCTCTCCTATAACAACAACAACTACTACTGCAACTACTGCTACTGCTACTACTACTAATACTATTACAATGATTACTACTGTTGCTACTGCTATTGTAACTACTATTGCTACTACTTCTTGAATTACTGCTACTACTACTGCTTCTACTACTTCCACGACTACTACTACTACTTCTACTATTGCTGTTCTGCTTTAACTACTAATAATACTACTACTGTTGCTACAACAACTACTACTACTACAACAACAGCAACTTCCACTACTTCTACTTTAACAGCTACAACAACTGTAGCCGTAGGTGCTACTGCTACTACTACTACTACAGTTTCTACAACTACTACTGCTCTTGCTGCTGCTGCCACTACTACAACTAATAATACAACAGCTACAACTACGACTGCTGCTACTGCTCTTAGTGCAGATGCTACTAATACTACTATTCCTTCTAATTCTCCTACTAATAGTACTATTTAAACTGCTATTACTACTACTACTTCAACCCCTACTACAACCACTACTACTACTTTTATTACTACTAAAGCTACTACAATTGCTACTACTACTACTAGTACTACAACTACAAGTACTACTACTACTAATATAACTACTACTACTATTGCTACTCCTACTACTGTTACAACTACTATAGCTACTACTACGATTGCTTCTACTGCTACTGCAACAACTAGTGCTACTGCTACACTTGCTGCTACAATTACTGCAACTGTTGCTGCCACAACTATAGCTACTACAACTACTGCTACTACTACTGCTGCTGCTACCACTAATACTTATACTACTACTACTATTGTGTCTACTAATACTACTACTACAACACCCACTAATACTACTACTAATGCAGTAGTTGTTGTTGTTGTTGCTACTACTACTATTACTAATGTTGTTGTTGTTGTTGTTCCTACCACTATGACTACTAATACGACATCGCCAACTCCTATTACTATTGCAACAACATCTACTGCTACTACACAACTACTGCTTCTACTACTACTACTACTACTGCTACTACTGCCACCACAGCAGCTACTTCTACCACTATTACTACTACTACTACTACTGCTACGATTAAAACTAACGATGCTACTAATGCTTTGATATAGGACAACTACATCCTTTTCTCATAATAAAATTAGAGATCCAGTCCAAGTTGAATTCCAACTTCAATTAGGATCCGTCAAGATTCGTACAACTACAGTCTGAAGATCATATCTCCTAAGATATTGATCCAAATCCAATAAATAACTATCCGTTGGAAAGCTGAGATCGATTCCTACAAATCTCTTATTTAATATTTTGGATAATTCAGACTTTGTACTAATCAAAATTAGGATTTATTCATCAATCCGAGTCAATAACAGTCCTAGCCCAATAAGGAATAGGATTTATATATCTTTATTTAAGATATGTTTAGTAGAATTCTTAGTAGAGTCTAAATTCTATTTTTAGTCTACACCAAGTAGGACTCCGAGTTTATCAGAGGACTATAAATAAAGCCCAAGGTTGTAACAAAAAGAAAAACGTTTCTATCAATAATATTCTCTTATTTTGGGTTTGTTCCCTTTCCATCTTCCTTGTGGATTTAAGGATCTATCTGGTGAGAAGACGGTAATCTACTTCCTATCCCTCGTGTCCTCTCCCATTGCATCAAGAGGAGATGGTGCTTTTCCTCCTACCCCTTGTGCCCCCTCTCCCCGCTGCATCAAGTGGTATCAGAGCAACGTTGTTCTTGAGCTCAACTCCATTAATTGCAGTTGGTGGCGATAATTCCATGGATAGTGATGTAGGAGATTATCAAAATTGAGATTTGATTAAACAAAATTTTCTTGCTTCTAGCACTAGAAATTCTAAAGCTTTGAAACAGATTGAAATTAAGAACCAAATTCATCAATTGATCGCCAAAGAGGCATGCAGTCCAATGTCTTGGAGATCAACAGACGATGGTATTCAGGAAAACCAAAACCTTGGTGAGCGAATATTCCATACTTTCATGGCTATGAGAATTTAATTATTTGGATCGATGAAGTTGAGAAATTCTTTAAGTTTATTGAGATTCCTGAAGAGAAGAAGGTGACAATTGTTGAATACAAGCTTGATGGTTATGCTTCATCTTGTTGGGAGCAAATGCAAGTCCAAAGAACACGTGATGGCAAACCAAAAATTCGCTCATGGCTGAAGATGCGTAAACTATTCAACATAAAGTTCTCAAAAGGGGATCAAAATCAGGTAAAGCAGATCTCTCATCCAAAGGCTTCTAGAATTGAAATCAATGGAGACAACCATGAGGTATTAATTCCACATCTTAGTAATTTTCCTTTAGTATTGAATTATCAAGTCAAAGAAGAGGTTGTGGATTGTGTGGAAGACAAACAAACTAGTGAAAAATTTATTGAGAGCCGCAAAGATTCTTTCTTTGATGAATTAGAAGATCATACAAAAGTAGTTTTGAATATTACAGAAAATTTTCAAGAGACTATCTTTGAGAATTCATATGAATCAGTTGATAATCTTGAAGGCTGCAAGAAAGGGTTTTCTACTTGTGAAAATATTGACTGTGCTACTCAAGATTATTCTTTGAAGTCAGCAAAAGACAACTCTCTTGAACAATAAGAGAAAATTTCTACAGTAGTTATCACTATACAAGATTCAAAATTTGCAATGGCATATTCAAATTATTATCACAATTGTCAGCAAACATGCGAAGAATACTTTCATTGCATGACAACAAAGCATAAGTTGGTGTGCATGAAAAATTTATTTCAAATAAGGTCAAAAGGAATCCAGCAAAAGTTCAAATGGTTGTGTCGAAGGAAAATAGGAGATCAAAGTGCTGAAGATGTTACTCGAAGAAATCTTATTGGTTTACATCATCAAGTTGTATGTTGGAAAGAGTTCAAGTGGAGCACAACTGCACCAACGGAGACTCCAATCTTTGACTTGAGGACAAGTCTTTTACAAGTAGAGGGGTTTGATGTAGGACAACTACTTTTTTTTCATAGTAAAATTAGAGGTCCAGTCCAAGTTGAATTCCAACTCCAATTAGGATCCGTCAAGATTTGTATAGCTACAGTTTGAAGGCCATATCTCCTAAGATATTGATCTAAATCCAGCAAATAACTATACGTTGGAAAGCTGAGATCGATTCCTACAAGTCTCTTATTTACTATTTTGGATAATTCAGACTTTGTATTGATCACAATTAGGATTTATTTATTAGTTCGAGTCAATAACTGTCCTAGCCCAATAAGGAATAGGATTTATATATCTTTATTTAAGATATGTTAAGTAGAATTCTTAGTAGAGTCTAAGTCGTAGTTTTAGTCTACACCAAGTAGGACTCTAAGTTTATTAGAGGGCTATATATACAACCCAAGGTTGTAAAAAAAAAAAAAAGCTTTTCTATCAATAATATTGTCTTATTTTGGGTTTGTTCCCTTTCCATCTTCCTTGTTGATTCAAGGATCTATCTGGTGAGAAGACGGTGGTCTTCTTCCTATCCCTCGTGTCCTCTCCCGCTGCATCAAGAGGAGATGGTGCTCTTCCTCCTACCCCTTGTGCCCCCTCTCTCGCTGCATCAAGAGGATCTATCATGGTGAGAAGACGGTGATCTTCTTCCTATCCCTTGTGCCCTCTCCGTCTGCATCAAGCGGATCTATCATGGATCTATCATGGTGAGAAGACGGTCTGCTTCTTCCCATCTCTCGTTCCCTCTCCCGCTAAATCAAGAAGAAGATGGTGATCTTCTTCCGACCCCTTGTGCCCCCGCTCCCCGCTGCATCAAGTGGTATCAGAGCGACGTTGTTCCTAAGCTCAACTCCATTGATTGTAGTTGGTGGCGACAACTCCATGGATAGTGATCTAGGAAATTATCAAATTCGAGATTTGATTAAACAAAATTTTCTTGCTTCTATCTCTAGGAAGTATAAAGCTTTGAAACAGATTGAAAGTGAGAACCAAGTTCATCAATTGATTGTCGAAGAGGCTCATGGTCTGAAGTCTTAGAGATCAACAAACAAAGCTATTCAGGAAAACCAAAACCTTGGTGAGGCGAATATTCCATACTTTCATGGCAATGAGAATTTATTTATTTGGATCGATAAAGTTGAGAAATTCTTTAGGTTTATGGAGATTCCTGAAGAGAAGAAGGTGAAAATTGTTGAATACAAGCTTGATGGTTATGCTTCATCTTGGTTGGAGCAAATTCAAGTCTAAGAACACGTGAAGGAAAACCAAAAATTCGCTCATGGCCGAAGATGCTTAAACTATTCAACATAAAGTTTTGAAAAAGGGATCAAAATTAGGTAAAACAGATCTGTCATCCAAAGGCTTCTGGAATTGAAATCAATGTAGACAACCATGAGGTATTAATTCCACATCTTAGTAATTTTCCTCAAGTATTGAATTATCAAGTTAAAGAAGAGGTTATGGATTGTGTAGAAGACAAACAAACTAGCGATGAATTTATTGAGAGCCCCAAAGATTCTTTCTTTGATGAATTAGAAGATCATACAAAAGTAGCTTTGGATGTTATAGAAAATTTTCAAGAGACTATTTATGAGAATTCATATGAATCAGTTAACAATCTTGAAGGCTGTAAGAAAGAATTTTCTACTTGTGAAAATATTGACTATGCTACTCAAGATTATTCTTTGAAGTCATCAAAAGCCAACTCTCTTGAACGACTAGAGAAAATTTCTATAGGAGTTATCACTATGCAAGATTCAAAATTTGCAATCGCATATTCAGATTATTATCACAATCGTCAGCAAACATGCAAAGAATACTTTCATTGCATGACAACAAATTATAAGTTGGTGTGCACAAAAAATTTATTTCAAATAAGTTCGAAAGGAATCCGGCAAAGTATCAAATGGTTGAGTCAAAGGAAAATAGGAGATCAAAGAGCTGAAGATGTTACTCAAGGAAATCTTATTGTTTTACATCATCAAGTTGTATGTTGGAAACAGTTCAAGTGGAGCACAACTGCACCAACGGAGACTCCAATCTTTGACTTGAGGACAAGTATTTTACTAGTGGAGGGGTCTGATGTAGGACAACTACATTTTTTTTTATAATAAAATTAGAGATCCAACCCAAGTTGAATTCCAACTCCAATTAGAATCCGTCAAGATTCGCACAGCTATAGTCCGGAGGCCATATCTCTTAAGATATTGATCTAAATCTAGCAAATACCTATCCGTTGGAAAGCTGAGATCGACTCCTACAAGTCTCTTATTTACTATTTTGGATAATTCAGACTTTCTATTGATCAAAATTAGGATTTATTTATCAGTCCGAGTCAATAACTGTCCTAACCCAATAAGGAATAGGATTTATATATCTTTATTCAAGATATGTTAAGTATAATTCTTAATGGAGTCTAAGTCTTATTTTTAGGCTAGACCAATTAGGACACTTAGTTTATTAGAGGGCTATATAAACAGCCCAATGTTGTAACAAAAGAGGAAGACTTTTCTATCAATAATATTCTCTTATTTTGGGTTTGTTCCCTTTCTATCTTCCTTGTGGATTCAAGGATCTATCATGGTGAGAAGACAGTGACCTTCTTCCTATCTCTCGTGCCCTCTCCCGCTAAATCAAAAAGAAGACGGTGATCTTCTTTCGACCCGTCGTAACCCCCCCCCCCCAAAAAAAAAACCTCCTCCTCCTCGCTACATTATACTTCTACTACTACTGTTAATTCTACAACTACTTCTATAACTACTTTTTACAACTACTGCTGCTACAAGTACTACTACTATAACTACTACTCATACTACTACAACAACTACCACTACTTCTTCCTCAATAACACCTACTTCTACTTCTCCTACCACAACTACTACTACAGCTGCTACCGCTACTACCACTACTACTACTACTTCTACTACTGCTACAACAACAACTACTACTACTACCACTACTGCTGCTGCTGCTGCTACTACTACTACTACTTCCACCACTACTACTACTACAACTGCGACTACTACTACCACTACTGCGACTACTACTACTACTTCTACGGCTACTACTACTAATATTACTAGTAATACTGTACTGCTACTACTCCCAATACTACTACTAATACTACTACTGCTATTATAGCAACTATTGATAATAATATTACTACTACTACAACTATTCCTACTACTACTACAACAACAACAAGTATTACTACAACAACTACTGGTACTACTGCTGCTATTGCAACTACTGCAACTAATACTACTAATACTAATAATGCTACTACTACTACTTCTTCTACTACTGCTACTGCTACTATTGCTGCTAGCACAACATCTTCTCCTCCTATTGCTACTTCTGCTACTACTACTTCAACAACTTCAAATATTATTACTACTACTATTGCTACTGTTGGAACGACTACTGCTACTGCTACTACCACTGTTACTACAAATGCTACTACTTCTTCTACTACTACTACCACAACTATTATTACTAATACTTCCACTTCTGCTGCTACTGCGACTACTACAACTTCTACTTCTACTACTGCTTCCACTACAACTACAACTCCAGCTACTACTACTACTACTACTACTACTACGGCTACTACTACTGCTACTACTGATGTTGTTGCTACTACTACTATTATTACAACAACTACTGCAGCTACAAATGCTATTGCTGCTACTATCACTACTATTACTCCTATTACTACTACTACTACTACTTCTAGTACTATTAGGACTACTCCAACTTCTACTACAGTTCCAACTACTACTACTAGTAGTGCCAGTCATACTAATACTATTACTCCAAACACTCCTACTACAACTACTTCTCCTACTACAATAACAACTACTGTTGCGGCTGTTATAGCTACTACAACTACTACCACTACAACAACTACAACTACTACTACAACTAGTGCTACTATTGCTACTATAGTTGCAACTACTGTTACTGTTATTGCTACTACTGGTACTTCTATTACTACCAATGCTACTACTATTGCTAATATAACTTCTGCTACTACAACAACAACAACTACTACTTCTACTATAGTTGCTGCTGCTACTAATACGGCTACTACTAAAACAACTACTACTACTAGTGCGACTACTACTACTACTACTACTAGTACTGCTTCTGTGATTACTACACTACTGCTACTGCTATTACTAATACTACTACAACAACTACTACTGCTACTGTTGCTGCTATTCCTGCAACTACTACGAAGACTACTACTTCAACTACTTCTCCAAATACTACTTCTCTTACAACTACTACTACTCCTACTACTGCTGCGACTACTTATATTATGGCTACTACTACTACTCTAGCTACTACAACTACCGTTACTACTACTTCTACTACAACTATTACTATAAGTACTACTATTACTACTACTAGTATTGCAACTACTACTACACTACTACTACAACTACTACTACTAGCACTGCTACTACTCCTACAACTACTACTATTACAACTACTAATACTACTACTACTACAACTACTCCTATAGCTATTACTACTACTGCTACTGCTACAACAATTACTACTACTCCAACTCGTACAACTACTGTTGCTAGTACTTCTACTACAACTACTTCTACAACTATTACTGCTGCTACTACTACTCTACTACTACTACGACGACTACTCCTACTGCTAAAACTACGACGACTGCAACAACTCCTATTGGTACAACTACGACTACAACAGTTAATACTACTGCCACTACTACTGGTACTACTACTACTCCACCTACAACTACTTCTATAACTATGACTAGTATTACTACTACAACTACTACTGTTGCTACTACTACCACTACTACTAGTAGTATTACTGCTACTATGACTTCTACTCCAACTCTTACTTTTACCACAACTATTATGACTTCTACTACTACAATAACTACTACTAGAACCCCCACTGCTACTACAATTTCTACTACTACTATTACTACTCATATTACAATAACTACTGCTACTGCTACTGCTACTGCTACTACTACTACTACTATTATAACTACTACCTTTACTATTAAAGTGACAACTACTACTACATCTGTTGCTACATGTACTACTACTTCGCCTACGCTGCTCCTACTACTGCAACCACTACAACTACTCCCACTTCAAATACTACTAATACTATTTCTACTAGTACTACTACCACTACTGCTAGTATTATTGCAACAACAAGAACAATGACAACAACAGTACTAATAGCACTACTACTACTATTTCTAGCACTACTACTGCTGCTGCTGTTACGACTGCTACTACGACGGCTAGTCCTATGACTACTACAACAACAACTACTACCATTACTACTACTACTACCGCTACTACAACAACTTGCACGACTACTACTATGACAACTATTACTACTTCAACTACTACTACTACACCTGCTGCAGCTACTACTACTACTACTACTATTACTATTACAACTACAAATTCTACTCCTGGAAGTGCTATTACTACTGCTACAACTTCTTCTGCTACTACTATTGCTACTCTTACTACCACTACCACTAATACCATTACTACCACAAGTACTACTTGTACTTTTACTACTACTACTATTGCTACTACTGCTAGTACTACTACTGCTGCTACTGCTACAACTGCTACTTTTACTCCTTCTTATACTCCTACTTCTACTACTTCTGCTACTGCTACTACTGCTACTGCTACTACTACTGCTCCTATTACTACCACTACCACTCCTATTACTACTTTTACTGCTACTACAACAACAACTGCTACTACTACTTCTGCTTCTATTACTATTACTGCTACTACTACTACTACACTTACTACTACTACTACTACTACTATTACTACTACTACAACCACTACTTTTGCGATTGCAACTGCTACTACAACTACTACTACTACTACTATGGTTACTACTACTTCTATTACAACTACGACTACCACTAATGCTACTACTACTAGTACTGCTGGCTACTACTATACAACTGCTACAACTACTACTGCTAGTACTACTGCTGCTGCTACTGCTACAACTGCTACTTCTACTCTTCTTCTACTCCAACTTCTACTACTTCTGCTACTGCTACGCCTACTACTTCTACTACTACTCCTATTACTACCACTACCACTCCTATTACTACTTTTACTACTACAACAACAACAACTGCTACTACTACTTCTGCTTCTATTACTACTACTGCTACTATACTACTACACTTACTACAACTACTACTACTACTACTACTACTACTACTACTACTACTACTACTATTATTATTACTACTATTACAACCACTACTGTTGCTATTGCAACTACTACTACAACTACTGCTACTACTAATACAGTTACTACAAATTCTATTGCAACTACGACTACCACTAATGGTACTACTACTAGTACTGCTGGCTACTACTATAGAACTGCTACAACTACCAATGATAGCACTACTACTGGCTTGTGAAGGAAGGCTAAGGATAGCTTATGGCCGAAAGCGCATGCACCTACTTACCCCTGTCTGTACTATTACTACAGTTTGTCTGCTGCGCATGCTTTATCTGTACTATGCGCATGCACCTACTTACCTCTGTTTGTACTATTACTACAGTTTGTCTGCATTTCCTGTAGCGGAAGCGAAGTCATGCTTATCGCTTCTGCTTGTAACTACCACTACCAGCCCTATATAAACCAGTGGGCAGATATCAAATAAAATCATCGGAGAAAGAGTTTGAGGTCACTTCTCTGGCTAATTAATTCCTGTAAGTTCTTTGTTTTAATCCTGGCTTAAGGCGTTATTTCCTATTTTTCGTTGGCATTCTTCCCCGCGCATGACTGGTATCAGAGCCTGGTTGTTATTGATTTCTGCTTAAAGCCTAGTTTTTTGGGATCTTTCCTACAATTTCCTTCACTACGAGCACCTTGAGGATTAAGTAAAGTCTGGGAGTTTAAACGATTGATTTGAAAAGAGGAAAAAGAACGGATCTCGTCTTGGCAAGAGAGCTGAAAGACCAAGAAAGACGTCCGTGTGATTCTCTTCATCTCATCCTTCCGTTTGAACAACCTACCTAGCTTAAAAATCTTTGGGTTCGTTGATGTCCGATGTTTGGGAGAGGTCTGTACAAGACTGGTATAGCAAATCAAAAACCGCTAATCTAGAGTACCTTGATTTAACTACCTCTCAGGGAGTAACCCTAAGCCAGTTAGCCAATAATTTGGCCGTTGTTTATGATAGAACTTACCTTTCGTCCAGAGTCCATCTCAAGCATTTCAAACAAATCCTTGAACGCTATGAGTGTCTTGAACAAGAAATTCTAGGGTTAAAAAAGGCGGTTGAGCCCTTAACCTCAGTTTTTCTAGACAATCGACCACCATCCAGTGAGGAACTTCGCAGCCTGATTATAAAACTCCTAAGGAAGCCAAGTTACCCAGGGGATAGTTCTCCAGAGGACCTATACCTAACACTGAAAGAGATCCAGGAAAATTTGTGCTTCCTGGTGCAGTTGCAGGAGAAGGTTCCTAGAGAAGCGAAAGGCAGGTTACGGGTATTCCGTGACCCATTCCAAATTTTGAAGGAGGAAAATAGCAAACTCGGCGACAGCAGCATTGCACAATGGCCGGGCAACCATCCTCCTCCACCTCACTCCCCCTATTCGAAGATAGGATCAGGGAATACAGTCGAGGGCGGCGAAAGCTCCACAATGCGCAGCAAGGGGCCAGGAGGCTCGGAAGGCGCCTAGCTGGAAAATCGCTGCCACAACAGGTCCTTGAGCAGCACATTGATCCGCAAGCTGATCTCAGGACCTCAATGAAGGAGATGGCCTCTATCATCCCTGCAGAGGTCCTGTATCATTCAAGGAGCGACGACAACCACCACCGGGTTTACATGCATAGGTCTGAGGAGGCCATATTATGTACAGATGATGATCAGCAGGACCGGAGATTCATTCAGGAAGAAAGCTTCCGGCAGCTCCTGCAAAGTGGCTTTAGGTATATCCATTTGGGTATACTCCAGGTGAGAATACAGGCCCTTCACAGGCAGGAGGAGGGCACAATGTCTCTTGTTCTCTTCAGGGACATTCGGTGGGTTGGAGATAGGTCCATAATAGCCACCATGGAAGTAGACCTGACCAGGGGAAGTCAGCTTGTCTACATCGTCCCCAATATTATGCTAACAATAGGGGATTTTTACAGGAATATCCAGGTGTCCATACTGACAAGAGGATATAAGCAGTGGCAAAATGGCGAGGCTAATCTGCTGATCACCAGGGGTCTTATCGGCAGACTCTCTAATACCCCCAATGTCGGCTTCGCATACGAAGTAGAAGGAGTCGAGAGTACCTCGTAAGCCACGGGGTAAGAGCACTCCCAGGAAGGCGGTATACAGCAGAGAGCCTCCAGGGACTCAATTGGGTCATTAGGCCAACAAAAGCCTCGGGCACACTACAGCCGACCGAGGTAATAAGCAAAGAATTAATTGACGGAAGTATTGCTCTTAGCTTCCGAAACTATGAAGATGTTACCCCACGGGTGTCGGTATACTCGAAGGAGGAAGAGTTACCGAGTGATGAGGAGGAAATCACCAGGAACATAGTAGCAGCGTTCCTGGTTTCAGAGTCCGACCACGAGCAGGCCGCTCCTGAGGGAATCCATGCAGGGGATGCACGCCTAGGGGCCTCTGCACCTCAGTCCATGGTTGTAACTCAGGAGAAGTCTGAAGACATGGACGAAACCTACTTTTCCTGCCTCATAGACAAGGAGTTCCAAGGAGGGGGAACAACTGACTATCCAGTCAGGAAGAAGGAGTCAGCAAAGGCCCAGAATCCCTACCGGGATGAAGGCGAGCCCGGACCAATCTGGGACAGGTACCCAGATGACGACATTGAAGAGGGCGGCAACGTAATCGCCGCAGGGTTCGAAGAAACCAGCCCCCATAGCGAGCTTGAATACCTGACGCTCAGGCGATTATCTGAGGCGCTCTACTCATCCAGCGCCGTCACCTCACCTTATCAGCCACCTGCAGATACATCGATGGGACCGCCAAGCTACCCCCCCGCAGAGGCTTCACACAGGTAGGGGCCAACTTTCAGGGTTCCTGAAAGGGCCACATTCCGAAGGGCAGTAAACAACGAGATGTGGACCTTACCCTCAGCCCAGCAAAATGGGGGAGCTCTCTTTGTCATCCCAGAGCAATTGGGAATGTTTGACGATGCATTCTCTCGATGGGAGTCGGTGACCAGGAATCACGTAGCCAGTATTGCCTTTACTGATGTCAGGGACAAGCTGGACTACATTGAGAATCCCCTTGGGGAAGTGGAGAAACTCACCTGGGTTCAGTGGCGAATGCAGTACAGCACCGAATACCAAGGCTTACTGACCACTGGAGAAGGGCGAGAGGGGACGCAGAACATTTTGTCCCAGATGAGGCATGTCTTCACACTGGAAGACCCAACCACGGGTTCTACAGCTATCCAGGACGAGGCCTACAGAGACCTCGAGCGTCTGTCTTGTGACAATGTCAAAAACATTGTCAAATTTATGAACGACTACCTGAGGCTTTCAGCTAAGACAGGAAGGCTGTACACAGGGGCAGAACTTTCTGAGAAGTTCTGGCTAAAGATGCCTGCGGACCTAGGCAGGCGTATCAAAGAAGCATTCGACCACCGATATTCGGGAGTGACGGTGGGAGTATTGCCTCGCATTCTCTTCGCGCACAAGTTCTTAGAGGCAGAATGCAAGGAGGCCGCCTTCAGAAGGTCGCTGAAGGATCTATCATTCTGTAGCCAGATCCCAATACCTGGCTACTATCAGAGGGAGAAGAAATACGGCTTAAGGAGGTCTACAACCTACCGAGGTAAGCCGCATGAAACCCATATACGAGTGGAGAAACGAAAGCACCTGATAAGAAACAGGAAGTGCAGGTGTTTTCTATGTGGACAGGAAGGGCATTTTGCACGAGAGTGCCCTAATGAGAAGCGGAATGTTCGAAGAATGGCTGTCTTCGAACAGCTCAAAATACCGGAGGACTATGATGTCCTATCAGTCCAAGAGGGAGAAGCTCAGAGCGACGCCATCTTCAGCTTTTCAGAGGGAGAAGGGGAAGAGCTAGAACATGCCCTCAAGGCACTACTTCCCAGCACCAGAGAGACAATTTATATGCTAGGAGAGCTTGAAGGGAGTTATCGGCCACTCATCAAGTTACCAGTAGAACAGATGAGTTGCCTGCACCAATGGGAGCATAACGAGTTCATACTAGCACAGTATGAGAATTGCTAGTGCTGTAGGAGGAAAACACTGCAAAGAGCAAGGATCCACTGCTCGGGGTGTAAGGTAACTGCGTGTAACCTTTGTGGCCCCTTTTATTTTAAGGAGCAGGTTCCAGTTACACCGGCAGCACCAGCACAGCTTTCCTCGCACCAACTGATCCAGGAGCAGCAGTACTACATATCTTGGTGCAACGGTGAGATCGAAAGACTGAAGGCAGAAGTAAATTACTACAAAAGGAGAGTGCAGCAGCTGGAATTGGAAGGCGAGCTCCTCCAGAGCCGGAACGAGCTAGAAGAGGGAGATAGACTACGGGAGAAGGGCAAAGGAATCAGTAGCACTGAGGGAGCAAATGTGTGGATACAAGAAAGTATCCACAAGGTTTCTACCACGGGCCCGGAGGAGAAGCAGCAGCAACCTGGGCAAAGGATTGTTAAAAACATGTTATACAACATGCAGGTCAAACTCGAAATCCCTGGTCTTTCTAAATTTCAGGTCAGGGCGATTCTAGACACAGGAGCAACCACCTGTTGTATAGACGAATCATCTATCCCACTGGAGGCCACTGAAGGGAATAGCTTTATCGTTCACTTCAGCGGCATAAATTCTAAGCAGACTGCCAACCGCAAGCTGAAACAGGGGCGTATGTATATTGGCGAAAATATCTTCCGTATCCCATACACATACAGCTTTCGGATGGAGCTTGGAGACGGGATGCAAATGATAATTGGCTGTAATTTTATCAAAGCTATGCAGGGAGGGGTAAGAATTGAGGGAAGTATTGTCACATTTTACAAAAACCTCATCGTTATCAATACAACTCCAGTTGCAGCCATGACAGCAGCACTTGAAGAGCTTGACTTGGAGGAGGATGAATACATCAGCATCCAGGAGGCCGTGTACTACAACCAGGAGAAAACTAGGGAGACATTCGTAAGAAAATTTGAACCCCTGATAAAGCGGCTCAAGGATGCAGGGTACATCGGTGAGAACCCCCTCCAGCACTGGTCGAAGAATCAGGTGGTCTGCCACCTCGATTTGAAGAACCCAGAGTTTACCATCACCGACAGACCCCTGAGGCATGTGACGCCTCAACTTCATGATGCCTTCAAAAAACATATCCAGGCCTTGCTGGATATAAAGGTAATTAGACCAAGCCAGAGCAGGCACAGGACAACCGCCATTATCGTCCACTCCGGCACAAGTGTTGATCCAGCAACGGGGCGTGAAGTCAAGGGCAAGGAACGCCTCGTCTTCAACTACAAAAGGCTTAATGATCTAACCAACAAGGATCAATATAGCCTTCCCGGCATCAACACGATCTTGAAGAGGGTAAGCCGGAGCAAGATATATTCAAAGTTTGATCTGAAGAGCGGATTCCACCAGGTTGCAATGCACCCGGATTCGATAGCATGGACCGCTTTCTGGGTTTCGGAGGGACTGTATGAATGGCTGGTAATGCCGTTTGGGCTAAAGAATGCACCAGCGGTGTTTCAGAGAAAAATGGACAAGTGTTTCTCAGGTACAGAGCATTATATGGCAGTATACATTGATGATATTTTAGTTTTCTCAGAGACAGAAGAGCAGCACGCAGAACACCTGAAAAACATGCTGAGGATATGTGAGGACAATGGCTTAGTCCTAAGTCCTACAAAGATGAAGATTGCTGTCAGAGAGGTTGAGTTCTTGGGCGCCATCATCGGCAGCCAGAAGGTAAAACTCCAACCTCACATTATAAAGAAAATTACAGCTGTCCAGGATGAAGAGCTGAAGACCACCAAAGGGCTCCGGTCATGGCTTGGTATATTGAACTATGCCCGTAGTTATATACCAAACTTGGGCAAGTTACTGGGACCGCTCTACGCCAAAACGAGCCCTACAGGGGAAAAGAGGTGGAACTCACGGGATTGGGACCTGGTCAAGCAAATCAAAAATTTAGTACAAACGCTGCCAGACCTTGAGGTGCCACCCGAAGAAAGTTACATGATACTAGAGGCCGACGGCTGCATGGATGGGTGGGGAGGCATCTGTAAGTGGAAGATGCACAAGTTTGACCCCAGATCAACTGAAAGGGTGTGTGCATATGCAAGTGGGAAATTCAACCCTCCCAAATCAGCAATTGACGTGGAGATACATGCAGTAATGAATTCTCTAGAGTCCCTAAAAATTTATTACCTTGATAGGCCCGAGCTGATCATTAGAACTGATTGCCAGGCGATAATCAGTTTCTTTAACAAATCAGCTGGTAATAAGCCATCCAGGGTAAGATGGCTTGCATTTTCTGACTACATCACAGGGACAGGAGTCACCATTCAGTTTGAACATATTGATGGGAGCAACAATCAGCTGGCAGATTCACTATCCCGTCTTGTTCACTCTGTTATAAATGCAGGATGGCTAGCAGAAGCGGAGCAGGAGCGCCTGCACTTAATATCACTAGCATTACAGGCAGCCCAGGCGCTACCTCAGGACAGCCAACTGCACTATCTGGCAGGACTATTGCACCAGTTCTGCAATACAAGCAACTACTCCAACTCCTCAGCACCAAGTCAATTTCCCCCGCTGCACGAGCTTCAATCAAGGCTGACCTACAGCACATCGAGGAACAAACCACCCGAGAGGCCATATCAGCGCTGATCCAGTTTCGGGAATTACATGCCTTGAAGACCAATGAGTGCTACAGGTTACAAGCCACAGATAAATTTTGGGCCCAGTGGTATCCATCTACGCGGCAAGTAGATGAGCAATTGGGCCGGGCCCTTAACCTGACTATTTCTTCAGCCCATCGAGCTCGTTCTTTTCATCTCTAGGTCCAGGCCCACTACCCACACCATCAGCAGAAGCGTGGTGGGCTGGCTTGTGAAGGAAGGCTAAGGATAGCTTATGGCCGAAGAAAAGTAATAGAGTGCTGCGCATGCTTTTATCTGTACTATGCGCATGCACCTACTTACCCCTGTCTGTACTATTACTACAGTTTGTCTGCTGCGCATGCTTTATCTGTACTATGCGCATGCACCTACTTACCTCTGTCTGTACTATTACTACAGTTTGTCTGCATTTCCTGTAGCGGAAGCGAAGTCATGCTTATCGCTTCTGCTTGTAACTACCACTACCAGCCCTATATAAACCAGTGGGCAGATATCAAATAAAATCATCGGAGAAAGAGTTTGAAGTCACTTCTCTGGCTAATTAATTCCTGTAAGTTCTTTGTTTTAATCCTGGCTTAAGGCGTTATTTCCTATTTTTCTTCTGTATTCTTCCCCGCGCATGACTGGTATCAGAGCCTGGTTGTTATTGATTTCTGCTTAAAGCCTAGTTTTTTGGGATCTTTCCTACAATTTCCTTCACTACGAGCACCTTGAGGATTAAGTAAAGTTTGGGAGTTTAAACGATTGATTTGAAAAGAGGAAAAAGAACGGATCTCATCTTGGCAAGAGAGCTGTAAGACCAAGAAAAACGTCCGTGTGATTCTCTTCATCTCATCCTTCCGTTTGAACAACCTACCTAGCTTAAAAATCTTTGGGTTCGTTGATGTCCGATGTTTGGGAGAGGTCTGTACAAGACTGGTATAGCAAATCAAAAACCGCTAATCTAGAGTACCTTGATTTAACTACCTCTCAGGGAGTAACCCTAAGCCAGTTAGCCAATAATTTGGCCGTTGTTTATGATAGAACTTACCTTTCGTCCAGAGTCCATCTCAAGCATTTCAAACAAATCCTTGAACGCTGTGAGTGTCTTGAACAAGAAATTCTAGGGTTAAAGAAGGCGGTTGAGGCCTTAACCTCAGTTTTTCTAGACAATCGACCACCATCCAGTAAGGAACTTCGCAGCCTGATTATAAAACTCCTAAGAAATCCAAGGACCGTTCGATCTCCGCTTGCAGCGACAATACCGCCTTTCACTACAGGCCGCCTGAGCATCAAACTTCGCGCGGAGCGTGGTGGGAGAAAGGTGACGACACAAAGAGCGGGATCGTGCTCGGCCGATGGAGCGGTCTACCCGCGCTGTTCACAGCGAACGGTAGGGAGGGAACGTGGTGGACCCATCATAGTCTGCCTCTGTTCCTTTAATAAAGCGGATGTGCCAGCCGCTTTTGTCTGGCACCTTTTGCTTTTTAGTCACAAGGGGCTTATCCTCTCGTGAATTATTGTACTAGTGTGTCGGTTGGTGGGTGGGAATGAGCTGTAAAGGTTGCTATGGGGCCCAGTAGGCACCCGGACCTTATCTCCTCCTGCCTATAAAACCACCCGAGGAGTCCTCTGGGAAGGGCAGTGGCAGCCGGCAGCAGGCTGTGCCTGGGCTGCTGGCTCGGCGATCCTTGGAGTTTCTATTAAAGCTTTTAATTTCCAATGAGATCTGCGAGTTTCCCTTCTCCTTATTCTTATTGGGAGCCTGTCTTTTGTTATCTTCTCATACGCGCCCCATACTGGTATCAGAGCTGGATCAAGGGATCTGTTACTGGAGTCGGTGGCGGGACTTTGCTTCTGTTCAGTCAGTAGTACACGATCAGTCGGCGTCTGCTGTCCGCATGAGGTACGGGTATTATGCTAATCAGGCAAGGGTTACGGGTATTATGCTTTCTGGGTGATAAACCGATAGGAAAAAGAACAGGTCCGTAAGCCCAAGGGCACACCTGTGTGATCCTAGAAAGTTTTAACCTAGCGAGGAACTGCCCTGCCTAACCCTGGATAGGAACTGCCTGGAGCACATCTGCAGGCGGCGGAAGCTGCTTGGAACCTGACCCAGTAGAGATGGTGTCACCAAAGACTCTGCGTAATGGAGCAAAGAGCAAAAGAGAGGTTGCTCTTCACTTCTGGAAATCCAAGGACCGCTCGATCTCCGCTTGCAGCGACAATACCGCCTTTCACTACAGGCCGCCTGAGCATCAAAGTTCGCACGGAGCGTGGTGGGAGAAAGGTGACGACACAAAGAGCGGGATCGTGCTCGGCCGATGGAGCGGTCTACCCGCGCTGTTCACAGCGAACGGCAGGGAGGGAACGTGGTGGACCCATCATAGTCTGCCTCTGTTCCTTTAATAAAGTGGATGTGCCAGCCGCTTTTGCCTGGCACCTTTTGCTTTTTAGTCACAAGGGGCTTATCCTCTCGTGAATTATTGTACTAGTGTGTCGGTTGGTGGGTGGGAATGAGCTGTAAAGGTTGCTATGGGGCCCAGTAGGCACCCGGACCTTATCTCCTCCTGCCTATAAAACAACCCGAGGAGTCCTCTGGGAAGGGCAGTGGCAGCCGGCAGCAGGCTGTGCCTGGGCTGCTGGCTCGGCGATCCTTGGAGTTTCTAATAAAGCTTTTAATTTCCAATGAGATCTGCGAGTTTCCCTTCTCCTTATTCTTATTGGGAGCCTGTCTTTTGTTATCTTCCCATACGCGCCCCATACTACTCCGACAACTACTACTATTACAACTACTAATACAGCAACTATTACTACAACTACTCCTATTGCTACTACTACTACTCCTACTACTACTACTATTACTACTGCTGCTGATACTACTACTACTTCTACAAGTATTACTACTAGGACTACTACTCCTACGGCAAAAACTACTACAATTGCAACAACTCCTATTGCCACTACTATTGCTACAACCATTATTACTATTGCTACTACTACTTCTAGTACTCCAACTGCTACTACCTCTACCATTACTACTACTAATACTACAACTAGGACTAGTACTACTACTACAACTACTATTGCTACTGCCACTACCAATGCTACTACTACTACTACCACTACTACGACTTCTACTCGAACTCCTATTGCCACTGCTAATTCCACTACGACCTCTGCTACTACAACAACTACCTACCAGAACTACTACTGCTACTACAACTTCTACAACTACTATTACTACTGCTATTACTATAACTACTGCTACGTCTACTACTACTACTACTACTACTACTACCACCACCACCACTACTACTACTACTACTTCTACGGCTACTGCAACTACTATTACGGCTACTTCTACTCCTTCTTCTACTGCTGCTTCTACATCTTCTGCTACTGCTACTACAACAACTACTACTACTACTACTACTGCTACTGCTACTATTATTAATACTATTGCTCATATTACAACTATTATGACTCCTATTACTAGTTCTACTACTATTACTACTGCTACTGCTACTACAAGAACAACTTCTACTACTACATCTAGTTCTATTACTACTACTATTACTACTATTACTACTACGCCTACTGTAATTACTACTACTGCTACTACTGCTACTACTACTATTACAATTACTACTATTACTACTATTGCTATTGCTATTGCAACTACTACTACTACTATTGCTACTACTGCTACTTCTACTACTACTACTATTCCTACTACTACTACTACTACTATTATTACTATGACTTCTATTATAGCGCTACAACAACTACTACTACGACCACTACTGCTGCTGCAACTGCTGCTGCTGCTAGTACTACTGCTACTACTACTCCTACAGCTCCTACTCCTACTCCTACTATAACTACTACTTCTACCACAACAACAGCAACAACAACAAAAACTACTACTACTATTATTACCACGTCTACTACTACAACTACTCCTATTGCTACTACTATTCCTATAACTACTACTACTGCTACTTCTACTGCTACTACTACTACCACTATGACTATTACTACCACTGCGACTGCTACTACAACTACGACCATTGTTGCTGCTACTACTATAACTAATATTACTACATGTAGTACTACTATTGCTGCTACTGCTGTTGTTGTTGCTGCTACTACTACTTCTCCTACAACTACTTCTTTTGCTACGCTAGTGCCACTACTACAATGACTACTTCTACTACTACTACTACTACTAGTACGGCTACCACTACTTCTGCTACTACTACTATTGCTACTACTTTTGCTACTACTACTATTGCTACTACTATTGCCACTACTACTGCTACTATTCCTCGAACTACTACTACAATAATAATAACAACAACAACAACAACAACAACTACTACTACTACTACTACTAAAATTGCTACTGCTACTACACTTGCCATAATTACTGCTACTGCTACTTCAACTGCTGCTACTACAATTACTACCGCAACTACTAGTGCTACTATCAGTGGTACTGCCACTATTCTTGCTACTACTCGACCACTAGTACTATGGCGGCTCTAAGTATTACTACTACTACAACTACTACAACTACTGCATCTTCTCCTACAATGGCTACTTCTATGACTACTCCTACGAAAACTAAAACTACTACTATAATATTACTATTGCTAATACTGCTACTGCAAATACTAATAGTAATACCACTACTTCTACTACTGTTGCAACTACTACTATTACTTCTGCTACAACCATTGCTACAATTATAGCTAGTATTCCTACTACTCCGACTAGTACTGGTACTAATATTACTGCTACTACTAATACCAATAGTAATACAACTACTACCACCACAAACACTACTACATCTTCTTCTTCTTCTTCTTCTTCTTCTTCTTCTACTACTACTACTACTACTACTACTACTACTACTACTACTACTACTACTTCCCCTACTACTACTGCTATTGCTTTTACTACTGGTACTAATACTACAACAACAACTACTACTACTTGGACTATCGTTGCTTCTACTTGTATTTCTACTACCACTATTACTACTACTGCTAATGCTACTGCTGCTACTGTTGCTACTACTGCTACGACTACTACTATTACTACTGCTACAATTGCTATAGCTACAACTACCACTACTATTACTACTTCTTCTACTCCTAATACAAGCACAACTACTACTGCTACTACTTCTTCTATTCCTACTACTCTTGCTATTAGTATTGCTACTGCTACTGATACAACAACTACTACTTCAACAACTTTTACTACAACTACTGCTACTACTACTACTACTAGTACTCCTAATACTGCAACTACTACTACTACAACTACTGTAACTACTGCTATAATGGCTACCTCTACTACTACTACTCGTACTACTACTACTTCTTCTACTACTATAACTACTACTAATACCAATTGTATTACTACTACTACTATTACTACTACTACTACTACTACTACTTCTACTGCTACTTCAGCTACTTTTATTGCTACTTCCATTGCTTGTACTCCTATGACTCCTGCTACAACTTCTACGACTACTACCACTACTATTGCTGCGACTACTTCTCCAACTACTACTAATTTTGATACTAATACTACTACTATTTCTACTAGTTTCACTACTTCATTATTACAGCTACAACAACTACTACTACCACTACTATTATTGCTACTACATCAACTACTACTGTTGCGACTGTTGTTGCTTGTACCACTACTACAACCACTAATATTGTTGCTGCTACTAATGCTACTACTAGTCCTACTACTACTACTTCTCCTACACTTATTGCTACCACAACTCCTACTCCTGCTACTTCTACTAATACTACTAGTACTACTACTACTTCTACTATTGCCGGAACTACTTTTGCTGTCATTAGTACTATTTCTCTTTCGGCTACTACTATTACTACTACTAATCCTGTTACCACTACTACTACTACCTTGACTACTACAACTACTACTACTACTACTACTACTACTACTACTACTACTACTACTACTACTTCTGCTGCTTCTACTTCTGCAGCTACTGCTACTACTACTAACACTACTACTACAACAGATACTGCTTTTACAACAACAGCAGCTACTAGCACTACTGCTACTACTACGACTATGACTACGACTGCTACTACTACTACAACCACTACTAGTACTACTATGACAACTACTACTGCTGCTGCTTCTATTCCAGCAACTGCAGCCACTGCGGCTGCAACTGCTACTACAACTGCTACTATTACTGCTACTACTACTACTACAACAACTAGTTTTCCTACTACTACTGCTGCTAATACTTCTGCTACTACTCCTATTGCTACTTCTATTGCCACTACTGCTACTACTACAACTTGAACTACTACTACTACTACTACTACTACTACTAAAACTTCTACTGCTACTAAACTTGCTACAGCTACTACTACTTCTGCTTCAACTGCTGCTGTTACAACTACTACTGCAACTACTACTGCTACTAGCAGTGCTACTGCCACTACTCTTGCTACTACTCTACCAATAGTACTACGTCGGCTCTTAGTACTACTACTAATACTACGACTACAACTACTACAACTACTGCAACTTCTGCTATAATGGCTATTTCTACTACTACTTCTACAATAATACTACAATAACTACTAATAATACTAATAATACTACTGCAACGAAAGTGTGGTGGAGAGTAGATCGCTTCTTATCTATCCTACCAAATAAGATGCCTTAGTGGATGCGCCCTTGTAAAGCTACTTTCCTAAAGCAGCTTTTGTACAGTCAAGCTACTTTTGGAAAGCTACTTTTGTAAAGTAGATGCGATCTTATTGCATCGGCTGGTGTAAAGCTACTTTTGTAAAGCGGATGCGATCATATCGCATCGGCTGGTGTAAATCTCCTCCTATAAGAAGAGGACTTGCATAATGGAAAAAAAGCATCGGAGTTTCTATCATCCGAGTTTCTAAGCAAAAGCGTAGAGTTATCTGTGAATTTCCATATCTTCTCCTTATTCTCTTTACGCTCTGCAACTCTGCAACTCCCGACCGCCGTTGCGACAACCATCGGGCCCCGACAATGGTATCAGAGCTTGTTAAAGATATGGAGGAGGAAAACCCACAAAGGTTAAGGTACAACGATTTTTAGGTAAGGGTTTGTGATTACCATTTTGCTTACTACTACGCTTCAGGCTTTGAGCTAAAATTATACTTACTAGAATTCTTGCTTTGATGGTATTATGCGAACTGGAATTAAATTGTTGGTATTATTCGTGCCGAGTGAAAGACTAGGCATAAGGAAAAAGAACAGGTCCTAACTTGGCAGCCAAGGCGAGAGGCCGTTTGTAAGCCCAAGGGCACACCTATGTGATCATAGCTAATGTCTTAACCTGGTGTGGAACTGCCCTGTTTAATCTAGTTTGGAACTGCCCTCAGAAGCAATTCTGGTAGGTAAAAATTAGCTCTCATGTCTGATTCATGGGAAAAGTCCATACAGGAATGGTATGATCATTCCCGAACCTCTAACCTAGAGTACCTTGACCTTGCTTCTACCCAGAAAGTTTCCACAAATCAACTAGCACACAACCTTGGTGTAATTTTTGATAAAATTTGTCTCTCATCTAGAGTTCATTTGAAAATTTTTAAGCAATTACTAGAGCAGCACCAAAACCTAGAGAAAGAAGTAAGAAGTTTAAGGTCTTCATTAAAGGACCTGACAGAAGTATATCTAGACAATAAGCCCCTTACAAAACAACAAATCAGGGAGTTAGTTGCTGAAACTACTCAAAAGTCTAGCTTAGCTGAAGAGGGAACCCTTGAGCTTACTAGGTATCTAAGGAAAAGGCTTGATAAAATTGAAACCCTACTTGCAAGCGTAACTGAAAGGCCTAAAGAACCAAAGGGCCAACTAAGGGCTTTCAAAGACCCGGTAACAATCTTGCAGGAAGAAAAGGACAAGCTACAAGGCTAAATGGCTGCAAGGCGAAGCACTTCGCAAGCCATACAGTGTAGGACTTGTCGTCAACCTCAGCTCCAGTACCCCTATTCAAAGATCAAATACGGGGGTACAGGCGAATCTACCGGTGTCTTCACAATGCACAACAAGCTGTGAAGAAGCTTCAACAGCGCCTTACTGGAGGAGTAGGCCCAGTCCACACTCTAGAGAAGCAGATTGATCCACATGTTCAACTGAGGCTTTCTATGCAGAAGCGGGCCTCTATTGTACCTGCGGAAGTACTTTACCATTCACGAAAGGATGACATCCACCACAAAGTCTAAGTCCACAGGTCGGAGGAGGCCATAGTATGCATGGACGGCAACCAGGTGGACCGAAATTTCATCCAGGAGGACAGCTACAATCAGCTGCATAGGAGTGGAATGCAATACATCCACCTCGGAGTATTGCAGGTACGTATCCAAATCTTGCACAGACAGGAGGAGGGCACGCTAGCCCTAGTCGTCTTCAGGGACAACCGGTGGATAGGTGACCAGGAAATTCTGGCAACCATGGAAGTTGACCTAACAAGAGGAAGTCAACTGGTCTATGTGATCCCTGCACTCATGATGACCATCGATGACTTATTCAGGCACACCCAAATCTCAATCCTGACCAGAGGCTATGAGAACTGGAGAGGTGGCACTGCAAACTTGCTGATCACCAAGGGATTGGTCGGAAGACTAACAAATACCCCCAACGTCGGCTTTGCCTATGAAGTACAAGGCATCGTAGACTATCTCACAAGTCATGGCGTCAGGGCACTACCAGGGCAAAGGTACTCTACAGTAGAGCACCAAGGGCACGGATGGATGATCTGACCAGCACAGACGATCAACCTAGTGCAACCTACTGAGGTTCATTCAAGGACCTTAGTGGACGGGACAATTGCACGACAATTTTCTGGCTATGCTGCGACCTCTACTAGGAAAACTCCTTATTATAGCATTGAAGATAAGGAAGTTGATGGTGATGAAGAAGAACTGGCTCACGCCGTAGTAGTTCTAATGGAAGATGCTGACTCTGAGCTGGATGAGGAAGAGTACAGCTACTTTGATACCTTGTCACCAATCACTGATTCAACAAGTGATCTATGTTACCCATCCCAACTACTCCAAATAATTTGGGATGAGTCCCCCGACGAGGATGGAGATTTTATCAATCCATTCTCTGTGAAAAACAATAGGGTGAGCCCAACCTCATCACCACCCTTTTTGTCTAACCTTGTGGCTGCAGGCTTTGAAGAAGAACAGGAGGAGCCTGATCCGAGACTAGAGTGCCCAACTATGAAGAAGCTCTCGGAAAGATTGTATTCAAGTGCAATCACTACAGCCACATCTCCCTATAGGCCACCCGGTGATGCAGCCATGGGACCTCCAAGATACCCCCCGGCAACTAATCTGGGACCATCAACATCGGCACCAGCGTTCGCAGAACAGAGAACTGCGACACGATTCAAAGGAGGGATGAATAATGAAATATGGACCATCCCATCAGCACAGCAGGCTGGGGGTGCCATGTTCATCATCCTAGAGCAGCTGGGCCTATTCAATGACGCATTCAGCAGGTGGGAATCCATTGCAAGGAACCACGTTGCAAGTCAAGCATTTACCGACCCACGGGACAAGCTGGAGTACATTGAGAATCTCTTAGGAGAGATTGAAAAGCTAACGTGGATCGAATGGCGGATGAACTACGGGGAAGAGTATCAAGCCCTAGTCAATTCTGCCGAAGGACGGGAAGGAACTCAGAATATCCTTTCCCATATGAGAAGAGTCTTCTCCCTAGAGGACCCAACACAAGGGTCAACCATGATCCAGGAGTCCGCCTACAGAGATCTTGAAAGGCTATCCTGTGACAACGTCAAAAATATCATTCAATACATGAATGATTATATGAGGCTAGCAGCAAAGACAGGAAGACTCTATGTGGGTGATGAACTTTCGGAAAAGTTCTGGCTAAAAATGCCCGGAGACCTGGGCAGGAGGATTAAAGCGGCCTTTGAGGTAAAATACCCTGGCGTAATTATTGGGGAATGCCTAGAATCTTGCTCGCTTACAAGTACCTAGAGGAAGAGTGTAAAGATGCTGCCTTCAAGCGGGCCTTGAAGAATTTATGATTTTGCTGCAAGATTCCCATACCAGGCTACAACAAAGACAAGGAGCGAAAGATAGGCCTTCGAAGGTCAAAGATGTATAGGGGAAAGCCACATGATTCCCATATACGTGTAGAGAAGCATAAGCATCTTATAAGGAGCTAGAGGTGCAAGTGCTATCTCTGCGGCCAGGAGGGGCATTTTGCACGGGAATACCCCAATGACAGGAGAATCATAAAGCGGGTTGCTATCTTTGAGCAGTTCGAAATTCCTGAGGACTGTGACATACAATCAGTCCAGGAAGGGGAGGATCAGAGTGACGATATCTTCAGATTCTCAGAAGGCGAGGACAATAACGATGAGCTACAAAAGTCAATACAAACGCTCGTGCAAGAAGAGTATATCTACATGCTCGGAGAGGTAAATGGTGGCTACAGGCCATAGTACGACTCCCAGAGCATCAATTAAATTGTCTTCATAAGTGGTAGCATAACTCTTTTATCCAGCCCCAGCAGGAGGATTGTGCCTGCTGTAAAAGAAAAACTATGCAAAGGGCAAGGATTCATTGCCTGAATTGCTTTGTTACTGCCTGCAACCTTTGTGGACCCTATTATTTTAAGAAAGAGGTTCCAGTCGCGCCAGTAGCGCCAGCCCCTTTCTTTCCTCAGAAACTAATCCAGCAATAGAGGTACTACATTGCATGGTGTGAAGGGGAGATGGCAAGACTGCAAAAGGAGGTGGACTACTATAAAGGGAGACTGCAGGAGTTTGAACTAGAAAAGGACCTCGCAGATGATTTCAGATGCTTGAACAAGGGAAAAGAAGTTGTGGAAGATTCAAAATATCCTAAAGAGGAGCTCACCAACATCCTCTATTAGGAGTATGTGAACAAAACCTCCATAGAAGCAAAACCAAGCTCGGGACCACGACTGGTTAAAAACATGCTATATAACATGCTTCTGGAGTTTGAAATTTCAGGAATCCCTAGATTCATGGTCCGAGCAATCTTGGACACCGGAGCCACCACATGCTGTATTGATGAAGGATCGGCACCGGCGGAGGCAATCGAGCAAAACTGCTTCGAAGTTCATTTTAGTGGAATCAACTCAAGACAAGCCGCCAGGAAGAAACTCAAAGGAGGGCGGATGTTCATAGGAGAAAACATTTTCAGAATCCCTTACACCTATAGCTTCAGAATGGAGCTGGGCGATGGCATCCAAATGATCATAGGATGCAATTTTATAAAAGCCATGCAAGGAGGGGTAAGGATAGAAGGTAACATGGTTACTTTCTATAAGAATCTTACAGTTATTAATACTACCCCAACCGCATCTGTGTATGCTTCTCTTAAATAACTAAGTCTGGAAGAAGATGAGTACATTGATATCAAGGAATCAGTGTATTATAATGAAGAGCAAAGCAGGGATTTGTTCATATAGAAGTTCAAGCCCTTGATGAAAAGGGTGAAGGAAGCTGGTTATATTGGGGAAGAGCCCCTGAAACACTGGGCAAGGAATAAAATTGTCTGCTGGCTAGATATTAAGAACCCGGACTTCACGGTCTCAGATAAGCCCCTGAAACATGTTACGCCTCAGTTGCATGACTCTTTTAAAAGACATGTTCAGGCACAGCTTAATCTAGGCATTATCAGACCAAGTAAAAGCCAGCACCGAACAACTGCCATCATTGTTAACTCTGGAACCAGCATAGATCCTGCAATTGGGAAGGAGGTGAAGGGGAAAGAATGAATGGTGTTCAACTATCGGAGACTTAATGACATCACCAATAAAGATTAGTATAGTCTCCCACGTATAAATACAATCCTAAAAAGGGTATGTGGTAGTAAAATCTACTCTAAGTTTGATCTTAAGAGTAGATTCCATCAAGTGGCCATGCACCCAGACTCCATCGAATGGACAGCCTTTTGGGTTCCTGAAGGTCTATATGAATGGCTGGTCATGCCATTCGGTTTGAAAAATGCACCTGCTGTGTTCCAGCGAAAGATGGACATATGCTTTCAAGGTACGGAAAACTTCATCGCTGTATACATTGATGACATGTTAGTGTTTTCCCAGACAGAGCAGGAGCATGCAGAACACCTCCGAATCATGCTGCAAATTTGTGAAGAGAATGGGCTCGTCCTCAGCCCAACAAAAATGAAGATAGTAGTTGCAGAAGTAGAATTCCTTGGGGCAATAATCAGCAATCAGAAGATCAAATTACAGCCCCACATTGTCAAAAAGATTTCGGAATGCAAGGAGCAGGAACTGACAACTTTGAAGGGGATAAGATACTGGCTGGGAATTCTCAACTACGCTAGGAACTATATCCCTAACTTGGGAAGGTTGCTGGCCCCCTTATACGCAAAGACGAGCCCTACTGGAGAATGGAGATGGAATGCACAAGATTGGGACCTTGTCAGACAAATTAAAAGGCAAGTGAATGAACTGCCAGATTTGGAGATTCCCCCAGAGAGGAGCTATGTCCAGAGACAGATGGCAGTATGGAGGGGTGGGGAGGAATTTGCAAATGGAAGAAGCAAAAGCACGACCCCCGATCCTCAGAAAAAGTCTGTGCCTATGCTAGTGGGAAGTTTAATCCTCCCAAGTCCACAATTGACGCCGAACTAATGCTGTTATGAAGACCCTGGAGGCGTTAAAAATTTATTACTTGGATAAGGAGGAATTAACTATCACGACAGACTGTCAGACAATTATCAGCTTCTTCAACAAGTCACCTGGAAACAAGCCCTCTAGAGTCAGATGGCTTGCCTTCATGGATTATATAAGTGGGATTGGTATCCCAGTTCATTTTGAACATATTGAGGGAAAGGACAATCAGTTGGCTGATGCCCTCTCCAGTTTAATATCTCATTTAGCTTATGCAGGATGGCCAACTGAGGAGCACCAGATCAACCTGGAGCTAGCAGCCATGGCTCTACAAGAAGTCCGCGCAGCACCTCACAAGGGAGCCCAAGACCAGCCAGCAACGATGCTGGCAGCGTTATGCAATACGCACAGCTCATCCGGCTACTTGGATGCAAACCACTACCCACGGACGTTCATCACTCCATCAGAAGTGACATCCGGCACGTGGAACAACAGGCCGCAAAGGAGGCACTTGCAGCCCTCATCCAGCTTCGGGAAATACATTCCTTAAAAACTACGGAATGTCTATGATTGCGGAAGTTTGATTATTCCTGGGCACAATGGTACCCTTCCATTAAGCAGATTGACGACCAACTTGAGCGCGCCGTCAACATCACTATCAGTTCAATTCAGCGTACGGGCGCCTTTCAGCCGACTACACAACAGAAGCGTGGTGGAGAGTAGATCGCTTCTTATCTATCCTACCTAATCAGATGCCTTAGTGGATGCGCCCTTGTAAAGCTACTTTCCTAAAGCAGCTTTAGTAAAGTAAAGCTATTTTTGGAAAGCTACTTTTGTAAACCGGATGCGATCTTATCGTATCGGCTGGTGTAAATCTCCTCCTATAAGAAGAGGACTTGCATAATGAAAAAAAAGCATCGGAGTTTCTATCATCCGAGTTTATAAGCAAAAGCGTAGAGTTATCTGTGAGTTTCCATATCTTCTCCTTATTCTCTTTACGCTTTGCAACTCTGCAACTCCTGACCGCCGCTGTGACAACCATTGGGCCCCGACAACTACTACTATAATATTACTATTACTAATACTGCTACTACAAATACTAATAGTAATACCACAACTACTACTGCTACTACTACTACTACTACTTCTTCTGCTACAGCTACTGCTACTATTATAGCTAGTACTCCTACTACTCCAACTAGTACTACTACTAATACTACTACTACTACTAATGCTAATAGTAACACCACTACTACCACCACTACCTCTACCACATCTTCTACTACTACTCCTCCTCCTCCTCCTCCTCCTCCTCCTCCTCTACTACTACTACTTCTACTAATACTACTACTACTACTACTACTACTACTACTTCTCCAACTATTACTACTATTGCAGTTACTATTGGTACTGCTACTTCAACTACCACTACTACTACTTCGACTTTTGCTTCTACTTCTACTTCCACAATTACTACTACTACTACTACTACTACTACTACTACTACTACTACTACTACTACTATTACTACTACTTCCACTACCACTACTACTACTTCTGCTATTGCTACTACACTTGCGATTAGTACTGCCACTGATACTGCTACAACTACTACTACTTCTACAACTTTTGCTACTACTACTGCTACTACTACTAGTAGTAGTACTCCTAGTACTGCAACTACTGCTATAATGGATACTTCTACTACTACTCCTACTCCTACTACTACTACTGCTGCTGCTTCTACAATAACTACTACTACTAATACCAATTGTATTATTACTACTACCACTACTACTACTACTAGTACTTCTACTTCTACTACTACTTCTGCTTCTTTTATTGCTACTTCTATTGCTTGTATTCCTACGACTCCTGCTACTACTGCTACTACGGCTACAACTTCTATGACTACTACCACTACTACTGCTCCTACTACTACTTCTCCAACTACTACTACTTTTGCTACTACTACTGCTACTATTTCTACTAGTTTTATTACTTCTATTATTACAACTACAACAACTACTGCTACTACTGCTACTATTGCTACTACTGTAATTGCTGCTAGTGCTATTGTTGTTGCCCGTACCACTACTACAACCACTAATATTGCTGTTAATACTCCCACTACTACTAATTCTCCTACACCTATTCCTACCACTACTCCTGCTCCTGCTACTTCTATTAATACCACTACTACTACTACTACTACTACAACAATTGTCGGAACTACTTTTGCTGCCATTATTATTACTTCTCCTTCGGCTACTACTACTACTACTACCACGACTACTACTACTACTACTACTACTACTACTACTACTACTACTACTACTACTACTACTACTACTATTTCTGCTACTTCTACATTTGCAACTACTGCTACTACTACTAACACTACTACTACTACTATGGATACTACTTCTACTACACTACTACTATTGCTACTACTGCAACCACTACTAGTACTACTATGACAACAACAACTACTACTGCTTCTATTTCAGCAACTAAAGCCACTGCAGCGACGACTACTACTACAACTGCTACTGCTACTACTACTACTACGACTACTATTGTTAAAGTTACGGCTGCTACTACTACTACTCCTCCTCCTACTACTACTACTACTGCTGCTACTACTAATTCGCCTACTACTACTACAGCTGCTGCTGCAGATGATGCTACTACTGCTGCTGCTACTACTGCAGCTAATACTACTACAACTGGTTCTACAACTTCTGCTACTGCTATTGCTGCTACTGCTACTAATACTACTACTCCTTCTTCTCCTACTAATACTTGTACTGCAACTCCTACTGCTGCTTCTACTACTACTGCTACTACTATTGTTGCTACTGCTGTTGCGGCCCTTGCTTCTGCTGCTGCTAATACTATACTGCTTCTACAATTGCTACTATTGCTACTACTACAACTAGTACAAGTACTGTTACTACTACTAGAATTACAACTACTTCTTCTACGACTTTTGCTACTCTTATTACTACTACAGCTGCTACTACTTCAAATGCTACTACTACAATTGCTACTGCTCCTGCTGCTACTATTATTACTGCTGTAACTACTATAGCTACTACTGCTACAGCTAGTGCTACTGCTATTATTATTGACACTACTACTAGTACTACTGCTACCACTACTACTACTACTACTGCTGTGACTACTACTACTACTACCACAACTACTACTACTGCTACTACCACTACTACTATTACTACAACTACAACTACAATTATGGCTACAAATACTACTACTAATACTCTTCCTAGTACTACGACTGTTGTTGTTGTTACTATTGCTACTACTACAACAACTGCTACTATTATAGTTGTTGCTGTTGCTACCACTATTACTACAACTACGACTTCTCCTACTACTACTGCTACTACATTACTACTACTTCTACTGCTACTACTGCTGCGGCTACTACTACTGCTGCTGCTACTGTTAACACTATTACTACTACTACTACCCCTACTGCTACTATTGCTGCTGCTACTACTACTATTACAACTAATACAACTACTCATGCTTCTACTGCTACAGTTGCCACTACTACAACTACTTTTACATCTACTGCTACTACTACTACTACTTCAAGAACAACTACTACTACTTCACCTACTACTACTACTATTGTTATTGTTGCCGCCACTACAACTACTGCTACTGCTATTCCCACTGCTAATACTATTGCTATTTCTACTACTGCTACTTCTGCTACTACAGCTATAGCTAGTACTACTACTCCTACTACTACTGCTGCAACTACGACTTCCATTACTACAGCTATTACTACTGCTACTTCTACTGCTACTACTACTACTACTGCAACTGCTACTCATAATACTACTACTACTACTTTGATTACTATTGCTAATACTACTACTACTACTACTAATACTGTTACTACTACTACTACTGCTACTACTACATCTTCTCCTCCTCCTACTACCACTGCTGCCGCAACGACTACTACTACTGCTACTACTACTACTACTTCTTCTTCTTCTTCTACTAGTACTAATATTATTGTTACTACTACTTCTACTTCTTCAACTACTGCGAGTATGAATGCTACTACTCCTAGTACGGATGCTACTACTACCACTCCTGCTACTAATACTACTTCTACTTCTACAACTACTACTATTGCTATTACTGCTATGACTACTACTACAGAAACAACTACGGCTACTAACACTACTACTACAACAAATGCTACTATTATTACTTCTACCACACTTCTACACCTTCGTCAACTATTACTACTAGTGCTGCTACTACTAACACTATTACTACATCTACTGCCACTGCTGCAAATATTGCTTCTACTGCTAATACTATTACTACTACTACCCCTACTAATGCCTGTACTGCTGCTACACCTACTAATGCTTGTACTGCTGCTGCAACTACTACTGCAACTACTTTTACAACTACAAGTTCTACTAGTACTACTACTATAACTACTACTGCAACTACTATGACTTTTACAACCACTGCTACTAATGCTTTGTACCGCTACTACAACAACTACTACTACTACAACTACTATAACAACTACTGCTACTACTAGTACTACTACTATAACTACTATTGCTACTACTACTACTTCCACCTCTCCTACAATAACAACTACTACTACTCCTACAACTACTACTGCTTCTACTACAACTACCACTACAACTTCTACTACTTCTACTTCCACTTCTACTACTACTACTACAAATACTGCTACTTCTACTCCTGCAACTGTTGCTACTACTGCTACCAGTAACACTGCCACAACTACTACCACTACTACTATTTCTAGTACTACGGCTACAACTACTACTGCTGCTACTACTACAACTATTACTGCTAGTACTACTACTTCTACTGCTAGTACTTCTACTACTACAACTACTACTGCTAGTACTACTACTTCTACTGCTAGTACTTCTACTACTACTACTCTTTCTACTACTACCGCTACTACTACAATAACTACTACTACTTCTACTACTACTACCACTTCTGCAAGTACAACTATGTCTACCACTACTAAACTACTACTACAATAGCTAGCACTAGTACTACTACTACTCCTGCAACTATTACTATTACTACAACAACAACTACTATTACAACATCAACTACTGCTACTACTACTCCAACCACCACTACTATTTACTAGTAACACTACTGCTGCTACTTGTATCACCACCACTACTACAACTAATGCTACTCCAACCACTGCAACAACTACTACTACAACTACCATCACTATTACTTCTTCTTCTACTACTACTACTACTACTACTGCTGTTGCTACTACTACTACTACGGCTGCTGCTACTACTACTACTTCTACTACTACTACTACTACTACTACTACTACTACTTCTTCTAATACTAATACTACTATTACTAAGAGTACTACTACTACAACAACAACTACTACTACTCCCCCTACTACTAGTACTACTACTGCTACTCCTACACCTACCACAATTACCACTGCGGCTGCTTCTACTACTACTCATACACCAACTCCTGCCGCTACTAGTGCTACTACTACTACCAGACTCATACACCAACTCCTACTAGTACTACTCCGACTACTACTACTACTTCTACTGCTAGAATTACTACTACTCCTATTACTACTACAACTAAAACTACTTCCACTATTACTAATACTACTACTACTTCTACTACTACTACTTCTTCTGCTACTACTACTACTGGTACTAATATTATAAGTATTACTACTACTACTACAACTACTCCTGCTACTACTACTATTGCTACTATTGTTACCGCTCCTACCTCCACTACTACTTCTACTCGTAATACTACTGCTATTACTACTACTACTGATACTATAACTACAACTATTATGACTACTACTGTTACTAAGACTACAACTCATATAGCTACTGCTACTACAACCACTACTACTACTACTACTACTTCTGCTACTACTACTCCAACTCAAACTCCTACACCTACTATTATTCCAAATACTACAACTTCTATTACTGCTACAACGACTTATGCTGCTACCACTACTGCTACTAATACCACTTCTACTATTACAACTACTACTACTACCACTACTTCTACTACTACTGTAGCTACTCCTACTACTACTACTTCTTCCACTATTAATGCTAATACTACTTCTGCTACTACTACTCCAGCTACTAGTACTACTTTTGCTACTACTACTACTGCTATGGAAACTACTAGTATTTCTCCTACTACAACTAATATTGCTACTATTACTACTGCTGCTGCGGCTGCTTCTGCTTCTACTACTACGGCTACTAAAGCTACTACTATTAATTCTACTATTACTACAGCTACTACTCTCCTACTACAACTAATATTGCTACTATTACTACAGTTGTTACGGCTGCTTCTGCTTCTACTACTACTGCTACTAAACCTACTACTATTAATTCTACTATTACTACAGCTACTACTACTTCTCGTCCTACTACTGCTTCTACTGCTACTACTACTTCTATTACCACTACTACTACTCCTGCTACTACTATTGCTACTACTACTACTACCACTAATCTGACTACTACTACTAATACTACTACTACTACCACCACAAATGCTACTACTACTGCTACTATTACTACTATTGGTAATACTCCTACTGCTACTACTATTACCACTAACCCTACTACTACTACTAATACTACTACTACAACTTACACTACTACTACTACTACTACTACGACTAGGACTACTAATACTGCTACTACTACTCCTGCTACCACTACTTCGATGACAATAACTACAACTACTTCTGCTACTACTACTACTAAAACTACCTCTCCAACTACTACTACGATAGCTACAACTACTACACTATTGTTACAACAACTACTACTATAACAACAACTACTACTACTACTACTACTAGCACTACTAGTAGTACTATTACTACTACTATAACTACTACTAATAGTACTTCTACTAGTACTACTAGTATTTCGACTGCTAATACTACTAATACCACTACTACTACTACTACTACTACACCCACAACAACTACTACTACTATTTCTGCTACTACTACTCCTCCTCCCACTTTTACAACAACAACAACAACAAAAACTACTACTACTACTTCTGCTACTACTACTACTACCACTGCTCCGACAACTACTAGTATTTCTCCAACTACAACTAATATTGCTACTATTACAACTATTGCTGCGACTGCTTTTGCTTCTACTACTTCTGCTACTAAAGCTACTACTATTAATTCTACTATTACTATAGCTACTACTACTTCTCCTCCTACTACTACTTCTACTGCTACTGCTGCTGTTATTATTACTACTACTCCTCCTGCTAGTACTATTGCTACTACTACCACTACAACTAATCTGTCTACTACTACTAATACTACTACTACTACCACCACAAATGCTACTACTACTGCTACTACTACTACTATTGGTAATACTCCTACTGCTACTACTACTACCACTAACCCTACTACTACTACTAATACTACTACTACAACTAACACTACTACTACTACTACTATGATTCGGACTACTAATACTGCTACTACAACTACTACTACTGCTACTACTGCTACTCCTACTACCACTACTTCGATGACAACAACTACAACTACTTCTGCTACTACTGCTACTACAACAACTGCTACTGCTACTACTAAAACTACCTCTACAACTACTACTACGATAGCTACAACTACTACACTATTGTTACAACTACTACTAGTACAACAACTACTACTACTCCTACTACTAGTACTTCGACTGCTACTACTACTAATACCAGTACTACTACTACTCCTACTACTACTACTACAACTACTACTACAACTACTACTAGTACTACACCCACAACTACTACTACTACTATTTCTGCTACTACTACTACTCGTCCCACTTTTACAACAACAACAACAAAACTACTAGTACTACTTCTGCTACTACTACTACTAATAGTACTACTGTTGCTACTACTACCACTGCTCCGACAACTACTAGTATTTCTCCAACTACAACTAATATTGTTGCTATTACAACTATTGCTGCGACTGCTTTTTCTTCTACTACTTCTGCTACTAAAGCTACTACTATTAATTCTACTATTACTATAGCTATTATTACTTCTCCTCCTACTGCTTCTACTGCTACTACTGTTGTTATTACTACTACAACTACTCCTGCTACTACTACTGCTATAGTACTACTACTACCACTAATCCTACTACTACTACTAATACTACTACTACTACTCCCACAAATCCTACTGCTACTGCTACTACTACCCCTGCTAATAATCCTACTGCTACTCCTACTACCACTAACCCTACTACTACTACTAATACTACTACTGCAACTTACACTACTACTACTACTACTACTACTACTACTACTACTACTACTCCTGCTACAACTACATCGATGACAACTACTACAACTACTTCTGCTACTACTACTACTACAACAACTGCTGTTGCTACTACTACAACTACGTCTACAACTACTACCACTACAGCTACTACTAATACACTATTACTACAACTACTTCTACTTCAACAACAACAACTACTAGTCCTACTACTAGTACTACAAGTAATACTACTACTACTACAACTACTACTACTAATAGTACTTCTACTAGTACTTTGACTACTACTGCTACTAATACCGCAACTACTACTATAGCTACTACTACTAATGCTACTCACACAACTACTACTTCTACTATTTCTGCTACTACAAGTACTCCTCCCACTTCTACAACAATAACTATTACTACTACTACTACTACTTTTACTTCTACTACTACTACAACTAATATCACTTTTATTACTTCTGCTATAGCTACTATGACTACTACTGCTACTTCTTTTACTACTACTACGAATACTATTAATGCTACAACTACTACTACTCTAGCTATGACTACTACATCAACTACTACTACTACTCCAGCTACTACTTCTACTATGACTACTAATACTACTGCTACTACTACTACCACTACTAGAACTTCTACTACTATTATTACTACTACTACCTCTACCACTACTACTCCTGCCACTACTACTACACTACTACTAGAATTTCATCTACAAGCACAGCTCTACTCCATCAACTACTACTGTTCTACTATTAATACTACTACTACTTCTACAACTACTACACCTACTCCTACTACTACTACTACTACGAATACTGCTTCTACTACTACTACTTCTACTACTACAACTACTTCTACTACTACTACTGCTACTACATCTACTACTACCGCTTGTACTCTGACTTCTACTCATACATAGACACAAATTCCAACTAATACTTCTACTATTGCTACAAATACTACTACTCATTTTGTTATTTCTAGTACTACTGCTACTGCTATTGCTGCTACCACTACTACTATTACTACTACTACTTTTGTTACTAGTACATTGCCACTACTACAACTGCTATTACTACCACTAATACTATTATTACTAATGCTACTACTACTATTACTACCGCCGCCGCCGCTGTTGCTGCTGCCAGCACCACCACTACTACTACGTCAACTACTATAACTACTACTGCTACCACTGTGCTGCTTCTTCTGCTACTACAATCACAACTACTATAGCTACTACTACTACTGCTGCTGCTACTACTACTAGTACTACTACTCCTCCTACTCCTACTCCTGCTTATACTAATACTACTCATAAAACTACTACAACTCCAACTACTAGAACTAATACTACTACAACTACTAGTACTATTACTACTTCTATAGCAACTAATACTGCAATTGCTTCTATTGCAGCCGCTGCTACCACTACTACTACTAGGACTAATACTATTAGTACTGTTGATACTACTACTACTACTACTCCTCCTCCTACTCCTGCTCCTACACCTACTCCAACTCTTATCTATACTGCTACTACTAGTAGTATTTCTATTACTATTTCTACTAATACTACTACTACAAATCCTACTACTACTACTCCTACTATTACTACAAATACTACTACTACTACTACTACTACTACTTCCGTTAATACCACTACCACTACTACTACTACCAATCCCATTACTACGACAACTATTACTACTATTAGTACTATTACTACTACTATCACAACTATTGATACTCCTTTTACTCCTATTACTACTACAACAACTACAGTTACTACTCCTATTGTGATTACCACTACAGATAGCACTACTAGTTCTACTACCACTACTGCTGCTGCTACTACTCTTATGACTACTACTACTACTACTGCCAATACTACTACTACCACTACTACTGTTACTACTACTACTCCTACTACTACTACTACTTCTACTACTACTATTACTCTAGCAACTACTGCTACTTCTGCTACTACTACTACCTCTACCACTACTACTGCAACTACTACAACTACAATACTACTACAACTTCTACTACTAGCACTGCTCCTACTCCAACAACTACTACTATTCTACTATTAACACAAATACTACAACTTCTACAACTACTACAACTACTCCTAATGCTACAACTACTAGTCCTACGGCTGCTACTACTACTACTTTTGCTACTACGACTACTTCTACTACTACTACTACTACTACTACTATTACTACTACTACTACTACTACTTCCACTACAACTACTACTACAAGTACTCATAATGCTACTACTACTTTGCCTACTACTACTGCTACTACAACTACAACTACTGCTCCAACTTCTACTACTACAACTACTAATACTACTACTACTACTACTACTACTACTCCTACGACTCCTCCTACTACGTCTTCTACTACTATGACTACAACTACTGCTCTTGCTACTACCACTACTACTACTACTACTACTATTACAACTACTATAACTACTACAACTACTACTACTAATACTACTACTGCTACTACTACTGCTACGACTACTACTACTATTGTTCCTAATACAACAACTACTATCACAACACCTATTACTTCCATTACTACTACTACTACTACTACAACCACCACCACCACTAATCCTACTACTACTACTAATACTACTACTACTGCTACAACAACTACTACTGCTAATACTCCTACTCCAACCACTAACCATACTACTACTACCTATACCACTACTACAACTTACACTACTACTACTACTGCTATGACTACTAATACTGCTACTATGACTACTACTACTACTACCCCCGCGACAAGTACTTAGATGACAACTACTACTACTACAACTACCTCTACAACAACTACTACTATAGTTACTACTTCTACACTATTACGACAACTACTTCTACTATAACAACATCAAACACTACTCCTACTACTAGTACTACAACTAGTACTAGTACTACTACTGCTACAACTACTACTAGTAGTACTTCAACTAGTACTACTAGTAATTTGACATCTACTACTACTAATAGCACTACTACTACTACTACTACTACTACTACTACTACTACTACTACTACTACTACTACTACTACTACTACTACTAATACTACTACTACTACTACTACTTCCACAACTACTACTTCTGCTATTTCTGCTACTACTACTACTCCTCCCACTTCTACAACAGCAACAACAACAACTACTACTACTTCTACTACTACTGCTACTACAACTAACATCACTTCGATTACTTCTACTACAGCTACTACGACTACTACTGCTGCTACTACTACTACTACTACTACTAATACTGCTATAGCTACTACTATTCCAGCTACTACTACTACATCAACTACTACTACTACTACTACTACTAGTGCTACTACTTCTACTATGACTACTAATACTACTACTACTAGTACAACTGCTACTACTCGTACTACCTCTACCACTACTATTGCAACCACTACTACTAAAATACTACTACAACTTCTTCTACAAGCATAGCTCCTACTCAAACAACTACAACTGGCCTACTATTCTTACTACTACTACTACTTCTACAACTACTACAACTACTCCTACTGCTACTACTACTCCTACTGCTACTACTACTACTACTGCTACTATTACTACTACTGCTGCTACTACTTCTACTACTACTCCTACTTCTACTACTATGACTACTTCTACTACTACTACTACTACCACTTCTACTACTAGTACTAATTCTACAAGTACTACTACTACTATAACTACTACGCCTACTAAAACTACTACTACAACAACTATTACTACTACTGCTCTGACTTCTACTACTCCTACTGCTAATACTTCTACTACTACTACGACTCCTCCTCCCACTACTTTTACTACTGCAACTACAACTACTGCTCGAGCTATTACTACTACTTCTACTACTACTACCACTACAACTAGAACTACTATTACTACTACAACTACTACTACCACTACACTACTACTACTACTACTACTACTACTACTACTACTACACTACTACTACTAGACTACTACAATACTACACCTATTGCTACAAATACTACTAATACTACTACTACAAGTACTCCTACTATCGCAAATCTTCTTGCTAATGCGATTACTATTGCTACAACCACTACTTCTACTACTACTTCTTTTGTCGCTGCCACAATTGCTGCTACTGCTGCTACTACATCTATTGCTACTCCTACTACTACAAGTACTCCTACTATAGCAAATCCTCTTGCTAATGCGATTACTATTGCTACAACCACTACTTCTACTACTACTTCTTTTGTCGCTACCACAATTGCTACTACTACTGCTACTACATCTATTGCTACTCCTACTACTCGGCCTCCGACGACTACTACTGCTCCTCCTACTACTATTACTACTATGGCTCCTACTACCACCCCTACTTCTACACCTGCTCCTATTACTACAATTACAATTGCTACTATTTGTACTACTACTACTACTACAACTACTACAACTATTTCTACCACTACTACTACAACTACTTCTGCTACTAGTGCCACTACTACAACAATAACTACTACAGCTACTACTGCTGCGACTACTGCCACTCCTACTACTACTACTATTACTATAACAATAACTACTACTGCAGTTGCTGCTACAACTGCTACTCCTATTATTACTACTACAACAACTACTACTACTATTACTAAGACTACTACTACTACTACTACTACTACTACTACTACTAGTACAACAACTACTACTACATCCCCTACTACTATTACTACTACTACTACAACTACTCTTGCTGCTACTACTACAACTAGTACTATTACCGCTACTACCGCCAGTACTACTTCTACTCCTAATACTACTACTATTACTACTACTACTACAATTACCACTACTACTGCTACTATAACTACTACTATTACTACGACTACAACTGCTATAGCTATCGCTACTACTATCACTCCTACTACTACTTCTACTACTACTACTTCTTCTTCTACTACTACTCAAACAAAAACTCCTACTCCTACTATTATTCAAAATAATAATACTTCTATTACTCCAACTACAACATCTATTGCCGCTACTGCTACTAATACTACTTCTACTACTACTGCTGCTGCCGCTACTCCTACAACTTCTAATACCACTATAGCTGATCCTACCACTACTATTTCCCCCACTACTACTACTATTTCCACTACTACTGCTACTACTAATACTACTGCTGCTGCTGCTGCTACTACTAGTACTACTCCTACTACTATGACTGCTCTGACAACTACTGGTATTACTCCGACCACTACTACGGTTTCACCAATAACTACTACTGCTATTGTGGTGGCTTCTGCTTCTACTGCTACTGCTACTACAGCTACTACTATTCATTCTATTACTACTATAGCTACTACTACTTCTCCTGCTACTACTGCTTCTATTGCTACTACTACCGCTATTATCACAAATACTACTACTGCTACTACTACTGGTACTACTACCACCACTACCACCATTAGTCCTACTACAACAACAACTACTACTACTGCTACAACAACTAATCCTACTACTACTGTTACTACAACTACAACTTGTACTACTACTAATGCTACTACTACTTCCACTAATCCTACTACCACTACTAATACTACTACTACAACTTACACTACGGCTACTACTACTACTATAACTACTACTACTACTACTACAACAACAACAACAACTACTACTACTCCTACTACAACTACTTCAATGTTAACTACTACAACTACTTTCGCTACTACCACAACTACTATAACTGCTACTACTACTACACTACTACTACACTACTACTATAACTACTTCTACTGCAACAACAACTACTACTCCTACTACTAGTACAATTACTACTACTAGTACTAATACTACAAATAGTACTTCTACTGGTACAACAACTAGTACTTCGACTGCTGCTACTACTAATACCACTACTACTACTACACTCCTACTACTACTACTAGTACTACTACTCCCACTACTACTCCTACTCCTACAACTACTACTTCTACTATTTCTGCTACAACTACTAGTCCTCCCACTACTACAATAATAATAACAACTACTACTGCTACTACTTCTACTACTACTACTACTACAACTAATATTACTTCTTTTACTTCTATTACAACTACTATGACTACTACTGCTACTACTGCTATTACTATTTCTACTACCACTACTACTCCAATTGCTACTGCCACTATTATGACTACTACTACTGCTACTCCTCCAGCTACTGCTACAACTATGGCTACTAATACTACTGCTAATACTACTACAACTACTACTGCTGCTACTAGTGCTAGTACTGCTACTAGTGCTAACTCTACCACTAGTACTGCTACTACTACTGTTACAATACTACTACATCTTCTTCTACTAGCACTGCTCTTAATCCAACAACGACTACTATTCTACTATTAATATTACTACTACAACTTCTACAACTACTACAACAATAACTACTACTACTACTACTACTTCTCCTCCTACTACTACTACTACTACTTGTGCTACTACGAGTACTTCTGCTACTACTAATGCTAGTACTTCTACTACTACTACAACTACTACAAGTACTGTTACTGCTACTACTACCCTACTAATACTAATACTACAGCTGCTACTATTCATACTTCTACGACTACAACTACTAATGCTACTACTACTACTACTATGACTCCTCCTCCCACTACTTCTACTACTGCAACTACTATGACTGCTCTTGCTACTACTACTACTTCTGCTACTACTACTACAACAACAACTACGACTACTATTACTACTACTACAAAAACTGTTGCTACTACAACAACAACTATTACTACACCTATTACTACCAATACTACTGCTACTACTACTACTACTATTACTGCCACTATTGATGCTACTACACCTATTACTACTAGTGCTGCTGCTACTACATCTACTGCTATAGCCACTATTGCTATTACTTTCGTTATTACTACAAGTATTACTACTACCACTACTGCTATAGCCACTCTTGCAACTACTACTACTGCTATTACTACTACAGCTACTACCACTGCTTCTACTACTTCCCCAACTCCAACACCAATTCCTTTTATACCTATTAGTACCGGTACTACTCCTACTACTACTACTACTTGTATGGCTACTACCATAACTAAAACTAAAACTACTTCTAGTGCTACTACTGCTATTACCACAACTTTAGCTAGTCCTACTATTATAGCTACTACTACTAGTACTGCTACTACTGCAACTACAACCACTACTACAATAGCTACTACTGCTACTGCGGGTGCGGTTGCAACTCCTACAACTACTACCACTACTCCTACTTCTATTACAGCTACTACTACAACAACTACTACTTCTTCTATTACTACTACTACCACTACAAACAATACCACTACTACAACTACTACAACAACTTCTTCTACGGTAACTACTACTACTACGACGACTACTACAGTACTACTATTACAGCTACTATTGCTTCTGCTACTAATACTGCTACTACTACAACTGCTATTGCTACTACTGGCATTACTACTACAACACCTATTACTACAAATACTATTCCTACTACTACTATTACTACTACTATAGCTACTACTGCCTCTAGTATTATTACTACTTCTACTACCACAACTACAACTACTACTCCTACTATTGTGATAACTACTACTGCTGCTACTAGCACTTCTGCTACTACTACTGCTACTAAGACTACTACTGCTCCCACTACTACTACTTCTACTATTACTACTACTCCTGCTAATACTGCTACTTCTGCTGCTACTACTACATCTACCACTATTGCTGCTGCTACTACTACTACAATACTACTACAACTTCTACTACTAGCACTGCTCCTACTCCAACAACTACTAGTATTCTACTATTAACAAAAATTCTTCTACTTCTACAACTACTATAACTATTCTTACTGCTACAACTACGACCCCTACTGCTACTATTACTACTACTTCTGCTACTATGACTACTTCTACTGCTACTACTACTGCTACTAATACAACAACTAATACTACTACTACAACAACTACTTCTACTATAACTACTACTGCTACAACAACTACTACAGTACTACTATTATTGCTACAGCTACTACTGCTACATCAGCTTTAAGTGCAACGACTCCTATTGCTACATCAGCTTTAAGTGCTACAACTCCTATTGCTACTACTAGAATTACTAATACTACATCTATTACTACAAATAGCACTACTATTACTACTACTACTACTACTGCTAATAAAAATACTACTATTACTACTACTATTACTACTACTAATACTACAACTACAACTACTACTACTATTGCGATTACTACAACTACTACGACTAATACTGCTACTACCACTACTGCTACTACTATTACTGCTATTACTACTACTACTACAACAACAACTACTACTACTACTACTACTACCACTACTACGAATACTACTACTACTACTCCTACTACAACTACAACTACTGCTACAACAACTACTACTACTCACACACCAACTCATACTCCTAAAACTACACCTGCTATTACTTTTGCGACTAGAATTACTACTACTCCTATTACCGCTACAATTACTACTACTACTACTCCTGCTTTTGCGACTACTCCTACTACTACCACCACTACTACTACTACTACTTCTACTATGACTACCACTACTACTTCTACTACTAGTACTACGACTACTCCTAATACTACTACTACTACTACTACTACAACCACTACTACTACGACTACTATAGCTACTACTACCACTACCACTACAACTACTACTTCTGCAACTTCTGCTAATCCTCCACCATCTACTACTACAAGTAATAAAACAGACAATACTACAACTGCCACACCTACTACTACTGCTGCTTCTACTACTGCTACTGCTACTACTACTACTATGAGTGCTACACCTAATACTCTTACCACTCTTGCTGCTGCTACTACTATGTCCACTACAACAACTACAGTAACGACAACAACAACAAAATAACTATTACTACTACTACAACTACTACAACAACTACTACTGTGACTACTACAACTACTACTAACATTACTACTACTATTGCTACTAGTACATCTACTACTATTATTGCTACTACTACTACTACTACTACTACAACAACCACTACTCCTACTACTGCTATTACTGCTGTTATTACTACTACTATTGCTACTGCTACTACTACCACCACCACCACAGCTACTACTACTACAGCTACTACTGCGACTATTACTGCAACTACTACTACTAGTTCTACTATTTTTGCTACTAAAGCTACTACTTCTATATCTACTCTAGCTACTCGCACTACTACTACTATCACTACTACCACTGATCCTACTACTTCCCCGACTGCTATAGCAACTCCTATTACAACTACGACTACTAGTACTACTACTACTATGTATTCTGCTACTACTATGATGACTACCACAACTTCTTCTAGTACTGCTACTACTCCTGCTACTACTACTAGTACCACCACCACCACTACTACTTCTACTACTACTACTGCTACTGCTACAAGTACTGATACTACTTCTACTAGTACTATTTCTACAACAACTGTTGCTGCTGCTGTTGCTACGGCAGCAACTCCAACTACTACAACTACTACACCTACTCCTATTACTTCAACTAATACTAGTCCTTCGACTACTACTGCTACTACTAATACTACTATTATTAGTACTACCACTACTACTTCTACTTCTACTACTACTATAACTACTACTACTTTTACTACTATTACTACTACTATTGCCGCTACTAGTACTACTACTACACCTATTACCACAAATACAACAATAACTACTATTACTACTACTTCTACCTCTACTACTACTATTGCTACTACTGCTTCTCCTACTTTTACTACTTGTACTACTACTACAACTACTACTCCTACTATTGCAATTACTACCACTACTACCTCTTCTACTACTACCACTACTACTACTACTTCTACTACTATTACTACAACTGCTACTGCTACTCCTAGTACTCTTGCTCCTACGACTACTTTTGCTCAAACTACAACTATTACTACTACTACTGCTCCAACTACTACCTCTACTCCTACACCTACTCCTATTACGACTACAATTGCTTTGATTTGTACTACTACTACTTCTACTATTATGACTGCTACTACGACTGTTACTAGTCCTACTACTACTACAGCTACTAATGCTACTGCAACTACTGCCACTACTGCTGCTACTGCTACTACTTCGACGACGACACCTGCTGCTGCTACTACAACAATAATAATAGCAACAACAACAACTACTACTACTGCTGCTGCTGCTACTGCTACTACTACTATTGCCACTAATGAAACTACTACTATGACTACAATTACTGCTACCTCTACAACTACAACTCCAGCTACTGCAATAACTTCTACTGCTATTATTATTACCACTACAAGTACTACTACTACTACTACTACAATTACTACTACTACAACTACTACTAATGCTACTACTACTACTCCTACTGCTACTAGCACTACTAATAGTACTACAATGAATAATAATACTACCGGGAATACTGACAGATATACAACTGCTACTGCCTCTAGAAGCGTGCTGCTACGACTACTCTACTACCTATCTACTTACTCCTCCCTCTCGCTACTACGACTACTATAATGAAACACAACAACAACAACAACTACTACTAAATACTATGACAACACTACTACTCCCACTACTACTACGACCTCTACGACTACTACTACTCGACACTGACCTACTATACTACTACTACACTTACTACTACTACTACTACTACAACTACTACTACTACTACTACTACTACTACTACTACTACTACTACTACTACTACTACTACTACTACTACTATTACTACTTCTGCTGCTCCTACAACTGCTACTACTACTACTACTTATCTTACTACAACTACAACTACTACTACTACTTCTACTACTTCCACTACACCTACTACTACTACTTCTACTACTACTACTACAACTACATCTACTTTTACCGCTACAACAACTGCTACTACTAATATTCCTACTATTGTTACAACTACTACCACTACTACTACTACTACTACTACTACTACTACTACTACTACTACTACTACTACTACTACTACTACTACTACTACTACTACTACTACTACTACTACTGCTAGTACTACTACCACTACTACTACTCATGCTACTACTACTACTACTACTACTACTACTTGTCCTACTACAACTACAACTACTACTATGACTTCTACTACTACTACTACTACTACTACTAGTACTACAAGTACTCCTACTACTACTACATCTACTCTTACTGCTACTACAACAACAACTACTACCTGGTAGTACTTCTTCTACTAGTACTACTACCACTATTACTACTACTACTAATACTATGGCAACTACTACTATTGCTACAATTCTTACTCCTCATACTACTACTACAACAAGAACTATTGCTACTAAACTTACTGCTACTACTACTACTCCTACTCAAAAAACTACTCCTACAACTACTTATGCTACTAGTATTATAGCTACCACTACACCTATTACTGTTACTACTACTAATACAACTACTACTACTCCTACGACTAATACAATAACTACTACTACTACCACTAGTCCTGCTGCTACTACTACTCGGACTACCATTACTATTGCTACTGCTAGTACCTCTACTATGACTACTAATATTGCTACTACTACACTACTACAATAACTTTGACTACTAGCATTGCTACTACTCCAACAACTACTACTACGACTACTTTTCATACTACTACAACAACTCCCACTGCTACTACTACTCCTACTCCTACTTCTACTACTACTTCTGCTACTATTACTAATACTACTTCTACTACCACTACTACTATTACTACTACTTCTATGACTCCCACTACTACTGCTACTATTACTCCTAATGCTACTACTGCTACTCCTATTGATGCTACTACTACTACTACTACTACTGCTGCTGCTGCTACTACTGTTGCTACTACCTCTACAACTACTACAACCAATATTATTACTACTACTACAATAACAACTACAACTACTACTATGACTCCTACTACTACTACTTCTAGAACAACCACTACTGCTACTACTGCTGCTGCTGTTACTACTACTACTACTTCAGCAATAGCTACTGCTATTACGACTACAAATACTACTACTACTACTACTACTACTGCGACACCAACAACTATTGCTACTACTACTACTACTACTACTAATACTTCAACTACTTATATTACTATTACTATTTCTACAACTACTTCTACTACTATTACTACTAATACTACTAGTACACCTACTACTGCTATGATTGCTATTACTACTACTACAATTACAATTGCAAATACCACTATCACAATTGCCACTATTGCCACTACTACTATTGCTGCTACAACTCCTATTACAGCTACAGCTACTACTCCTACTTTTACTACTGCTACTACTCCAACTACAACTACAGCTGCTACTCCTACCACTATTGCCACTACGCCAACTACTATTGCTACTGCTGCAACTCCCACTTTTATAGCTACTACTACTACTACCACTCCTACTACCACCCGAACAACTACTATTACTACTACTACTACAAATTACATCTACTACTGCTATTACTCCCTCTACAACAATAATTGCAACTACTACTGCCACGACCACTACTATTGCTACTACTATTTTAAATACAACTACTACCATTACTACTATAACTACTATTGCTACTACTACTCCTCCTCCTCCTACTACTAGAATTGCGACTGCTACTGCTATTATTGCTACTGTTGCTACTACTACTACTACTCCAACTCCCATAATGATTCCTGCTACTACTACTGTTACTACTACTATTACTGCTACTACTACTACTATCGCTACTTCTACTACAACTACTACTACTACTATTGCTGTTACTACTAGTACTACTAATATTACTTCTACTACTACAACTACTCCTACTGGTACTACTAGTACTCCTACTATTACTATGACTACTACTACTACTATTGCTACTGCTACTACTCCTAATTCTGCTATAGCTACTACTACTACTAGTACTACTATGACTTCTACTACTCTTTCAATTATGACAAATACAAATACTACTACAACTACTTGTACTACTTCTATGATTACTGTTACTGCTACAACTACAACAACTACTACTCATACTACTGCAGCAACAACTACTACTACTATTACTATCACTACAATTACCACCTCGACTACTACTTTTTCTATTAATACCACTATGACTACTTTTGCTACTACTTACGACTGCTAGTACGGCCACTTTTGCAGCTACTACTGCTACCACTGCTAATAATATTGTAGCCACTAATGCTACTCCTACTATCACTATTGCTACATTCGCAGTAGTAGTGGAAGTAGTAGTTGTTGTAATAGTAGTAGTAGTGGTAGTAGTAGTAGTGGACATTACAGTGGTCGTGGCAGTAGTTATTAAAGTAGTGGTAGTAGCAGCTACTATGGTAGCAGTAGTTATTAAAGTAGTGGTAGTAGCAGCTACTATGGTAGCAGTAGTAGTATCAGCAGTAGCAGTATTAGTAGTAGTAGCAGAAGCAGTAGTGGTGGTAGTAGCAGTAGTAGTAGTAGTAGTGCCAGTAGTAGCAGTGGTAGCAGTTGTAGTAGAAGTAGTAGAAGTAGTAGCAATATTGGTTGTAGAAGTAGTAGTAGTAGTAGCAGTAGCAGCAGCAATAGTAGTAGTAGCACTAGTTGTCATAGTAGTAGTTAGTAGTAGTAGTCAGTATTAGTAGTAGTAGTTAGTAGTATTAGTAGCAGTATTAGTAGTAGCAGCAATAATAGCAGTAGACCTAGTAGCAGTCATAGCTGTAATAGTAGTAGCTATTTTTGAGTAGCAGCAACAATAATAGTAGTAGTTGTAATAGTTATTGTAGAAGTAGTTGTAGTAGCAAAAGTAGTAGTAACAGTAGAATTAGTATTAGTAGTAGTAGTAAAAGTAGCAGTAGCAGCAGTGTTAGTAGTAGTAGTAGTAGTTATTATTGTAGTATTCAAAGTAGCAGTAGCACTCGTATACAATTAGTAGTTGCAGCAACAGTCATAGCAGCAGCAATAGTAGTAATAGTAGCAAAAGTTGGACTCATAATAGTGGTAGAAGCAACATTAGCATCGGTAGTAGTAGTTGTTGGACTAGTAGAAGTAAAAGTAGTAGCAGTACTAGTAGTGGTAGTTTTTGTGATAGTAGTAGTAGTAGGAGTAATAGTAGTAGGACTACAAGTAATAATAGTAGTAGCAGTAGTGCATCAGTAGCAATATTAGCAGTAATGGCATTAGTTGGAGTAGTAGTAGTTGTTGTTGTAGTATTAGTGGTAGTAGCATTAGTAGTAGTAGTAGTAGTAGTACTAATAGTAGTAGCAGTAGGAACAACATTAGTAGTAGTAGGAGCAGTAGTAGCAATTGTAGTAGTAGTAGTAACTATAGTAGTAATAGCAGCAGCAGCAATAGCAGTAGTACTAGTAGTAGTAGTAGCATCAGTAGTAGTTGTTGTAGTAGTAGTAGTAGCTAAAGTAGTGGTAATATGAGCTGTAGCAGTAATAGCTTAGTTGAAGTAACAGTAGCAGCAGTTGTACCAGTAGTAGAAGTATTCGTAGCAATAGTAGTTGAAGCAGAAGAAGTAGTAGTTGTTGCAACAGTCGTAGTCATAGTTGTAGTCTTAGTAGTAGTTGTAATAGTACTAAAAGTAGCAGTTATAGTAGTAGTAGTAGTCGGACTAGTAGTAGTAGTAGTAGTAGTAGTAGTAGCGGTAGTAGTCGTAGAAGTAGTAGTAATAGTAGTAGTAGTATCAGTAGTAGTAGTAGTGCAGAAGTAGTAGTCGTAGTGGCTGTAGTCACAGAAGTAGTACTAGTAATACTAGTAGTAGTACTAGTATTTATAGTAGTAGATGTAGTAGAAGTGGTAGTAGTAGTTGTAGTAGTAGTAGGAGGAGGAGGAGTGGTGGTAGTAGCTGCTATAGGAGTAGCAGTAGTAGTAATAGTAGTTGTTATTGTTGTTGTTGTTGTAGTAGTAGTAGTAGTAGTAGGAGGAGGAGGAGGAGGAGGAGGGGGAGGAGGAGTACTAGTTGTAGTCGCTATAGGAGCAGTAGAAGTAGTAGTACTAGTTGTAGTATGAGTAATTGTTGTTGTTATTGTTATTCTTATTGTAGTAGTAGTAGTTGTTGTAGTAGTAATAGAAGTCGTGGTAGCAATAGTGGTTGCCATTGTTGTGGAAGTAGTAGCCATAATATTAGTCATTGCAGAAGTTATAGAAGTAGGGGAAGTAGTAGCAATAGCTATAGCAGTAGTGGTAGTAGTAATGGTAAGAGTAGTAGAAGGAGTAGTAGTATTAGTAGTAAAGGAAGAGTAGTTGTAGTAGTTATAGTAGTAGCGGTAGTAGCAGCAGTAGTAATCGTAATAGTATTAGTAGCAGCAGTTGTAATAGCAGCTATAGTCATAGTAGTAGAAGGAGAAGTAATAGTAGTAGTTGTCATAGTACTAGGAGCAGTAGTAGCAGTAGTAGGAGTTGTAGCAGAAGAAGCAGTCATAGTAGTAGCGGTTGCAATAGTAATGGTACTACTAGCAGCAGTAATAGTAGTAGTAGTTGTTGTTGTTCTAGTAGCGGCAGTTATAGAAGCAGTAGTAGTATTTGAAGCAATAGTAGTAGTACTAGTAGTGGTAGTAGTAGTAGGATATGTACAAGTAGGAGTAGTAGCAGCAGCAGCAATAGTAGTAGTAGTAGTAGTAGTAATAGTAGTAGGAACAGCAGAAGTAGTAGCAATGGTAGTAGTAGTAGAAGGACTAATAGTATTAGTAGTAACAGATGTAATAGTTGTACTAGATCTAGTAGTAACCGTAGTAGCAGTATGAGTAATAGCGGTACTAGCAGCAGTAATAGTAGGAGTAGTAGCTGTAGTAGCATTAGTAGTAGTAGTTGGAGCAGTAGTAGCACTAGTAGCAGTAGAAGTAGTCATAGTAGTGGCAGTAGCTGTGGTATTTGTACTTGTAGAAGTAGTAATAGTAGTAATAGTAGCAGTAGTAGTGGTACTAGTAGAAGCAGTAATAGTAGTAGTGGTAGTAGTTATCGTATTAGAATGGTAGTTGTAGAAGCGGTAGTAGTAGTACCAGTAGCATCATTAGTAGTAGTAGTAGTGGTAGTAGCAGCTGTTGTAGGAGCTATAGCAGCATTAGTAGTAGTAGGAGCACTACTACTAGCAGTAGTAGTTGTACTAACTGTAGTAGTAGTAGCTGCTGCAGTAGTAGCGGTAGTCATAGTAGTAGCAATAGAACTTGCAGTAGTAGGAGCAGCAATAGTAGTAGTACTAGTAATAGTAGCAGTAGCAGTAGCTGCAGTAGTTATAGTAATTGTACTAGTAGTACTAGTAGTAGTAACAACAATAATAGTAGCAGTAGTAGTAGCAACAGCAGTAGTAGTAGCAGTAGTCGTTGCTGTAGCAGCCACTGTAGTAGTACTAGAAGCAGCTGTAGCATTAGTAATAGGTGTACTAGTAGCAGAAGTATTAGTGTCAATACTAGTAGTAGTATTATTAGTATTAGGAGAAGTAGTAGTAGTTGTAGTATTAGTGGTAGTAGCTACAATAGCAGTCACAGTAGGGGTAGTAGTAGTAGCCATAATGGCAGTAGTAGTAGTAATAGCAGTCATAGCTGTAGTAGCAGCAGTAGTAGTAGCAGTAGCAGCAATAATAGTGGAAGCAACAGTAGTTGTTGCAACAGTAGTACAAGCAGCAGTGGCAGCTGTAGTAATAGTGGTAGCAGTATGAGAAGTAGTTCGAGTAGCAGTAGCAGTTGTAGTAGTAGTAGTAGTACTGGCAGTAGTATCTGTATTAGTAGTTGTGGTAGTAGTAGTAGTACCAATAGTAGCAGTAGTAGTAGCAGCAGCAGCAATAGTAGCAAGAGGAGTAGTAGTAGTAGTAGTACTAGCAGTAGTAGTTGTTGTAGTTGTAGGAGAAGAAGCAGTAGTAGTTGTTGTTGTTGTGTCGTAGGAGAAGTAGTAGTAGTAGTAATTAGTAGTAGTTGTAGTTGAAATAGTTGTTGAAGTATTACTATTTGTTGCATTGGTAGTAATAGTAGTACCAATAGTAGAAGAAGTAGTAGCAATAGTCGTAGTAGTAGTAGCAGTAGTAGTAGCAGAAGTAATAGTAGCAGCCATAGCAGTAGTAGAAGTGGTATTAGTATTAGTAGTTGCAACTGAAGCAGCAACAACAATAGTAGTAGTAGTAGTAGTAGTAGTAGAAGTAGCAGTAGTATTAGTAGTGGAAGTAGTAGTAGTAGCAGAATTAGTAGTAGCACTAGTGGTAGTAGGAGAAGTTGTAGTAGTTGTTCTTGTAGGAGAAGTTGAAGTAGCAGTAGTTGTAGTAGTAGTAGTAGTAATAATAGTATTAGTAGTAGAATTAGCAGCGGCAACAATAGTAGTAGTAGTAGTAGCAGCAACATTAGTAGTAGAAGTAGAAGTAGAAGTAGTTGTAGCAGTAATTGTAGTAATAGTAATAGTAGTAGTAGTAATAGTAGGTGTAATCATAATAGTTATAGTAGTAGTTATAACAGTAGTAGTGATAGTAGTAGCTTCACTAGTAGTAGCAGTTGTAGTAATAATATTAGTAATAGCAGCAACAGCAGTAGTAGTAGTAGCAGTGATTTTAGTAGCGGTAGCAGTAGTAGCTACAGCAGTAGCAGCAGCAGTAGTAGTAGTCATAGTAGTCATAGTAGTAGCAATAGTAGTAGTAGGAGTAGTACTAGTAATAGTAAGAGTACTAGTTGTGGTAGCAATTGTATCAGTATTAGCAGTATTCGCTATGGTAGTAGTCATAGTAGTAGTTGTAGCTATAGTAGCAGTAGTAGTAGTAGCAGCAGCAGCTCTAGTAGTTGCAACAGTAGCATTAGTAGTAGCAATAGTAGTAGTGGAAGTGGTAGTAATGGTACAAGTATCATAAGTAGCTATAGTAGTAGCAGTAGTAGTAGTTGCAATAGTAGCCGCAGTAGTGCTTGTAGTAATAAGAGTAGTGGTAGCAATTGTAGTTGTAGTAGTAATAGAATTAGTAGTAGTAGCATTAGTAGTAGTAGTAGTGGTCATAGTAGTAATAGGAGTCATTGCTGTAGCAAAACTAGCAGAAGTGGTAATAGTAGTAGTAGCAATAGAAGCTGTAGTAGCAATGGTAATAGTCGTAGGTGCAGCAGTTGTAGCACTAGCAGTGGTAGTAGTAGTATTAGTAGTGGTAGTAGTAATAGTTGTAACAGTAGTAGCAGTAGTAGTAGTAGTAGTAGAAATAGTAGCAGTAGTAGCATAATAGTAGTAGGCATAGTAGCAGTGCAGAAGAAGTAGTAGTAGTAGCAATAGTATCAGTAGTAGCAGTAGTAGGAGTAGTAGTAGTAGTAGTAGAAATAGTAGCAGTAGTAACATAATAGTAGTAGGCATAGTAGTAGTTCATAAGAATTAGTAGTAGTAGCAAAGTAGTATTAGTAATAGTAGTAGTAGTAGCAGTAGTTGTAGTAGTAGTAATATTAGCAGCAGCAGTAGTAGAAGTAGTAATAGAAGTAGCAGTAGTCGTAATAGTAATAGTAGGTGTAGTTGTTGTAGCAGTGTTGGTAGAAGCAGCAGTAGTAGAAGTGATTATAGTATAATCACATATGGTAGTTCTATAGATAGCTATAGTAGTAGAAGTACTAGTAGTTGTAGCAGTAATAGCAACAGTAGTTGTAGTAGTAGTACAAGTAGCAACAGTAGTAGCTATATTGGCAGTAGTAGTAGTAGTGGTAGTAGTTGCAGTAGGAGCAGCAATAGTGGTAGTAGTAGCTGAAGGAGTAGATGTTGCTGTGGTAGTAGCTATAGTAGTAGCAACAGTCATAGGTGTAGTAGTGGTAGTATTAGCAAGTGCAGTAGTATTAATAGTAGTAGTAGCAGAAGTAGTGGTAGTAGTTGTAGCAGTAGCTGCAGCAGTGGCAATAGTAGAAACCATCTTAATTGTAGCAGCAGTAGTAGAAGTAGTAGCAGAAGCAATAGTAGAAGTAGTTGTTAGTAGTCGCAGTAGCAATGGTAGTAGTAATAGTAGCGGTAGCAATAGTAATAGTAGTAGCAATAGCAGTAGTAGCAGCAGCAGCAGCAGTAGTACTTAGTAGTGGTAGTAGTCATAGCAAAAGTATTAGCAATAGTTGTAGTTGCGAAAGTAGTGGCAGTAGAAATAGTAGCAGTAGTACTAGTTACAGTCGTAGCAGTAGTAGTTGTCATAGTGGTAGAAATTGTTGTATTTGGAGCAACAACAATATCAGTAGTAGTAGTAGCAATAGTAGTAGGAGTTAGTAATAGTAGTAGTAGTAGTAATAGAAGTAGTAGTATTAGTAGTATTAGTAGTAGTAGAAGTAGCTGTAGCAGTAATAAAAGTAGTAGTATTAGTAGTATTAGTAGTAGTAGCAGTAGTTGTAGTAGTAGTAGTAGATGTAGCAGCAGTAGTCATAGCTGTAGTAGTAGTCACAGCAACAGTCGTAGAAGTAGTTGTAGCAGTAATAGTAGTAATAGTAGTAGCAGTAGCAGTAGTATTAGTTATACTAGTAGAAGCAGAGTTTGCAATAGTAGTAGTAGTAACAACAGTAATAATTGTAGTATTAGTCATAGTAGCTACAGTTGTAATAGTAGTTGGACTTGGAGTAGTAGTAGTTGTTGTTGTAGTAGTAATAGTACATTAGAAGCAATAGAAGTAGTAATAGCACAAGTTGCAATAGTAGCAGCAGTAGTAGTAGGAGTAGCGGGAGTTTCACTGACAGCAATAGCAGTAGGAGCAGCTGTAGTCGTAGAAGTAGTCCTACTAATAGTAGTAGCAGTAGTTGTAGTAGTACTCATTGTAACAGTTTGACTAGTAATAGTAGTAGCAACGTAATAGTAGCATATTAGCAGAAGTAATAGTAGTAGCAGCAGTTGTAGCTGAAGTAGTGGTAATATGAGAAGTAGTCGTAACAACAGTAGAAGTAGTAGCAGTAGCAGCAGTTGTAGGAGTAGTAGAAGTATTAGTAGCAATAATAATCAAAGTTGAAGTAGTAGTAGTAGTTGTAGCAATAGTAGTATAGTTGTAGTCTTAGCAATAATAGTAGTAGTAGGGCTAGTAGTTGTGGCAGTAGTAGCAGCTGTAGTAGTGGAAGTAGCAATAGTAGCAATTGTAGCTGTAGTAGGAGTAGTATGAGTAGTTGTAGTAGCAGTTGCAAGAGTAGTACCAGTTGTAGTAGTAGCAATAGTAGTAGTAGTACTAGTAGTAGTAGCAATAGTAGTAGTAATAGTTGTTGTTGTTGTTGTTGTTGTTACAGTAGTATTATTAGTAGCAGTAGTAGAAGTATTAGTAGCAATAGTAGTATTAGCAGCAGCAGTAGTAATAGTAGTTGCGACAGCAACACTAGTAGTAGCTATAGCAGTAGTACTACCAACAGAAGTAGTAGTAGTGAATGTAGTAGCAGTACTAATTGTTGTAGTTGTAGTAGTAAAAGCAATAACAAGAGTATGAGTTTTTATAGTTTAGTAGTAGTAGCACTAGTAGCAGTAGTAGTAGCAACAGCAGTAGTAGTAGCAGTAGTAGCAGTATTAGTAGCATCAATAGCATTAGTAGTCATAGTTGCAGCAGACATAGTAGTAGTATTAGTGGCAGTAGCATTAGTAGCAGTAGTAGTTGTAGTTGTAGCAGCTGAAGGGGTAGTAGTTGCTGTAGTCATAATAGTAGAAGAAGTAGCATTATTCCTAGTATCTATAGTAGCAATAGTAGTTATTATAGTAGGAGTAATAGTGGAAGCTGTAGTTAAAGTCATTGTAGCATTAGTGGCAGTAGCAGTAGTAGCATTAGTTGTAGTATTAGTAGTAGTAGTAGTAGTAATAGTCCTAGTAGTAGTTGTTGTACTAAGAGTAGTTCTAGAAAAAACAATAGTGGTCGTGGCAACAGTAGTAGTAGTACTTGTACTAGTAGTAGTAGCCAAAGTAGTAGTAGGAGTATAAGAGTAAGAGTGGTAGTAGAAGTTGTGGTACTGGTAGAAGTAGTAGTAGTAGTCGTAGTAGTTGGAGTAGTAGTTGTTGTTGTTGTTGTAGTCGATTAGTAGTAGAAGTAGTAGTAAGTGTAGTAGTATTAGTAGTAGTAGCAGTAGTAGTAGTACTAATAGTAGCAGAAGTAGTAGTAGTAGTTGCTGTAGTAGTAGTAGTAAGTCATTGTAGCAGTGGGAGTTGTCGTTGAAGTAGTGGGAGTAGTAGTAGTAATTGTAGAAGTTGCAGTAACAGTTGTAGTAGTGGTCGTAATAGTTGCAGTAGTATCAGTAGTAGTAGTCGTAATAGATATATTAGTAGTAGCGGTAGTAGAAGTAGTAGAAGGAATAGTAGTAGCAGCAGCAGCAGCAATAGTAGTAGTAGTATTATTTGCTATAGTAGTATTCAGATTAGTGGTAGTAGTAGTAGAACAAGTAGTTTTAGTAGGGTTTAGCGTGTAGATTTTAGGGTTTAGGGTTAATGGTTTTATAGTAGTAGCAATAGCAGTTGTTGCGGTAGTAGTAGTAGTAGTAGCAGTTGTAGTAATTGTAAAAGTAGTAGTGGCAGTATTCAGATTAATAGTTGCAATAGTAGTAGTAGTAACAGTCGCAGTAGTAGTGGTAGTAGAAGTAGTAGTGGCAGTTGTAGCAGTAGCATTAGTAGCTGTAGTAGTATTTGGATTAGAAGTAGTAATAGTAGTAGTAGTACCAATAGCAGTAGTTGTAGTAGTTGTAGTAGCTGCAGTAGTAGTAGCATTAGTTGCAGTAGTAGTATTCGGATTAGTAGTAGTAATAGTGCCAGTAATAGTAGTACTACTATAAGTACCAGTAGTTGCAGTTGCAGTAGTAGTACTAGTAGGAGGAGGAGTAGTAGTAGTAGTTTTAGTAGTAGTAGTAGCAGCTGCAGCTGCAGCAATTGTAGTAGTAGTTTTAGTAGTACTTCTAGTAATAGTAGAGATTGTAACAGCACTCACAGCCATGGTAGTAGTAGCAGTAATTGTAGAAGCAGCAGCAGTAGTAATAGTAGTAAAAGCAACATCAGCAACAACAGCAGTAGTACTAGTAGTAGTATAAGTTTTAGTAGTAGTAGTCATAGTAGTTGTAGAAGTCTTACTAGTAGTATAAGTAATAGTAGTAGGACTACGAGTAGTTGTAGTTTTAGTTGTAATAGTACAATAGCCGTAATAGTAGCAATAAAAGTACGACTTGGAGTAGTATCTGTTGTAGTAGCTGTATTGGTGGTAGCAGCAGTAGTAGCGGTAGTAGTAGTAGTAATAGTGGGATTTCCAGTAGCAGTGTAAGTAGTAGGAGCAACAGCAGTAGGAAAAGTAGTAGTAGTAATAGTAGTACTCGTAGTAGCAGCAGCAGCAGTAGTAGCAGTAGTACTAGTAGTAGTAGTAGCAGAAGTAGAAGTAGTAGTAGTAGCAGTAGTAGTAGCTGAGGTAGTAGTAATATGAGAAGTAGCAGTAGTTATTGTACTAGTAATAGTAGAAGTAGTAGTTGTAGTAGTAGTATATTTATTAGTAGCAATAGCAGGTGAAGCAGATGTGTAATAGTAGCAGCAATAGTTGTCGCAGTTATAATCCCAGCAGTAGTCGTGTAGTATGAAAAGTAGCAGTTGTAGTAGTATTAGTAGTAGGATAATTAGTAGTGGTAGTTGTTGTAGCGGTTGTAGCGGTTGTAGCAATAGTGTTAGTAGTCACCGTAGTAGCAATAGTAGCAGTAGTAGCAGTAGTAGTGGTAATAGAAGTAGCAGTGCAGAAGCAGTTGTCGCAGTGGCCGTAGTCGTAGTAGCAGTAGTAGCTATAGTAGTACTACTACTAGTAGTTGTAGTAGTACTACTACTAGTAGTTGTAGTAGTAGAAGTTGTAGTAGTAGTAGTAGGAGGGGGAGGAGTCGTAGTAGTAGGAGGGGGAGAAGCAGTAGTAGTTGTTATAGAAGTAGTAGCAGGAAGAGGAGGAGGAGGAGGAGTATTAGTAGTAGTGCTAGTAGTCATAGCTATAGGAGTTCTAGAAGTAGTAGCACTAGTAGTTGTATTAGTGGTAATAGTAGTAGTAGTAGTAGTAGTTATTGTTGTTGTTGTTGTTGTTTTATTATTGTTGTTATTTTTGTAGTAGTAGTAGTAGTAGTAGCAGCAGCAGTAGTAGTAGTCATGGAATAAGTAGTAATAGTAGTTGTTGTAGAAGCAGTAGTAGTTGTTGTAGAAGCGGTAGTAGGCATTATAGTAGTAGTTACAAAAGTAGTAGAACTAGGGGAAGTAGCAGTAATAGCTGTAATAGCAGTAGTCGTAGCTACAACCGTAGTAGTAGTAGGAGTAGTAGTATTAGTAGTGATAGTAGTATTAGTAGTAATAGAAGTAGTAGCTATAGACGCAATAGTAGTAGCAGTATTAGTAGCAGTAGTAATTATAGTAGTAGTAGTAATTGCAGTAGCAATAAATGCAGTAGTAGTAGTAGTAGTAGCAATAGTAGTAGTCGTAGTAGTTGTAGTAACAGCAGTAGAAGTAGCTGTAGCTGTAGCAGTTGTAGGCGCAGCAATTGTAGTAGTAGTAGTAGTAGTAGAAGAAGAAGTAGTAGTAGTAGTAGTAGCGGTAGCAGTAGTAATAGTAGCAGCAGTAGTAGTAGTGGTAGTGGTAGATATCGTACTAGTAGTGGTAGTTGTAGAAGCAGTAGTTGTAGTAGTAGTATTAGTAGTAGTAATAGCAGTAGAAGTACTTGTAGTGGTGGTAGAAGTAGTGCTAGTAGTGGTATTAGTAGCAGCAATAGTAGTAGTAGTAGCAGCAGCAGTAGTACTTGCACTAGCAGTAGTAGCTATAACAGCAACTGCAATAGTTGTAGTAGTACTACTACTAGTAGTAGTAGCAGCAATAATATTAGTAGTAGTAGTAGTAGCCACAATAGTAGTAGTAGTAGTTGCAGCAGTAGTAGTAGTAGTAGGAGTAGGAGTAGTAGCAGTAGTAGTAGTAGTTGCAGCAGTAGTAGTAGTAGTAGGAGTAGGAGTAGTAGCAGTAGCAGTAGTGTCAGCTGTAGCAATAGTAGTTGTAGTTCTAGTAGTAATAGCAGCAGCATTAGCAGAAGTAGTAGTTGTTGTAGTAGTTGTAGTAGCAGTAGTAGTAGCATTAGTATTAGTAGAATTCATAGTAGAAGTTGTAGCATCTGTTGCAGAAGTAATAGCAGTAGTTGTTGTAGTAGTAGTAGTAGCAACAACAGTAGTAGCCATAGTAGTGGTAATAGTGGTAATTGTAGCAGTAGTAGCAGCAGTAGTTATGGTAGTAGTGGTAGTAGTAGCTGCAGTAGCAATAGTTGTTGTAGTAGCAGTCATTGCTATTGTAGCGGTAGTTGTAGTATTAGTTCTAGTTGCAATATTGGTAGAAGTTGCAATAGCAGTTGTTGTACTAGTAGTAGCAAGAAAAGTAGTAATAGCAGTAGTAGTAGCAATAGCTACAGTAGTATGAGAAGAAGTTTGAGTAACAGTAGCAGTAATAGGAGTAGTAGTAGGAGTCGCAGTCGTAGCAATAGTTGTAGTTGTGGTAGTAGTAGTAGTAGTAGTGGTTGTAGTACTAGTACTAGCAGTAGCAGTAGTAGCAGAAATAGTTGTAGTAGTAGTAGTAGGAGTTGTAGGAGAAGTACTACTAGTAGTTGTTATTGTAGTTGTAGGAGAAGTAGTAGTAAATGTAGTAGTAGTTGTAGTAGCAGTGGTTGTAGAAGTAGTACTCGTAGTAGCAATAGTGGTAATAGAAGTAGTAGTAGTACTTGTAGTAGTAGTGGTGATAGAAGTAGTAGTCGAAGTAGTAGTAGCTGTTATAGCAATAGTAGCAGTAGTAGTAGCAATAGTAGCAATAGTAGAAGTAGTGGTACCACTAGTGGTAGTAGGAGGAGGAGTAGTAGTAGGGGAAGTAGTAGTAGTTGTTATTTTAGGACAAGTTGTAGTAGTAGTAGTTATTGTTGTTGTAGCAGTAGTAGCAATAGTGGTAGCAGTTATAGAAGTAGCAATATTTGCAATAGTAGTTATGGTAGTAGTAATAGTACTAGTAGAAGTGGTTGTAGTAATAGGAGCAGTAGTAATAGTAGTAGTAGTAGCAGTAGGAGTAGTAGTAGCAATAGTAACAGTTGTTGCAGTTGTAGCTGCAGAAAAAGTTTTAGTATTAGTACTAGTAGTTGTAGTGGCAATGGAAGCTATAGTGCAGTGGTAGTAGTAGCAACTGCTGCAGTTGTAGCAACTGCTGCAGTTGTAGCAGTAGAGGTGGTAGTAGTGTAGTAGCAATTGTAGTAGTAGCAGTAGTAGTTGTAGTAGTAACAGTAGCAGCAGTAGTAGTAGTAGTAGCTGTGGTAGCAGTAGTAGCAATAGTAGTAGTCGGTGTAGTAGTAGTAACAAAAGAGGTAGTACTACTATTAGAAGTAGTAGCAGTAGTAGAAGTAGCAACAGTGGTAGTAGTAGTATTAGCTGGATTAGTAGTAGAAGTAGTAATAGAAGTAGTACTAGACCTAGTAGTAGTAGTAGGTGAGGTAGTAGTAGCAGTCGCCATAATAGTAGTAGCAGTAGTAGAAGCAGTAGTGCTAGCAGGATTAGTAGTAGTATGGGAAGTTGTGGTCCTAGCAGTAGCAGTAGTACAAGAAGTAGTAGTAGTTGGAGTAGTAATAGCAGTAGTTGCAGTTTTAGTAGTAGTAGTACAAGCAACAACACTAGGAGCTATAGCAGCAGCAGTAGTAGTTGTTGTAGTCGTAGCAGTAGTAGCGATAGTAGTAGTAGCCATCATAGTAGAAGTTGCAGTGGTAGTAGCAATAGTTGTTGAATTTGTGATAGCAACAGCTGCCATAATAGTACTAGTAGTAGTAGTATTAGCAGTATTAGTAGTACTAGTAGCAACAGTAGTGGTAGTAGTAACAGAAGTAGCAACAGCCACGGCAGTAGTAGCAGTAGTAGCAGTTGTAGTTATAGTAGTAGTAGTAGAAGCAATAGCATTAGTCAAAGCAGTAGCAGTAGTACTTAGTGGTAACAGTAGTAGTAGTAGAAGTAGCAGTAGTAGCAGTAGCAGTAGTAGTAGTAGTAGTTAGTGGTTGTAATAGTAGTTGTAGTAGCAGAAGTAGTAGCAATAGAAGTTGTTGCAGTAGTACTAGTAGCAGTCATCGCAGAAGTAGTTGTAATACTAGTTGTAGTAGTAGCATTAGTAGAAATAGCAGCAGTAGTAGTAGTAATACTAGTAGTAGTAGTAGTAATAGTAGTAGCAGTAGTTGTTGTACGAGTAGTAGAAGTAGCAGCAGCACTCGTAGCAATAGTAGTAGTCACAACAGTAGTCGTAGCTATAGTAGTAGCAGTAATAGTAGCAGTAGTAGTAATAATAATAGCAATAATAGTAGCAACAGCTATTGCAGTAGTAGTTCTAGTAGAAGTTGAAGTAGTATTTGAAGTAATAGTATTAGGACTAGGAGTAGTAGTATTAGTAGTAGTAATAGTACGTTAGCGGCAATAGTAGCAGTAATAGTAGTAGTTGGAGGTGTAGTAGCAGTGGTAGTAGTATTAGTGGCAGCTGTTATAGCAGCAGCAGTAGAAGTAGTAGTAGCAGAAGAAGTAGTAGTAGTTCTAGTAGTAGGACTAGCAGCAGTAGTAGTAGTTGCAGGAGAAGTGGTAGTAGTAGTAGTATTAACAGTCGCAGCAGGAGCAATAGTAGTAGTAGTTGTTGTTGTTGTAGAAGTAGTAGTAGTAATAGCAGTAGAAGTAGTAGTAGTAGCAATAGTAGTGGCAGAAACAAGAGCAGTAGAAGTAGTAGGAGCAGCTGTAGCAAAAGTAGTAGTACTAGTAGTGTTAGTAGTTGCAGCACTAGTAGTAGTAGTAGTTGCTGTTGTAGTAGTAGTTGTTGTAGTTGTTATTGTTGGAGTAGTTGTATTAGTTGTAGTAGTAGTAGTAGTAGCAGTAGTAGCAATTGTAGTAGTGGTAGTGGAAGTAGCATTAGTAGTAATAGTAGTAGTTCTAGTAGTAGTAACAGTTGTAGTAGCAGTTGTAATAGAAGTAGTAGTAATAGTAGTAGTAGAAGTAGAAGTTGTAGTAGCAATAATAGCAGTAATACAAATAGTAGTAGTAATAATAGCACTATTTGTAGCAGTAGTAGTAGTAGTAGTAATAATAGTGTTAGTACTAGTAGTTGCATTTGTAATAGCAGTAGTAGTTTAAGTAGCAATAGCTACAATAGCAGTAGTAGTATTAGCGGTATTAGTAGTAGTAGCAATAAAAGTAGTAGTAGTAGTAGCAGTAGAAGTAGTTGTAGTACTAGGAGCAACAATAGTTGTAGCAGTAGTAGTAGTTGGTGGAGAAGTGGTAGTAGTAGTAGTTGAGTTGTAGGAGAAGTAGTAGATGTAGTTGTAGAAGTAGGACTATGAGTAGCAGTCCTATTAATAGTAGTAGTAGTAGCAGTAGCAATAGTAATAAAAGTAGTAGTAGCAGTAGCAGCAGTAATAGTAGAAGCAGCAGAAGTAGCAGCAACAGCAGTAAAAGCAGCATTATCAGTAGCAGCAGTAGTAGTAGTAGTAGCAGTAGCTGTAGTAGAATGAGAAATATTTTGAGTAGCGGAAGCAGTAGTAGTGGTGGAAGCAACTGTTGTAGTAGTTATGTTAGTAGTAGTAGTAGCAGTAGAAATAGCAGTAGCTGCAGCAGCTATAGTAGTAGTAGCAGTACTAGCTGTAGCAGTAGTTGTAGTAGTACTAGCAGTAGCTGTAGTAGTAGCTATAGAAGCAGTAGTAGTAGCTATAGGTGGAGTAGTAGTATTTCTAATAGTAATATTAGTAGTAAAAGTTGTAGTCGTGGTGGCAGTGTTGTTGTTGTAGTAGTTGTAGTAGTAGTAGCAGCAGCAGCAGTAGTAGTCGTGATAGTAGTAGTTGTTGTTGTTATTGTTGTAGAAGCGGTAGTATCCGTAGTAAGAGAAATTGCAGAAGTAGTAGAAGTAGGGAAAGTAGTAGTAATCGTTGTAGCAGCTTTAGTAGTAGTAGCAATGATAATAGTGGTAGAAGGGGGTAGTGGTATTAGTAGTAGTAGTAGTATTAGTAGTAACAGAAGTAGTAGTTGCAGTAGCAGTAGTAGTTGTAGTAGAACTAGCGATTGTAATTGTAGTAGTAGCAGCAGCAGCAGTAGCAATAGCCGTAGTAGTGGCAGTAGTACTAGCAGTAGTAGTAGTTGCAGTAGCCGTAGTAGTACCGGCAGCAGCAGTAGTACTAGTAATAGCATCCGTTGTAGTAGTAGTAGTTGTTGTCATATTAGTAGTGGTAGTTGTAGAAGCAGCAGTAGTAGTAGTAGTAGTTGTAGGAGCAGCAGCAACATTAGTAGTAGTAGGAGTAATATTAATAGTAGTACTAGTAGCAACAATAGTAGTAGTAGAAGCCATAGTAGTAGCTATAGTTGTAGTAGTAGTATTCATAGTAGGAGCAATAGCACTAGCAATAGTAGTAGTAGCAACGGTAGTAGTACTAGTAGTAGGAGCAATAGCAGTAGTAGCAGCGACAGTAGTTGTAGTAGTTGTATTAGTATTAGTAGTAGTAGTAGTAGCAGGTGCAGCAGTAGTAGTAGGAGTAGTAGTAGTTGCAGTAGCAGTAGAGTGAGTAGTAACTGTAGTAATAGTAGTAGCAATAGTATTAGCAGAAGCAGAAGTAGCAGCAGCAGTAGTAGTAATAGTTGTAGCAGTTGTCGGTACAGTAGCAGCCGTAGTAGTGGTAGTAATAGTAGCAGTAGTAGTCATAGTAATAGTAGTAGTAGTAATAGTGGTGGTAGCTATTGTAGCAGAAGTGGTAGTTGCAGTACTAGCAGTAATAGTAGAAGCAACAACAGTAGTAGCAGTATAGTAGAAGCAGCAGTTGTGTTGTAGTAGCAGTAGTAGTAGTGGTAGGAGAAGCAATAGTAGCAGTAGTTATAGAAGTAGCAGTAGCTATAGTAGTAAGAGAAGTAGTTAGAGTAGCAGTTGTAGCAGCAATAGTAGTTCTAGTAGAAGTACTATCAATACTAGTAGTTGTGGTAGAGGTATTGGTAGCAGTAGTAGTATTAGTAGAAGTAGCAATTATTGTAGTAGTAGTCGCAGCAGTTGTAGGAACCGTTGAAGCATTAGTAGCAGTAGTAGTACTGGCCGTCGGAGTAGTAATAGTAGTAGTAGTAGTAGTTGTAGTAGTAGCTGCAGCTACAGTAGTATCATTCGTAGTAGTTGCAATAGCACTAGCAGCAGTTGCAGCAGCAGCAACAGTAGTTCTAGTAGCAGTAGTAGTAGCAATAGCAGCAGCGGTAGTAGTTGTAGTATTAGTACTAATATTAGTAGTAGTAGTAACAACAATAGCAGTAGCAGTAGTAGTAGCAGTAGGAGTAGTAGTAGCAGTAGTAGTAGTAGTAGCTGCAATAGTAGTGGTAGTAGTAGCAGCTGTAGCCGCAATAGTTGTGGTAGTAGTTCAAACAGTAGTAGTATTAGTACTATTAGCAGAATTAGTAGTTGTTGTAGTAATAGTAGTTGTAGTATTAGGGTTAGCAGTAGTCATAGTAGTAGTTGTTGCTGCAGCAGTGGTAGCAGTAGTAGTAGTAATAGTTGTAGCAGTTGTAGTAGTGGTAGTAATAGCAGCAGTAGTCACCGTAGTAGCAGTTGTAGTAGTAGTAGTTGTTGTGGCTATAGTAGCAGTAGTAGTAGTTGCAGTAACAGTAGAAGCAGCAATAGTTGTAGCAATGGCCGTCGTAGAAGCAACAGAAGTAGCAGCAGCAGTAGTAGCAGCAATAGTAGCAGATATTGTTGTTATGGTAGTAGTAGCAGTAGTAGTAGTAGTAGTAGTAGTAGCAGTTCTAGTAATACTCGAAGTTGCTGTAGTAGTAGTTGTAGGAGAAGTTGTAGTAGTAGTGGTTGTCATTGTAGTTGTGGGAGAAGAAGTAGTAGTAGTAGTAGTAGTATCAGAAGCAGTAGTAGTACAAGTAGTAGTAGTTGAAGCAACAATAGTTATAGTAGTAGTAGTAGAAGCATCAGCATCGGTAGTAGTAGTAGCAATCGTAATAAAAGTAGTAGTAGCAGTAGATGTAGTGGCAGTATTAGTAGTAGTAGTAGTAGTCGCTATAGTAGTATGAGAAGTAGTTAGAGTTGCAACAACAGTAGTTGTAGAAGTAGCAGAAGTAAAGTTGTGGAAGTAGTAGTAGTAGCAGTTGTAAAAGGAGAAGTAGTTGTAGTAGTAGTTGTTGTCATTGTTATTGTTGTAATACTAGCAGTAGCTATAGCTATTGCAGTAGGAGAAGTAGTAGTAGCAATAGTTATAGGAGAAGTAGAAGTAGTAGTAATTGTTGTAGTTGTAGGAGAAGTAGTACTACTAGTAGTAATAGTTGCAGAAGTAGTAGTTGTAGAAGTTGTACTATTAGTTATAGTAGTAATAGTAGTAATAGTAGTAGTAGTTGTTGTTGTCGTATTAGTAGCAGTATCAGTTGTAGTAGAAATTGTAGTAGGAGTCATACCACTAGTAGTAGTATTAGTAGTTGCGATTGGAGCAGCAACAGGTGTAGTAGTTGAAGCAGTAGCAGTAGTAGCGATCGTATGAGTAGTAGTAGTAGTTGTAGTCATAGCAATAGTAGTAGCAATAGTAGTAGAAGTTGCAATGGTGGTAGTAGTAATTGTAGTAGTAGTGGTAGTAGCAGTTGTGGAAGCAGTAGTAGTATTCGCAGAAGTAGTAACAGTAGTAGTGGCAGTAGTAGCAGAATTTGAGGCAATAGTAGCAGTAGTAGTGGCAGTAGTAGCTGCAGTAGCAGTTGTAGTGTTAGTAGTAGTAGTAGATGTAATAGTAGTAGCAGAGGAGGAGGTAGTAGTAGTAGTAGTAGTAGTAGTAATAATAATAGTAGCTATACCAACAGCAGCAGCAGCAGCAGTAGTAGTAAGTAGTAGCGGTGGTAGTACCAATAGTAGTAGCAATAGTTGGAGTAGCAGAAGTTGTAGCAGTAGAAGTAGTGGTACTACCTGTAGCAAAAGTATCAGTAGTAGTAGCAATAGTAATAACAGTTGTAGTAGCAGCAGCAACATCAGTAGTTGTAATAGTAGTAGTAGTAGTAGTAGCAGTAGCAGTAGAAGTAGCCGTAATAGTTGTAGTAGTTGTTGTTGTTGTAGTAATAGTAGTAGTACTTTTAGCAGCTGTACTAGTAGTAGCCTCAATAGTAGTAGTAGTAGTAGTAAGAGTAGTAATAGTAATAATCGTAGTAGTTGTAGTAGCAATAGAACTTGCTGTGGCACTTATAGCCGTGGCAGTAGTCGCAACAGCATTCATAGCAGTAGCAGTAGCAGTAACAATATAGTACCTGAATTAGTAATAGTAGCAAAACTAGCAGCAGCAGTAATACTAGTAGAAGTAGAAGTAATAGTAGTAATTGTGGTAATAGTTGTAGTAGGAGTAGTAATAGTAATAGTAGTAGTAGAAGTAGTTGAAATAATACTAGTAGTATTAATTGTATTAGTAGTAGGAATCTTAGTAGTACTATAGTAACAGTAGTAGTTGCGGCAGGTGTATTACGAGCAATAGTAGCAACAGTAATAACACTTGTACTAGTAGTACTAGTAGTAGTAACAACATAAGTAGTAGCAGCAGTAGCAGTGAAGTAGTAGCATTATTAGAAGCAGTAGTATTAGTACAATAGCTATGACTGCTGCGGCAACTACTACTATGTCTATGAGTGCTACTGCTACTTCTACTACTACTACAACTACTGCTGCGGCTATTATTATTATTACTACTACTACTGCGACTACAACGCGGCTACGAGTACTACTGCCAATACTACTACTAATGATATTACTACTATGGCTGCTACTACAACTACTACTGCTGCTGCTACTGCTACTACTACTACTACAACTACTGCCACTGCTGCTGCTGCCACTACCGCTGCTGCTACTACTGCAACTGCTATGACTAATGCTACTACCACTGCAACTAGTACTACTGCTCCTACTTTTACTCTTACTACTTTTGCTACTGCTAAAACAACAACTACTACTACTACAACTACTAGTACTACTAAATATACGTCTACTACTGCTACTGCTGCTACTACTACAACTACAACAACTACAACTACAATTCCTACTACTATTTCTACTACTATTACTGCTACAACTACAACTACTATAGCTACTACTACTATTATTGCGATTACTACTACTTATACTACTACAACTACTATGGCCACTACTGCAACTACCATAACAACAACTACTACTTCTACTACTATTACTACTACTGGTGCTACTACTTCTACTGCTTCTCCTACAGCTCCTCCTATTACTACTATGACTACAATGACTATTACTATTACTAGTACTACTGCTCCTACTACAACCCCTACTCCTATGCCTACTCCTATTACAACTACAACAACTACTACTACTACAACAACTACTACAATTTGTACTACTGCTACTACAACTACTATTACAACTACTTTTACTACAACAACTACTACTACTTTTAGTGTTACTACTACTCATACTACTACTACTGCTATTACTACTATGGCTATAACTACCACTACTGCTATTACTGCTACTGCTACTGTTGCCACTACTACAACGACTATAACTACTACGAGAACTACAACTATTGCTGCTACAGCTGCAACTCTGAGTTCTACTACTAGTACTAGTACTAGTACTACTACTATTACTAAGACTACTACAAATACTACCATAACTTCTACTCTGACGACTATTGCACGCTCTCCTACCACTACTGCTACTAATACTTCTACTACTACTACTACTACTACTAGTGCTACTGCTTCTACTACTACTCATACACCAGCTCCTACTAAAACTACACCTACCTTTACTTGTCCTGCTAGAATTACTACTACTCCTATTACTGCTACAGCTATGACTACTATTACTCTTACTACTACTATTAGTTCTACAACTTCTACTACTTCTGCTACTACTAGTACTGCTACAACTACTACAACTATTACTACTACTATTACTATTACTACTTCTGCTTCTACTACTATTGCTACTATTGCTACTGCTTCTACCTCTACTACTACTACTACTACTCCTACTACTATTGTTACTACTATTACTATTATTACTACTACTTCTGCTTCTATTACTATAAATACCATGACTACAACTATTACTATGACTTTAACTGCTACAGCTACTAGTATTGTTACTACCCCTACTAGTACCACTACTCCTACTACTACTACTACGACTAATACTACTAGTATGACTTCTACTTCAGCTACTACTACTCCAACTCCAACTCCTACTCCTACTACTATTCAAAATACAAGTACTTCTATCATAGCTACTACGGCCTCTACTGCTACTACTACTACTACTACTACTTCTTGTAGTAGTACTCCCACTACAACTAGTACCACTACTGTTACTTCTACTACTGCTAATATTGTTGCTACTACTACTGTGCCTACTACTCCTACTACTCCAAATATTGCTATTATGGCCACTCCTACGACTACTACTATTTCTACAACTACTACTCCTATTACCACTCGTGCCCCAACTCCTACGACTATTACTACTACTATTGTTGCTCCAGCTACTACTACTATTACTACCACTCCTACTCCTACTTCTGCTATTACAACTACTCCTAATGGTACAACTACTACTTCAACTTGAACTCGGACTGCCACTCCTACTCCAACTCCTGCTATAATGACTACTCTGACAACTACAACTACTGCAACCATTACTACTCCTATACTATTGCTATTACTTCTACTACTAGTACGACTACTATTGCTGTTGCTACTACTATTACTACTGTTACTACTATTACCACCACTACTCCTATTGCTACTACTACTAGTACTACTTCTACTACTACTACAACTACTACAATTGCAACTGCTACTACTACTACTACTTCTATTACTAGTACAACTGCTACTACTCCTACTCCAAGATCTTCTACTGCAACTACTCCTACTACTACTACTACTACCACTACTCCAATTATTATTACTCCAACTCCAACTCTTACTACTACTACTAATACTACTGCAACTAATACTACTACTACAAAAACTACTACTAGTACTACTACTACCACAACAACAACTACTAGTACTGTTACTACTGCTACTACTCCTACTGTTACTACTTTTACTACTGTTACTACTCCTACCACTGCTACTAATATTACTACTCCTGCCACTAATGCAACTACTCCTAAACCAACTCCTGTTATAGTAACTACTACTACCACTACTACTACTACTACTTGTACTACCACTACTTCTACTACTGCTACTAGTACTACTGCTATTTCTACTACTACTACTACTACTACTACTACTACTACTACTACTCCTGCTGCTGCTGCTGCTGCTGCTACTACTACTACTAGTACTGGTACTACAACTACCACCACTGCTACTACTACTACTAGTACTGGTACTACTACAACTACTACTACTCCTGCTCCTCCTCCTACTACTACTACAAGTAATACCACTATTGTTACTAATCCTATTGCTGCTGCTGCTATCGCTACTGTGCCTACTATTCCTACTACCCCAACTACAGCTATTATAGCCACTCATACTACTACTACTAATCCTATTATCACTCATACTCCAATTCCTACAACAACAACTACTACTACTATTCCTCCTCCTCCTCTGACTACTACTATGACTACTACTCCAACTCCAACTATCGCAACAACTACTACTCCTACTACTACTACTATAACTTGTACTGCTAAGCCTAGTCCAACTCCTACTCCTGCTACTCCTCTAACAACTATAACTACTACTACTCCTACTACTACTGCTACTACTTCCACTACTGCAACCACTACTACTGCTACTGCTACTACTATTACTATAGTTAATACTATTACAACTACTACTTCTATTGCTACTACTACTACTACTACTACTACTACTACTACTACTACTACTACTACTACCGCAACTGTTACTATTATAGCTACTATTACTATTACTACTTCAATAACTAGTACAACTACTACTACTCCTTCTCCAACTCCTACAGCTACTAGTACTCCTACTACTACTACTACTACTATAACAAAATCGAAAGTAGCAGTAGTAGTAGTTGTTGTTGTCCTAGTAGTAGTAGTTGTAATAATAGTAGTAGTAGTAGTAGTAGTCACAGTCGTAGTAGTGCCAGTAGTAGTAGTAGTAGTTGTTGTTGTTGTTGTTGTTGTTGTTGTAGCAGTAACAATAATAGTGCTAATAGTAGTAGTAGTAGTAACTGTACTACGAGCAGTAGTAGTAGTAGTATGAAAAGAAGTAGTTGTTGGAATAGTAGTAGCAGTAGTAGTCATCGCAGCATTAGTAGCTGTATATTAGTAGCAGTGGTAGGTCAATTATATGTAGCAGCAGCAGTAGTAGCAGTAGTTGTAGTAGTAGTAGCTGTAGAAGTAGTAGTAGTTGTAGCAGTATCAGTAGTAGCAGTAGTATAAGTAGTACCAGTTGTAGTAGTTGTAGAAGTTGTAGTAGTAGTACAACAACATTGTTAGTAGAAGTAGCAGTAACTAAAGCAATCGTAATAGTAGTAGTATTAGTTGGGGTAGTAGTAGTAGTAACAAAAGTAGTAGTTGTAGTAGCAGTTAGAGTAGTAGTAGTAGCAATAGTCGTAATAGTAGTAGCTATTGTAGTATTAGCAGTAGTAGTTATTATAATAGTTATTGTTTGAGAATTATTAGTAGTCACTGAAGTAGCAGAAGAAGTAGTAGAAGTAGCAGCAGTAGTAGCAGCAACAACAGTAGTAGTAGTGGCAGCAGTCACAGTAGTAGCAGAAGTAGTAGTAGTAGTAGAATTAGTAATAGTAGTAGCTACAGTAGCACTAGTAGAAGTAGCTGTAGTAGCAATAGTAGTAGTTGTAGTAGCAATAGCAGTAGCAGGAGTGGTAGTTGTAGAATAGGTAGTAGTACTTGCTTTAGTTGGAGAAGTAGTAGTAGTAGTGGTTGAAGAAGTAGTAGCACTATAGTTGCAGTAGTAGTAGTAACAGTAGTAGAAGTAGTAGGAGATGTAGTAACTGTAGAAGTAGTGGAAGTAGAAGCAGTAGCAACGATAGCAGCAGTGGTAGTAGTAGTTGTCGTTGTAGTCATAGTAGTACTAGTAGTCGTAGTAGTAGTAGTAATAGTAGTAGAAGTTGTAGTAGTAGTGGTAACAGTAGAAGTATTAATAGCTGCAGTAGTAGTAGCACTAGTAGCACTAGTAGTAGTAGTTGTAGTAAAAGTGGTAGTAGTAGGAGTAGTGGTATTTATAGCCATAGTAGAAGTAGCAATAGTAGTAGCAGTACTGGCACCTGTAATAGTAGTCGTTGTTGCAATAGTAGAAGTAGCAAAAGTAGTAGCAGTAGTGGAAGTAGTAGCAACATAAGTAGTAGAAGTAGTAGCAGTAATAGTTGTAGTAGTTGTAGTTGTAGTAGTAGTACTAGTAGTAGTAGAAGTAGCAGCAGTGGAAGTTGTAGTAGCAACAGTAGTAGTGGTAGTAGTGGAAGCAATAGTTGTAGTAGTAGGAGTGATAGGAGTTGTAGTGGTAGTAGAAGTAGTAGTAGTAGTAGTAGTAGTAGAGGTAGCAGTAGTAGTAGTATAAGTAGCTGTAGTGGTAGGAGTAGCTCTACGTGTAGCAACCCAACTGGTCGCAGTAGTTGCACAAATAATACAAGTAGGAGTTGAAGTAGGAGTAGTAGTAGTATGAGTAGCTGTAGCAGTAGTAGTAGCAGTAGTATTAGTAGCCACATCAGTAATAGCATTAGTAGTAGTAATAGTGGTAGTTGGAGCACTAGTCGCATTAGTAGCATAGTCGTAGTAGTTGAAGCAGCAACGGTAGTTGTAGTAGTAGAAATAATAATAGTAGTAGTAGTTGTTGTTGTTGTTGTTGTTGTAGTAGTAGTAGCAAAATTAGTAGCAGTAGTGGGAGTAGTAGAATTTGTAGTAGCAACAGCAATAGTAGCAGTAGTAGCAGTAGCAGTAGTAGTAGAAGCAGTATTTGTAGTACTACTTGTAGTAGAAGTAGTAGTCACAGTAGAAGCAGTAGTAGTAGTTGGATTAGCATTACGTGCAGGAAACGAAGTAGTAGTAATAGCAGTAATAATAGAAGTAGTAGTAGTAGTTGGATTAGTAGTCAGAATTGAAATAGTAGTAGAAATAGTAATAATAGCAGCTGTAGTAACAACTTTAATAGTAGTAATAGTAGTAGTTGCAGCACTAGTTGCATTAGTAGTAGCAGTAGTAGTTGTTGTGGCAATAGTAGTAGTTGTAGTAGTAGTAATAATAATAGTAGTAGTATTAGTAGTAGTAGTAGTAGTAGTAGTAGTAGCAGTACAAATAGTAAAAGGAGTAGTAGTAATAGTTGTAGTAGCTGCAGTAGTACTAGTAGTAGCAGCAGCAGTAGTAGTTGTAGTAGTAGTAATAATAGTTGTAGCAGCTGCAGTAGTACTAGTAGTAGTAGTAGCTGTAGTAGTAGTAGTAGTAGTTGTTGTTGTTCTTGTATTAGTAGTTGTAGTACTAGTAGTAGTAGAAGAAGAAGTAGTAGTACTAGTAGCAATAGCAGTAGTTATAGTAGTGATAGTTGTAGTAGTAGTAGTAGCAGTTGTAGTAGCATTAGTCGCAGCAACTATATTTGTAGTAGCATTAGTGGTAGTGTCAACAGCAGCAGAAGTAGTATTCTTGTTGGAGTGGTAGAAGTAGTAGCTACAATAGTCATGGTAGTAGTTGTAAGAGCAGCAACAATAGTGGTAGCAGTAGTCGCAGCAACTATAGTTGTAGTACGACTAGTCGAAGGGACAACAACAGCAGCAGTAGTAGTGTTGTTGTAGTAGTAGTAGTCATTGTAGTAGTAGTAGTAGCAGTTGTTATTATTGTTGTAGTTGTAGTAGTAGTAGAGATAGGAGTAGTGCTAATAGCCGTAGGAACAGTAGCAGTAGTCGGAAAATAGTAGTGGTAGTAGTTGTTGTTGTTGTCACAGCAGAATCAAAAGTAGCAGTAGTAGTAGTAGTTGGAGTAGTAATAATAGTAGTAGTAGCAGTTGTACCAGTCATAACAGTGGTAGTAGTAGCCGTAGTAGTAGTAGCAGTTGTAGTCGTTGTACCAGTAGCAGTAGTGGTAGTAATAGTACTAGTAGTAGTACATGGACTAGGAGCAGAAGTAGTATTAGTAAGAATAGAAGTAGTAGTAGCAACAATAGTATTAGTAGTCTAAATTTTAGTTGTTGGAGTTGGATTACTAGTAGCAGTAGTAGTAGTTACAGTAGTAGTAGCAGTAGCAGCAGTATTAGTAGTAGTAGCAGTTGTAGCAGAAGTAGGAGCAGTAAAATTATGAGTAGAAGTACTTATAGTTTTTGTTGTAGTAGTAGTAGTAGTATTAATAACAGCAATAGTAGTAGTGGTAGTAGTGTTTGTGGTAGTAGCAACAATCGTAATAGGAGAAGAAGTAGCCGTAGTGGTAGTGCCAGTAGTAGTATTAGAAGTAGTAGCAACAGGAATAGTAGTAGAAGAAGCAGTAGTAGTGGTAGCAGTAGTCACCGTTGTAGTAGTAGTACTAGTAGTAGCAATAGCTATAGCAATAGTAGTAGTAGTAGTGGTAGCAGTAGTAGCTATAGTAGTAGTAGAGGGAGTTGTAGCAAAGTAGTGGCGGTAGCGGAAGAAGAGGTAGTAGTAGTAGTAGTAGTAGCAGCAATCATAGTATTACAAGAAGTAGTAGTAGTTGTTATTGTGAGAAAAGTAGCAGTTGTTGTTGTTGTTGTAGCAGTTGTAGTTTTTGTGGTAGTAATCATAGTTTTAATAGTAATAGTGGTAGTAGCAACATAGTAATAGCAGTAGTAATTGTAGCAGTAGTAGAAGAAGTAGTAGTAGTAGTCAGAGTTGTAGTCATAGTTGTTGTATCTGCAATAGTAGTAGTAGCAGCAGTTGCGGTTGTAGCGAAAGGAGTAGTACTAACAGTAGTAGTAGTCTACGTCGTACTAGTAGTACCCATAGTAGTAGTAGTTGTAGTTGTAGCATAAGTAGTAGTAGTTGTAGTAATAGTAGAAGCAGTTGCAGTATTGTTGTAGTAGTAGTAGTAGCGAGACTGGAAGTAGGAGGAGAAGTAGTAGTAGATGTAGTAGATGCAGTAGCAACAAGTCGCAGCAACAATAGTAGTAGTAGTAGTAATAGTAGAAGTAGTAGTAGTAGCAGTAGCAGTAGAAGTGTTAATAGCCATAGTAGTAGTAGTAGTTGCAGTAGTACTAACCCTAGAAGTAGTAGTAGTAGCAGTAGAAATAATAACAATAGTATTAGCAGTAGTAGTTGTACCAGTCCAAGCAATGGTAGTAGTAGTACTAGTAGTAGTTCCAATACTAGCACCAGTAGTTGTAGTCATTGTAGCAGTAGTAGTAGTTGTAGTAATAGTAGTGGTAGTAGTACCAGTACTAGTAGCAGAAGTAGTAGTAGCAGGAAAAGAAGTAGTAGCAGCAGGATCCGTATTAGTAGTATAGGTTTTAGTAGTAGTAGTTGGATTAGTAGTAGTGCAGCAATGATAGTAATAATTGCAGTTGTTGTTGTAGTAGTAGTAGTACTAGTAGTAGTTGTAATAGCAGTAGTAGCAGCAGCATTATTGGTAGTAGTTGCAATTGCCGCAGTAATAGCAGCAACAATAGTATGAGTAGTAGTAGTAATAGTAATTGTTGTCGTTGTTGTTCTTGTTCTTGTTGTAGTAGTAGTGACAATAGTAGTAGCAGCAGTACTAGTAGTGGTAGCAGTCGCAATAGTAGTAGTAGCAGTAGTAATAGAAGTAGAAGTAGCAATAGTAGGATAAGTAGTAGCCGCGATAGTAGTAGTAGTAGTTGCATTAGAATTAGTTCTAATAGTAGTAGCCATAGCATTATTAGTAGTAGTAGCCATAGGAATAGCAATAGAAGTAGCAACAGTAGTGGTAGCAGTAGTAGCCATTATTGTAGTAGTGGTACTAGTAGTAGCAATGGCTATAGCAGCAGTAGTAGTAGTGGAGGTAGCAATAGTAGCAGTAGTAGCCGTAGTGGTTGTAGGGGTAGCTGTAGCAGTAGTAGCTGCAGTAGCAGAAGAAGAGGTAGTAGTAGTAGTAGTAGACACAGTCGCAGTAGTACAAGAAATAGTAGTAGTTGTTTTTGTGGGAAAAGTAGTAGTAGTTGTTGTAGTTCTAGCAGTTGTAGTTGTTACAGTATTAGTCGTAGTTGAAGTAGTAACGGTGGTAGTAGTAGAAGTAATAATAGCAGTAGTAGCAGCAGCAGCAGTAGCAGCAGCAGCAGTGTAATAGTAGCAAAAGTAGTAGTAGTAATAGGAGTAGTAGTGGAAGTAGTACAAGTACTACTAGTAGTAGTAGTAGTAGTGATAGTTGTAGAAGAAGTAGTAGTAGTATTAGTAGTAGAAGCAATAGCAGTATAGTTGCAGTAGTAGTAGTAGTAGCACTAAAAGTAGTAGGATAAGTAGTAGAAGTTGTAGTAGATGTCGTAGTAATAGTAACAGCAGCAGCAGTAGTAGCTGCAACAACAGTAGTAGCAGTAGTAGTAGCAGTAGTAGTAGAAGTAGTAGGAATAGTAGTATTATTAGCAACAACAACTACAGTAGGAGCAGTAGTAGTGGTACTAGTTCTAGTAGTATGAGTAGTAGTAGTACTACTACTACTTCTGCTATGCCTACTACATCTACTACTACCACTACTACTACTAGTACTACTATTACTATAACTGTTGCACCGGCCGCTGCCACTACAACTACTACTACTGCCAATACTACTATTACTAAATTACTACTGCTAAAACTACTACTCCTACGGCTACTGCTACTACTACTACTACTACTACTACTACTATTACTACTACCACTACTACTACTACTACTACTCCTGCTACTACTACTTCTTGTCGTACGCCTACTCCTACAACAACTACTACTATTACTACTACAGCTACTACAACAACTACTACTTCTGTTACGGCTACTACAGCTTCTGCTGCTTCTACTACTACTACAACTACTGCTACTGCTATTACAACAACAACTACTACTACCTCTACTAGTCCTACTCGTACTACTACTGCTACAACTATTGTTTCTAGTACTATTACTACTACAACTCTTACAACAACTCTTGCTCCAACTTCTACTCTTACTACTACTCCTACTGCTACTACAACTACTCCTACTACTACTACGGCTATAATACTATTATTACTACTATGGCAACTACTACTACTACTTTTGATGCTGTAGCTATTACTACTGCTATTGCTACTACTACTACTAGTACTGTTACAACTACTGCTACTACTATAACTGCTACTAATGCTATTATTATTGATACAACTACTACACTACTAATCCTACTACTACAACTACAACTACTACTACCACAAACACTACCCCTACTATGACTACCACAACTCCAACTACTACACCATCTCCTCTACCTATTCATACCAATACTCCTACCACTACTACTACTACAACAATTTCTACTATGACCACCACTACTTCCACTCCTACTGCCACTACCAATACTGCTATCGCAACTACTACTACTATCACTACTAGTACTCTTTCTTCTGCTAATACTCCTACCACCACTACTTCTGTTGCTACTATTAATTTCACTACAACAACTATGACTACTACTTCTGTTGCTACTACTAATTTCACTACTACTACTACAACTCCTACTACTGCTTCTTCTACTTCTACAATTGCTACTAATACTACGACCATTACTCCTTCTACGACTATTGCTACTACTACTACTGCTTGTAATACTCCTACTGCTTCTACTACTAATACTAATGCTGCTGCTACTACTGTTGCTACTCAGAGTACTACTACTACTACTACTACGAGAACTACTACTACTACGAGAACTACTACTATAGATGCTACTACTACTACCACTAATGCTACAACTACTTGTACAACTACTATAACACCAACAACTACTACTACTGCTGCTGCTGCTGCTCCTACTACTACTACTACTACTACTACTCCTATTGCTAGTTTTGTTGCATCTACAACAACTACTACTGCTACTACTGCACCGACTACTACTGCTACTACTATTCCTACTACTAATACTACAGCTACTACTACTACTACAACTACTACTATAGCTACTGGTGCTATTATTGCTACTATTGCTACTACTACTATATCTACTGCTTTGCTACAACTATTTGTGCTAAAATTACTACTGCGACTACTACTGCTAATGCTACTCCTACTACTACTATTGCAAATGCTACAACTACTACTACTACTACTACTCTTTCTACTTCTACTGCTACGACTAATGCTGCTGCTACTACTACTACTACTACTACGACTACTACTGCTACTACCACTGCTACTATTACTACTACTACTGCTCCTGCTACTACTACTACAACTAGTCCTATGACTATTACTACTACTTCTACAACTGCTACTACTACTACTGCTGCTACAAGTACTACTACTATTGCCAATCCTCCTGCTCCTGCTACTACTGCTCTTACTACTATTGGTTCTGTTAGTACTACTACTATTTCTACCATTACTACTACTTACTATTGCTACTATTACTACAACTACAACCACAACTACTATCACTACCGCTATTACTACGATCACTGCTACTACTACTACAGCGACTGCGAATGCAACTACTACTACTACAGCTACTGCAACTACTACTACTACAACTACTACAACTACTATGGCAATGGCTACTATGGCTACGGCTACTATTGCTACATCTACTACTACTACTAGAATTACTAATACTACTACTACAACTCCAGCTACTACTACTGCAGCTACAACTACTATTGCTACAGCTACAACCACTGCTACTACTACTACTACTACCACTACTGCTCCTGTGCTACTACTACTACTACCACTACTACCACTACTTTAGCTATTGCTAATCCTACTACTACTACTACTACTACTACTACATCTACCACTACTACTACTACCACTTGTACTACCATGACAACTACTACTGCTATGACTCCTACTCCTTCTACTACTTCTGCCACAATTCCTTCTGGTGCAACTACTACTACTACAACTCAGACAACTACTCTAGCTCCAACTTCTTCACCTACTACTTCAACTTCTTCACCTACCACTACGCCTATTGCTACTATAACTGCTCCAACAACTACTATGGCTACTACTACTACTACTTCATTTGTTGTTGCTACTGCTACTACTAGTACTACTGCTATTGCTGCTACTACTACAACTACTACTATTGTTGATACTACTACTACACTACTACTAATACTGCTACTGCAACTACTACTATGTCTTGTACTATTGGTAGTATTGTTGCTACTACTACTACACTACTATTATGACTACTAGTACTACTACTATAGCTACTACAACTACAACAACAACAAGTACTACTACTACTACAACTACTACACCTACTGCTACAATTACCACTTCGACTACTACTAATAGTATAAGAAAAACTCTTACAGATACTGCATCTAGTACAATTGCAACATAACTACTACTGCTACTACTCCAACTACTACCACTAATACTACTATTAATTTTACCACTGTTATTGCTACTCCTATTACTAATACTACTACTCCTACTACTACTACTGCAATTTCAACTACCACCACCACCACTACTACTACTCCAACTACCAATACTACTTTCTCAACTACTACTACTACTACTAGTACTACTAATACTACTAATACTACTACTACTATTACTCCTGCTGCTACTGCTACTCCTGCTACCACAACTACTACTACAACTACAACCAGTACTATTGCTGCTGCTACTACTGCTACTTCTTCTACTACTGCTACTACTACAATAATTGATACAATTGCTACATCTACTACAACTACTGCTACTATAGCTGTCGCCGCTACTATTTCTTCTTCTTCTACTACTACTACTACTGCTGCTGCTGCTGCTGCTGCTACTGCTACTATTATGGCTACTAATACTACCACTACTGCTCCTACTAATTTTACTGCTGCCGCTATTATTATTGTTGTTGCTACTACTACCACAATAACTATTATTGTTGTTGTTGTTGTTGCTACCACTATGACTACTGCTATGACTTTGCCTACTACTATTACTACTGCTACTTCCTCTACCGCTACTACACTACTGCCTCTTCTACTGCTACTATACTGCTACTGCCTCTACAACTTGTACTACTGTAAGTATTACAACTAATGAAGCTTCCAATGCTTCAACTACTACTACTTCAACAATTACTACTACTACAAGTACTACTACAATAACTACTACTACTACTACTTGTCCTTCAATAACAACTAATGAAGCTACTAATGCTTCTACTACTCTTGTTACTACTACTACTACAACTTCTACCATTACTTTTACAACTATTGGTACTACAAGTACAACTACTATAGCTGCCCCTACTACTACCACAACTACTACTACAATGACTACTACTTCTCCTTCAATAACAATTACAACTACTTCTCCTACCATTACTACTGCTGCTGCTCTACTACTACTACAACATCTACTGCTAGTATTACTACTACTACTTCCGCCACTGTTATTGCTCCTACTACTGCTACTACAACTGCTGCTTTGACTACTTCTCCTACTACTCCTGCGACTATTACTACTACTTTTTTTTACTATAGCTACTTCTACAACTGCTACTACTACAACTGCTACTCCTCCTACTACTACTACTGCAACTACTACAACCACTACTACTACTACTTCTTCTTATATTCTTTCTACTACTACTGCTACTATGGCAACAACTGCTAATATTACTTCTGCTACTATGTCAACTACTGCTAATACTTTTACTACTACTAAAACTATTGCTACTACTACTGCTGCAACCGCTACTACTACTGCTACTCCTGCTATAGCAACTACTGGTATTACTACTACTACTACGACTACTCCGACTACTACTGCTACTATTGATACTGCTACTACTATTGCTTATACTACTATGACTACTACAACTATTACTGCTACTAGTGCATCTTCTCCACCTACTGCTACTTCTGCTACTAATACTTCAATGACTTCTAACATTATTGCTACTACAATTACTACTGCAACTGCTACTACTACTGTTACTACTACTGCTACTTCTTCTACTTCTACTACTACAACGATTACTACTATTACTTCTACTTCTGCTTTTTCTGTGACTGCTAGGACTTTTACTTCTACTATTGCTTCTACTACTACTACAACTCTTGCTCCTACTACTTCAACTACTACTATGGCTACTACAACTGTTGCTACTACTACTGTTGCTACTTCTACTATTATTACTACTACTACTGCTGCTGCTAATGCTACTCCTACAAGTGTCACTACTACTACTCCTATTACTACAATTACTACTACTTCTACTACTATTACGACTACTCCAACTGCTACTATTGCTCCTATCACTACTGCTACTACCTCTACTGGTTGTACTAATACTACTACTCCAACTATTATTTCTACTACTACTACAACTACTACTACTACTGCAATAGCTACTACCACTACTACCTCTACAACTACTTCAAATACTACTACTACAATTGTACCTACTATTGCTGCTATTGCTTTTACTACTACTACTGCTACTACTATTACTACTATTACTTTTGCTACTATTACTACTACTACTACTATTGCTACTACTACTACTACTGCTACTGTTGCGGCTGCTGCTACTAATATGACTACTACTAAAACTACTACTACTGCTCCTCCTTCTACTATTACTATTACTATCATTACTGCAACTACTAATACTTGACAACTACTACTACTACAACTGCTACTAATACTACTAACCCTACTGCTTCTCCTAATACTACAACTGCTACTAATGCAACAACTACTATTATGACTACTTCTATTACTATTGCTACTACTACTTCTACTTCTACTACAACAACAACCACAATAACAACAACCACAACTACTACTACTACTTGTACCACTACTACTACTACACTACTACTATAACTACTACTACTAGCACTACAACTACTCCGACAACTACTACTATTACAACTACTACTACTACTACAACTACTCCAATTGCTACTACTACTACTCCTATTGCTAGTAGTACTATTACTATTGTTGCCACTACTACTACCTCAACAACTACCACTTCTAATACTTTTGCTATTACGATGCCTCTATTGCTACTACTACTACTACTACTACTACTATAATAACAACTACTACTACTATTGCTACTACTACTACTACTACTAGTACTGCTATTAGAACTACTAATGCTTCTACTACTACCACTGCTACTACTACTACTATTACTACTACTACTACTCCAACTCTAACACCTATTGCTATACCTACTACTAATTCTACTACTACAACTACTACTAGTGGAAGAAATATGAGTAGGCGTAGTAGCGGCAGTAGTAGTTGCAGAAGTAGGAGTAGTAGTAGCTGGGCGCTGGGTAATAATAGTAGTAGTAGTAGTAGTAGTAGTAGTAGTAGTAGTAGAAGTAGTAGTAGTGGTATTAGTAGTTGTAATAGTAGTAGTTGTTCGAGTAGTAGTAGTGCTAGTAGTAGTTGTATTAGTAGTAGTAGTTGTAGTAATAGTATAGCAGTAGCAGTTGTTATAGTAATAGTAGTAGTAATATTAGTAGCAGTAGTAGTAGTGGTAGTACTAAAGTAGTAGTTGCTACTACTACTACTCCTCCTACTCTTGTTACTGTTTTGGCTACTACTACTACTACTACTACTACTACTACTATTATTATTGTTATTGTCGCTAATATTACTAGCATTATTAATAATTCTATTGGTTGTTGTAGTATTAGTAGTGGTAGTAGGGGTAGGTGTGGGAGTAATAGTAATTGGTGTAGTGGTAGTAGTAGTAGGAGGAGGACGAGTAGTAGTAGTAGCAGTATGAATTGGAGTAGGAATGGTTGAAGTTGTACTAGTAATAGAAGTAGTAGCAGTAGTAGGAGCAACAATAGTAGTAGTTATAGTAGTAGTAGTAGTAGTAGTAGTAGTAGTAGTAGTAGTAGTAGTAGTAGTAGTAGTAGTAGTAGTAGTAGTAATATGATTAGTAGTGCTATTAGTGGTAATAGTGGCAGTATTAGCGATAATAGTAGTATAAGTTGTTGTAGTAGTAGTAATAGGAGTAGTAGTAGTTGTAGTAGTTATAGTAGTTGTACTTGTCGGAGGAGTGGTTGCAGTAGGAGTTGGAGTAGGAGTGGCAGTACAAGTTCTAGTAGTAGTATTAGTAGTGATTGTAGTAGTAGTCATAGTAGTAGTAGTAGCAATAGTAGTAGTAGTACTATTAGCAGTAGTAGAAGTAGTAGTAGTAGTAGTAGAAGTAGTAGTAGTAGTAATAGTAGTAGTAGCAGTTGTAGTACAAGTAGTAGTAGTAGTAATAGCAATAGTAATAGTTATAGTAGTAGGAGTAGCAGTTGTAGAAGTAGTACTAATAGTAGTAGTGCTAGTATTAGTAATTGTGGTGGTGGTAGTAGTAGTAGTTGTAGAAGTAGTCATTGTCATAGTACTACTACTTGTAGGAATAGTAGTGTTGGTAGTAATAGTAGTAGTAGTAGTTGTAGGTGTAGAAGTAGCAATAGGAGTTGGAGTAGGAGTAGTTGTAATAGTAGTAGCTGTAGTACGAGTAGGAGTAGGAGTAGCAGCAGTAATAGTGGTAGCAGTAGTAGTAGTAGTACAAGTCAAAGTAGTATGAGTAGTAGTAGCACGAGTTCGAGTAGTAATTGCAATTGTACAAGTAGGAGTAGTAGCAGTAATAGTAGTACTAGTAGTAGTGCTAGCATTAGTATGAGTAGGAGTAGGAGTAGGAGTTATAGTAGTAGTGGCAATAGCAGGTGTAGGAGTAATAGTAATTGGAGTACTGGTAGAAGTAGTAGTAAGAGTAGTAGTAGCAGTAGGAGTTGGAGTACGATAAGTTAAACTTGTAATAGAAGTAGTAGTAGTAGTTGCAGTTGTGATTGTAGTATTTATAGTAGTAGGAGGAGGAGGAGTAGTAGTAGTAGTAGAAGTGGTAGTAGTAGTAGTCATAGTAGTAGTAGGATTAGGAGTACTTATGGTAATAGTAGTAACATTAGTAATAGTAGTAGTAGTTGTTGTAGTAGAAGTATTAGCAATAGTATTAGTAGTAGTTTTTGTAGTAGTTGTAGTAGTTATAGTTGTTGGATGAGTGGTAGGAGTAGGAGTTCGAGTAGAAGTGGTTGTACGAGTTGTAGTAGAGGTAGTAGTACTCGTGGGAGTAGTAGTAGTAGCAATAGTAGAAGTAGGAGTAGTAGTAGTAGTAGGATGAGGAGGAGGAATAGTAGTAGTAGTAGTCGTAGGAGTAGGAGTACGAGTGGTAATAGGAGTAGTAGCAGTAAAAATAGTAGTAGTACAAGGAGTGGCTGCAATAGCAATAGTTGGAGTAGTAGGAGTAGTAGGCACAGCAGTAATAGTAGTGGCAGCAACAATAGTAGTAGTAGCAATAGTAACAGTAGTAGTTGTTGTTGTAACAGGAGTACTAGTAGTAGTAGTAGTAGTAGAAGTAGAAGTTGTATAAGTAGTATTATTTGGAATAGTAGTAGGAGTAGGAGTTGGAGTTGGAGTGGTAGTAGCAAAAGTAGTAGTAGTACTAGTAGTCTTAGTCCCAATAGTAGTAGTAGCAGTAGTAGTAGTGGCAGTAGCAGTTGGAGTAGCAGTAGTAGTCATCGCTATAGTAGTTATAGTCATAGAAATAGTAGTAGTCATAGTAATTGTACTAGTAGTAGTAGTTTTAGTGGAAGTAGCTGTAGCAGTAGTTGCAGTAGTAGAAGTAGTAGTAGTAGAAATAGTAGTAGCAGTAGTAATAGTTGTAATAGTAGTAGTTGTTGTTGTTGTAGAAGTAGTACTAGTAGTAGAAGCAGTAGTAGTAGCAGTAGAAGTATCAAAACTCGGGGTAGTAGTAATTGTAGTAGCAAAAGTCATAGTAGGTGTAGTTATAGGGGTAGGAGTTGGTGTATAAGTAGTAGTAGTAGCAGTAGTACTAGTAGTAGTAGTTGTTGGAGTGGAAGGAGTAGTCTTAGTAATTATTATAGTAGTAGGAGTAGCAGTAGTAGTAGTAGTACTAGAAGTAGCAGCAGAAGTAGTAGCATTAGTAGTAGTAGTACTAGAAGTAGTGGCAGCAGTTGCAGCATTAGTAGTAGTAGTACTAGAAATTATTGTAATAGTAGTTGTAGTAGTAGTACAAATAGTAGTAGTAGTAGTAGTAGTAGTAATAGTAATAGCAGTAGGTGTAGGGGTAGGGGTAGTAGTAGGAGCAGTAGTAGTAGTAATGGTAGTAGTAGGACTAGGAGTAGTAGGAGTAGCAATAGAAGTAGTGGCAGAAGTAGTAGTAATAGCAATAGAAGTAGTAGTAGTAGTAATGGCAGTAGCAGCAGTGGTTGTAGTAGTAGTAAACGCAATAGTAGGACTAGTAGTTATAGTACTAGTAGAAGTAGTAGCAGTAGTAGTAGTGATAGTAGTAGTAGCAGTAGCAATAGCAGTAGTAATAGTAGTCATAGTAGTAGTAGTAGCAGTAGTATTTGTAGTAATAGGTGTAAGATTAGTACTACTAGTGGTTGCAATAGTAGTAGTTGTACTAGTAGTAGTAGTAGTAGTAGTAGTAGTAACAGTAGAAGTAGCGGTTGTAGTAGTAGTAGTTGTTGTTGTAGTAGTAGTAGTAGTAGTATAAGTAGAAGTAGTAGTAGTAGTAGTAGTAGTAGTAGTAGAAGTAGTAGTAGTAATAGTAGCAGTAAGAGTAGAACTAGTAGTCGTAGGAGTAGTAGTAGTAGTAGCAGTAGTTGTTGTTATTGTAGTTGTAGCAGGAGTAGTAGTAATAGTAGTAGAAGTTGTAGTCGTAGTCGTAGAAGTACCAGAAGTAGTAGTGGTAGAAGTACTAGTAGTAGCAGCAGTAGTAGTTGCAGTTGTAGTAGTAATAGTAGTAGTAGTAGTAGTAACAATTGTAGTTGTAGTAGTAGTTATTGTTGTTGTTGTTGTCATTGTAGTAGTAGTAGTAGTAGTGGTGGTGGTGGTGGTGGTCGTAGTAGTAGCAGTAGTAGTAATAGTAGTATTAGTAGTCATTGTAGTAGTAGTAGTAGTAGTAGTAGTAGTAGTAGTAGAAGTAGTCATAATAGTAGTATTAGAAATAGTAGTAGTAGTAGTAGTAGTAGTAGCAGTAGTAGTAGTAGCAGCTATAGTAGTTGTAGTAATAGGGGTAGTAGTTGTAGTAGTAGTAGTAATAGTAGTTGTAGCACTATTACTACTAATAGTAGTACTAGTAGTAGAAGCAGCAGTAGTTGTAATTGCTATAGTAGTATAGTAATAGTAATATTGGTAGTAATCATAGTAGTAGTAGTCATAGGAGTAGAACTAGCAGGAGTTGGAGTAGGAGTAGTAGTTGTAGTACTAGTACTAGTAGTACTAGTAGTAGTTGGACTAGGAGTAGTAGTATTAGTGGTATGGGCAAGAGTAGGAGTAGTTGTTATTGTTGTTGTTGTCGTAGTAGTAGAAACAGTATTAGTAGCAGTAGTTGTAGTTGTAGTAGTAGTGGTATTAGGTGTAGTAGTATTAGTAGTACTAGTAAGTATAGGAGAAGGAGTAATAGTAATCAGAGTAGCGGTAGTAGTAGTAGTAGGAGTTGGAGTAGGAGTAGCAGCAGTTATACTAGTAATAGTAGTAGTAGCGGCTATAATAGTTATAGTTGGAGTAGCTGTAGTAGTGTAGTACTTGCAGTAGTAGTAGTAAAAATTGGAGTAGTAGTGGTAATTGTAGTAACCGTAGCAATAGTAGTAACAGTAGTAGTAGTTATGTTAGAAGTAGTAGAAGTGGTAGCTACAGTAGTTGAAGTAGTAGTAGTTGTATTAGTTATAATGGTTGTAGTTGTTAGAGGAGTGGAAGGAGTGGGAGTTGGAGTAGGAGTGGTAATACGACTTGTAGTAATAGTAGTAGTACTAGTAGCAGCAGTAGTAGTAGCAGTAGCTGGAGTTGGAGTTGTAGTAGTCGTAGTAGAAGCAGTAGTAGGACGAATATTTGTACTAGTAGTCATAGGACTAATAGTAGGAGTAGCAATAGAAGTAGTAGTAGTTGCAGTAGTAATAGTAGTTATTGTAGAAGTAGCAATAGGAGTAGTGGTAGTAGTCATAGTTGATGTAGTAGTAGTTGTAGCAGAAGTAGTAATAGTAGTAGTAGTGGCAGTAGTAGTAGTAATGGTAGCATTCAGAGTAGTAGCTATTCTAGTAGTAGTAGAAGTGGTAGTAGTAGTAGTAGTCATAGTAGTAATCCTAGTAGTAGTAGTAGCAGTTATTGTAGTAGTAGCGACAATAGCTTTAGTAGTAGCAGTAGTAGTTGTTGTTGTTATTGTTGTTGTAATAGTCATAGAAGTAGTAGCAGGAGTAGTAGTAGTGTTAGTTGTAGTAGCAATAGTAGAAGTAGTAGTAGTCGTAGTAGTAGTAGAAGTAGGACTAGCTGTAGTAGCTGCAATTATAGTGGTGGTTGCAGTAGTAGTAGTGGTAGTAATAGTAGAGTTAGTAGTTGTAGTACCTGCAGTAGCAGTAGCAGCAATAGTAGTTGTAGTAGTAGTTATTGTAGTGGTACTAGTAGTAGTACTACTAGTAGTAGTAGTGGTAGTAGTACTAATAGTAGTAGTAGTAGTAGCAATAGTAGTAGTAGGCGTAGGGGTAGGACTGGGAGGAGTGGTAGGAGCATCAGAAGTAGTAAGTTGTTGTAGTAGTAGGTGTAGTAGTAATAGTAGTAGAAGTATTAGCAGGAGCAAGAGCAGGAGCAGTAGCAGTAGTTGTTATTGTTGTTGTAGTAATAGTAGCAGTTGTAGTTGTACTAGTAGCAGCAGCAGTAGTAGTACTTATTGTTGTAGTAGTAGTAGTAGTAGTAGTAGTAGTAGTAGTAGTAGTAGCAGTAGTAGTTGTTGGTGTAGAAGTAGTAGTAGCTAGAGTATTGGTAGTAGTAGTAGTAGTATTGGTAGTAGTAATTATAGTAGTTATGGGAATAGTAGTGGCACTAATAGTAATTGTTGTAGCAGAAGTATTGTAGTAGTCATCTCATTAGTAGTAGTACTTGACGTAGTAGTAGTAGTATTAGTAGTGATAGTAGTAGTTATAGTTGTTATTATAGTAGAAGTAGCTATTGTAGTAGTAGTAATAGTTGTACTATTTGTTGTTGTTGCTGTAGTTATTGTAGTAGTCATTATAGTAGTAGTAGCACGAGTGGTAATAGTATTCGAAGTAGTAGTCATAGTAGTAGCAGTAGCAGCTGCAGCAGTAGCCATAGTAGAAGAAGCAGTAGTGGTTGGTGTTGTAGTTGCAGTATTAGTAGTTGTATTAGTAGTCGTGGTAGTAGAAGGAGGATTGGCACAAGTTGTAGGAGTAGTAGTTATAGTAGTAGTTGTTGTTATTGTTGTTGCAGTAGAAGTAGTAGTAGTAGCAGTAGGAGTAATCACAGTGGTAGTAGTAGTACTAGTAGTAGTAGAAGTAGTAGTAGTAGTAATAGTAGTAGTAGTAGTACTAGTAGAAGTAGTTGTCAAATTAGTAGTAGTAGTAGCTATAGTAGTAGCAGTAAAAGTACTAGTAGTAGTAGTTGTTGTAGTCGTAGTCGTGGGAGCAGTAATAGTAGTAGAAGTAGTAGTTGTATTTGTAGCTGTTGCAGCAGCAGCAACAGCTATTGTAGTAGCTGTAGCTGTTGTAGTAGTAGTAGCAGTAATAGCTGTAGTAGTTGTAAAAGTTGTAGCAGAAGCAGCAGCAGAAGTAGTCGTAGCAGTCATAGCGATAGTAGCAGTAAGAGTAATAGCAGTAGCACCAGAAGTAGTAGGAGTAGTAGTATTAGTACTCGTTGTAGTAGTCGAACTAGTGTTAATTATTGTTGTCACAGTAGTAGTACAAGAAGTAGTAGTTGTACTACTAGTTGTAGTAGCAGTAGTAATCGGAGTAGGGGTAGTACATGTAGTCATAGGAGCAACTGTAGTTCTACTAGTAGTAGTAGGAGTAGTATAGTAGATGTAGTTGTAGTAGTAGTAGTAGTAGAAGTAGAACTAGTAGTAGTAGTAGTAGCAACAACAGTAGTGGTTATAGTAGGAGAAGTAGCTATAGCATTAGTAATAGTAGTCGAAGAAGTACAGCAATGGCAATAGTAATAGTAATAGTAGAAGTAATAGTAATAGTAGTCATATGAGTAGCAATAGGCGTAACAGTAGTAGTAGTAGTAGTAGCAGTTGCAGTAGTTGCAGTAGTAGTAGTAGTAGCAATAGTAGTAGTAGTTGTAGTAGTAATAGGAGTAGGTGTAAGAGTAGGGGCACTAGTAGGAGCTGTAGTAGTAAGAGTGGTAGAGTAGCATTAATAGTTGTTGTTGTAGTAGGAGCAATAGTAGTAGTCGTCGTAGTAATAGCAGTTGCAGTAGCAAGAACAGTAGTTGTAGCAGTAGCAGCCGTAGCAATAGTAGCAGTAGTAATAGCAGCAGTTGTAGTAGTAGCTAGAGCTATAGTAGTAGCAGTAGTTGTAGCAGCAATAGCAGTAGTAGCAGTTGTAGCAGCAATAGTAGTAGTTGTAATAGAAGTGGTAGTAGTTTTAGTAGTAGTGGTAGTAGTAGTAGTAGTGGTTGTAGTAGTGGAAGTAGAAGAAGTAGTATTAGTTGAAGAAGAAGAAGAAGTAGTAGTAGTAGTAATATTAGAAGAAGTAGTAGTAGTAGTGATAGTAGTAAGACTAGTAGCAGTAGTAGTAGTAGTCGTAGCAATTGTAGCAGAAGTAGTAGTGGTAGCAATAGTAGTAGTCGAAGTAGTAGCAATAGCAGCAGCAACAGCAGCATCAGCAGCAATAGCAGCTCCTGCAGTAGCAGTAGTCGTAGTAATTGTTGTTGTTGTTGCTATAGTTGTTTTTGTTGTAGTAGTAGTAGTAGTGTTAGCCATAATAGAAGCTGTAGTAGCTGTTTTAGTATTAGTAGTAGTACTAGTAGTAGTATTAGTAGTAGTAGTAGTAGTAGCAGTGGTAGTAGTCGCGGAGGTAGTAGTAGTAGTTGAGGTAGAAGTAGTAGTATTAGTAGTAGCAGAAGTTGTGGTAGTAGTAGTAGTAGAAGTAGTAGTAGTAGTAGTAGTAGTAGTAGCGGTAATATTAGTAGTAGTCGTAATAGTCATAGTAGTTGTGGTAGTAGTAATATTACTTGAAGGAATAGGAGTTGTAGTAGTAATAGTAGCAACAGAAGTATTACTAGTAGAAGTAGTAGTAGTCATAGAGTAGTAGTGGTAGTAATCGAAGTAGTAGCCGGAACAGCAGTAGTAGCAGTAGAAGTAGTCGTAGTAGTAGCAGCAACAACAGTTGTAGTCATAGTAGTACCAATCATACTAGAAGTAGTAGTAGTAGAAGTTGTAGCAGCAACAGTACTAGTAGAACTAGGAGTAGTAGTAATAGAAGTAGTAGCTATAGTACTTGTAGTAGTACAAGTAGTAGTAGTAGTGGAATTAGTCGTAGTAGTAGTAGTAGTAGTCATAGTAGTAGTAGCATTACGTGTAGCAACCGAAGTAGTAACATTAGCAGCATTAATAATAGAAGTAGTAGTAATAGTTGGAGTAGTACGAGTACTAGTAGCTGTAGCAGTAGTTGTAAAGCACTAGCAGTAGTAGTAGCAGTAGTAGTAAACGCAGCAGCAGCAATAGGTTTAGTAGCAGTAATAGTAGTAGTTTGAGCACTAGTTGCATTAGTTGTATAGAAGTAGTTGTAGGAGTAGAAGTTGTTGTAGCAGTAGTAATAACAGTTGTAGAAGTAATAATAGTGGTAGTAGTAGTAGTAGGAGTAGTAATAGGAGTAGTAGTAATAGTTGTAGTAGAAGCAGCAACAGTACTGGGAGTAGTAGTAATAATAATAGTCGTAGTAGCAACACTAGTAGTAGCAGTTGCAGTAGTAGTAGTAGTGGTGGTGGTGGTGGTGGTGGTGGTAGTAGTAGTAGTAGCAGCAACAACAACAATAGTAGTAGTGGTAGTTGTAAGAGCAACAACAGTAGCAGTAGCAGTAGTAGTTGCAGTTGTCGCAGCAACTTTAGTTGTTGTAGCACTAGGGGTAGTGGCGACAGTAGCAGAAGTAGTCATGTTTTAGTAATAGTAGTAGTAGTAGCAGTAGCAGCCGTAGTAATAGTTGTAAAGAGCAGAAGCAACAGTAGAAGCAATAGTCATAGCAACTGTAGTTGTAGTAGCACTAGTAGTAGCGGCAACAGCAGCAAAAGTAGTAGCATTTTAGTAGTAGTAGTAGTAATTGTAATAGTAGCAGTAGTAGTTGTAGCAGTAGTTGTAGTAGCTGTAGTAGTAGCAGTAGTAGCAGCAGCAGTAGTAGTCGTAGCAATAGTAGTGGTAGTAGTAGTAGTTTCGTCATAGTAGAATCAGTAGTAGCAGTAGTACTTGTTATAGTAGTAGTTGTAATAGCAGTAATGATAGTAGTGGTAGTAGTTGCAGTAGCACTAGTAGTGGAAGTAATGGTAGTAGGAAAAGATGCAGTAGTAGTAGCAGTCGTAGTTGTTGGAGTATAAGCTTTAGTGGTAGTTGAAGGATTAGTAGTAGCAATAGTTGCAATAGTAGCAGTAGTTGCAATAGTAGTAGGTGTAGTAGAAGTAGTAGCAACAGTTGCAATTGAAGTATTAGTAGCAGTAGCAGCAGTTTGAGTAGAAGTACTCATAGTTAGAGTAGTAGCATTAGTTGTTGTTGTTGGTTCAGTAGTACTAGCAGTAGTAGTAGCAGCAGCAGCAGTAGTTGCAGTAGTAACAAAAGTAGTACTTGCAGTAGTAGCAGGTGTAGTAGTAGTAGTAGCGGCAATAGAACGACTGGTACTACTGGAACTACTACTACTGCTACTGCTACTGCTACCACTACTACAACAACTACTACTTCTGTTACAACTACAACTACTATGAAAATAACTATTACAATTGCTACTGCTACTACAACTACTCAAACTGCTACTACTGCTACTACAGTTGTTGCTACTACTGCTGCTGCAACTACTACTACCACTACTGCTCCGACTATGATTACTACTACTACTATTTCTTCTACTCCTACTGCTACTATTACTGCTACTACTCTAGCTTCTACTACTTCTACTACTACTATTATTTTTAGAAATAATACTGCTACTACTACTACTACTACTACTACTATTACTACTACTACTACTACTACTACTACTACTACTACTACAACTATAACTACTACAACTACTACTGCTACTATTACTCCTACTGCTACTACTACTACAATTACTATTACTACTATTATGACTATTACTGCTACTGCTACTACTTCTACTACTCCTACTTCTGCTACTACAATTGCTGCTCCTGGTACTACTATGTCTACAACTACTACAATTACTAGTATTATTGCGACTACGGATGCTACTGCTACTACTACGACTTCTTCAACGACTACTTCTACTACTACTGCCATTGCTACTACTACTATGGCAAATAATGCTATTGCTACAACTAGTACCACCACTATTACCACTATGGCGACTACTGCTACTACTGCTGCTATTGTTCCTACTATTACTACCACTACAATTACTACAACTACTACTGTTGCCACTACTACTACTATAATTAATGCAACTACTCCTACTATAATTACTAGAACTACTACTACTACTACTAATTCTCTTTCTACTACCTGCACTACTGCTATTGCTGGTACCACTACTGCTGCTACTGCTGTTACAGCATCTACTACAACTACTACAAGTACTACAGCAACTACCACTACTATTGCTACTATAGCTGTGGCAGCTGCTGCTACAACTACTACTATTACTACTATTAATACTAGTACTACTACTACTACTTCTACAGCTACTACAGCTTCTACTATAACTACTACTAGTACTACAACTACTACTACAGCTAGCACTACTACTGCTACTACTACTACAACAACAACTACTACTACTAATTGTGCTACTACTGCTACATATACTACTACTTCAACTACTACTACTGCTTCAACGACTACTTCTTCTACTATTACCACAGCTAGTACTACTGCTACTACTACTATTACTACAACAACTACTACTACTATGGCTACTAGCGCTACTACTACTACTACTACCACCACTATAACTACAGCTGCTACAGTTACTACTATTACTACAACTACTACAACTACAATTACTACAACTACTACTACTGCCTCTAATACTACTACCACTATTACTACAACTAATACTATTTCTACTACTACAACTACTGCTCTAGCTACTACCACTACTGCTACTACTATTGCTACTACTACTACTACAACAACTACTACTGCTGCTGCTGTTGCAAGTACAGCTACTACTACTACTACTACTATTAGTACTACTAACACTAGTACGACTACTACTACTTCTATAGTGCAATAGCCTCTACTATAACTACTACTAGCGCTATTGCTACTACTTGTGGTACCACTACTACTGGTACTACTACTACAATAACAACAACTACTACTACTTATGCTACAACTACAACTACTACGGCTATAACTATGACTACTGCTGCTGTTGTTGCTGCTGCTAATGCTACTACTACTACTATTGCTATTATTACAGCCATTGCTACTACTACTGCTGCTGTTGCTATTATTGCTTCTACTACTTCTGCTATTGCTGCGGCTGCTACTACTACTAATACAACAGTTACTAATACTATTACTACTACTACAACTACTGCTGCATCTACAACAACTACAAGTGCTACAATAACAACAACTACGGCTACTACTAATAGAAGGAGTAGCGGCAGCAGCAGCAGCAAGAGTAGTAGTAGTAGTAGTAGTATTAGTAGTAGTATTAGCAATTGTGCTAGTAGCAGTAGTAGTGGTTGTTGTGGTGGTAGTAGTAGTAGAAGTAGTAGTAATAGTAGTAGCAGAAGTTGTAGTAGTAGGAGTCAGAGTAGTAGTGGTGGTACTAGTAGGATTTGTAGTAGTAGTAGGAAGTGAAGGAGTAGTAGTAGTTATTGTTGTTGTGGTAGTAGCAGCAGTAGTAGCAATAACAGCAATCGCAATAGTAGTAGGTGTAGTAGTTGTAGTAGTAGTATTATTAGTAGTAGTAGAGTAATGGTAGCAATTGGAGTTGTAGTTGTAGTAATAGTTATTGTAGTAGTAGTAGTAACGTTAGTTTTAGAAGTAGTAGTATTAGTAGTAGTAGCAGTAGTAATAGTAGTAGTAGTAATAGCAGCTGTAGTAGTGCTGATAGCGACAACAGTAGCTATAGTAATAATAGTGGGAGTAGTAGTAGTAGTAGTAGCAGTAGGTGTGTTAGGAATAATAGTAGTAGTACGAGTAGTAGTAGTAGTAAGAATAGCATTAACAGCAATAGTTGTAGTAGGAGTATTAGCACTACTGGTATTAGAAGTAGCCATAGTAGAAGCTTCTACTGAAGCAGCAATAGTAGTAGTAGTTATTGTTATTATAGTAGTAGAAGCAGTAGCTATAGCAGTTGGAGTCATAGTTTTGGTAGTAGTACTAGCACCAAAACTAGTAGTAGTAGTAGTAGTAGTAGTAGTAGTAGTAGTAGTAGTAGTAGTCGTTGTTGTTGTTGATGGTGTTGTAGTACTAGTAGTAGTAGCAGTTATGGTGGTGGTAGTAGTAGTAGTTGTAGTGGTGGTGGTAGTAGTAGTAGTAGCAGTTGTAGTAGTAGTAGGAGTAGTAGTTGTTGTTGTTGTTGCAGTAGTAGTAGTAGTAGTAGTTGTTGTTGTTGTTGCAGTGGTAGTAGTAGTAGTAGTAGTAGCAGGAATAGTAGCAGTTGTAGTAGTAGTAGAAGTAGTAGTTGTTGTTGTTGTTGCAGTAGTAATAGTAGTAGTAGTAGTAGTAGTAGTAGTAGTAGTTGTTGTTGTTGTTGTTATTGTTGTAGTAGTAGTAGTAGTAATAGTAGTAGTAGTAGTTGTTGTAGTAGTAATAGTTGTACTAGTACTAGTAGTATAGTAGCAGTAGTAGTAGTAGTAGTAGTAATAGTCATAGCAACAGTCGTAGTCAGTTTAGTAGTTGTTGTTGTAATAGTAACAGTAGTAGAAGTAGCAACCGTAGCCGCAATAGTATTAGTAGAAGTAGTAGTAGCAGCAGCAGTAGTAGTAGCAACAGTATTGGTAGTAGCAATAGTATTAGTAGCAGTAGTAGTACTAGTGGCAGTAGTACTAGTGGTAGTAATAGTTGCAGTAGTAGTAGCAGTAGCAGTAGTTGTGGTAGTACTAGTAGGAATTGTCGTAGTAGTACTACTAGTAGTAGTAGCTGTAGTCGTAGAAGTGGTAGTCATAGTAGTTATAGTCCTAGTAGCCGTAGCAACAGCAGTAGTAGTCACAGTAGTAGCAATAGTACTGGTAGTAGTAGTAGTTGTTGTTGTTATTGTTCTTGTTGTCATTATGGTAGTAGTATTTATTCTAATAGCAACAATAGTTGTAGTAGCAGTGGTTGTAGTTGTAGTAGCAGCAGCAGTTGTAGAAGCTGTAGCTGCTATTGTAGCAATAGTAATGGTAGTAGTAATTGTAGCTGTTGCAGAAGTAGTAGTATTAGTAGCGGTTGTAGTTGTGGTAGTGCTATTTGTTGCAATAGATGTGGTAGTAGCAGTACTTGATGTAGTAGTAGTAGTAGTTGCAGAAGTAGCAGCAGTGGTAGTCATTTTTGTAGCAGTAGTAGAAGCAGTAGTGACAGCAGTCGTAGCAATAGTTGTAGTAGCAATAGTAGTCATAGTATTAGTAAATGTAATTGTGGAATTAGTAGTAGTTGTTGTACTTGTAGTAGTGCCAACAGTAGTCGTAATAGTTATAGTAGCAATAGTAGTCATAGTATGGGATGTTGGGTAGTTGCAGCCACAGTAGTAGTAGTAGTAGTAGTAGTAGTAGTACTAGTAGGAGTTGTAGTAGTAATAGTAATAGTGGTAGTAGTATCAGCAGTAGTAGTTGTAGTAGTAGCGATAGTAGGAGTGGCAGCTATAGTAGCAGTCGTAACAATAGTTGTTGTTGTAGCAGTTGTAGTGTCAATAGTAGAAGCAGTTGCAATAATACTTGTATTAGTAGTACCACTAACGACAGCAGTAGCTTTAGTTGTAGTAGTAGTTGAAGTAGTAGTACTAGTAGTAGCAGTAGGAGAACATGTTGAAGTTGCAATAGTAGTAGAAGCAGAATCTGTCGTAGAAGTAGTGATAGTACTCATGGTAGTAATAGTAGTAGTGGTAGTAGTAGTTGTTGTAGCAGTAGCAGCAGCAGCAGTAGTAGTAGAAGTAGTAGTAATAGTAGTAGTAGTAATAGTAGTAGTCGTAGTAGTAGTAGTAGTAGTAGTAGTAATAGTAGAATCATAATTAGTAGTCGTAATTATAATAGTAGTAGCAGTAGCAACAACAACAGTAGTACTAGTAGAAGTAGTAGCCGCAGTAGTAGCGACAATAGTAGTAGTAGAAGCAGTAGTTGTAGTACTAGTGGTAGTAGTTGTAGAGTAGCAATTGCAGTAGTAGTAGTAGTAGTGGGAGTAATAGTAGTAGGAGTCATAGTAGTAGAAGTAGTAGTAATAGTAGTAGTAGTAGCAGCAGCAGCAGCAGCAGTAGTAGTTATTGTAGTTGTTGTAGTAGAAGTGGTAGTAATAGTAGTAGTAGTACTAGTAGTACTAGTAGTAGTGGTATGGGTATCAACAGCAGCAGTAGTAGTAGAAGTAATAATAGGAGTAATAGTCGTACTAGTAGTAATATTAGTAGCAGTGGTAGCAGTAGTCATAGTAGTAGTAGTAGGAGTATTAGGATTAGTAGTAGTAGTAGTAGTAGTAGTAGTAGCCTTGGTGATAGTAGTAGCAGTTGCAGTAGTAGTATTGGAAGAAGTAGTTCTAGAAGGTAGAGTCAAACTAGTAGTAGAAGAAGTAGTAGTAGTTATTGTTATAATGGTCGTTGTAGTAGTAGTTGTAGTAGTAGTTATTGTTGTAGTAGTTGGACTCATAGTACTAGTAGTAGTTGTAGTTGTACTTGTAGTAGTAGTATTGGTAGTGCTATTTGTAGTAAAAGTGGTAGCAATAGTAGTAGGAGTAGAAGTAGTAGTAGTTGTTGTTGTTGTTATTATTGTCGGAGAAATTGCAGTAGCAGTAGTAATAGTCATAGTAGTACAAGTAAGAGTATTAGCAGTTAGTAGCAATTGTAGTAATAGTAGAAGTAGTAGTATTAGTTGTAGTAGTAGGAGTAGGAGTTGGAGGTTGAATTTGAGTAGTAGAAGTATAAGCATTTCTCAAAGCAATAGAAGCAGTAGTCATACTAGTAGGAGTAGCAGAAGTAGTTGTGATAGTAGTAGAAGTAGTGTTAGTTGTATTAGTAGTAGCAAAAGTAGTAGCTGAAGTAGTAGTAGTAGTAGTAGCAGTAATAGTAGCAATTGTAGTAAATGTAGCAGCAAAAGTAGTAGTAGTAGTAGTAGTAGTGATAGTCGAAGAAGTTGTAGCAGCAGCAGTAGTAGTAATAGTAGCAATAGTAGTAGTAGCAGTATTTTTAGTAGTAGTAGTTTGAGTAGTAGTAGTATTAGTAGTAGTAGTTGTTGTACTAGTAATGGAAGTAGCAGTATTAGTAGTATCATTAGTAGTTGAAGTAGTAGAAGTTGTAGTAGTAGTTGCAATAGTAGTAGGAGGAGTAGTAGCAGTAGGAGTAGCAGCACTAGTAGTAGCAGTAGTAGTAGTAGTAGTAGTAGTAGTAGTAGTAGTAGTAGTAGTAGTAGTAGTAGCAGCACTAGTAGCAGTAGTAGTAGTAGTAGTAGCAGTAGTAGGAGTTCGAGTAGTAGTAGGAGTTCGAGTAGTAGGAGTTGGAGTAGTAGTATTAGGAGTTGTTGTAGTAGTTGTAGTTATAGTAGTAGTAGTAGTAGTAGTAGTAGTAGTAGTAGTAGTAGGGGTTGGAGTAGTAGGAGTTTGAGTAGAAGTATTAGGAGTTGTTGTAGTAGTTGTAGTTATAGTAGTAGTTGAAGTAGTAGCAGTAGTAGTAGCAATAGTAGTAGTAGTAGTAGTAGGAGTAGTGGCAGTAGCAGGAGTAGAAGCAACGGGAGTAGTAGTAGCAACAGCAAGAGTAGTACTAGTAGTAATAATAGTAGAAGGAGTTGTAGCTAGGGAAGAAGGAGTAATAGCAACAATAGTAGTTGCAGTAGTAGTAGTAGCAGAGGCTGTAGTAGTGGCTGTAGTAGTAGTATTAGGAGTTGTTGTAGTAGTTGTAGTAGTAGTAGTAGTAGTAGTTGTAGTAGTAGTAGTAGTAGTAGTAGTAGTAGTAGTAGTAGTAGTAGTAGGAGTTGGAGTAGTCGGAGTTGGAGTAGTAGGAGTTGGAGTTGTTGTAGTAGTTGTAGTTATAGTAGTAGTTGAAGTAGTAGTAGTAGTAGTCGCAATAGTAGTAGTAGTAGTAGTAGGAGTAATGGCAGTAGCAGGAGTAGAAGCAACGGGAGTAGTAGTAGCAACAGCAAGAGTAGTACTAGTAGTAATAATAGTAGAAGGAGTTGTAGCTAGGGAAGGAGTAATAGCAACAATAGTAGTTGCAGTAGTAGTAGTAGCAGAGGCTGTAGTAGTACTAGCAATAGGAGTTATAGTAGTTGTTGTAGGAGTTCTAGTAGTAGTAATAGTAGTAGAAGTAGTACTACTAGCAGCAACAGTATGTATAGTAGTACTAGTAGTAGAAGTCGTACGAGTTGTAATAGTAGCAGTTATAGTTGAAGCAGTTGTAATTTGAGCAGTAGTAGTAGCAGGAGTGGTAGCAATAGGCATAGGAGTAGTAGTAGAAGTAGTAGCTGAAGCTGTAGTAGAAGCAGTAGTAGTAGTTGTTGTTGTTGTTGTTGTAGCTGTAGTAATAGTAGTAGAAGTAGTAGTAGTAGTAGAAGAAGAAGTAGTAGTAGTAGTAGTAGTAGTATTAGTGCCATAGTAGCGTAGTACTAATAGTAGTAGTGGTAGTGGTAGTAGTAGTAGTAGTATTACTAGTGGTAGTAGTACTAATAATAGCAGTAGTAGTAGTTGTGGTAGTAGCAATAATAGTAGTAGTAGTGGTGGTGGTGGTGGTAGTAGTAGTAGCAGCAGCAGCAGTGGTAGTAGTTATAGTACTAGAAGTACCAGTTATAGTAGTAGTTGTAGGAGTAGTACTAGTAGCCCTAGAAGAAGTAGTAGTATCAGTTGCAGCAGTTGTACCCACTGTAACAACAATAGTACTAGTAGTAGGAGTAGTAGAAGCAGCATCAACCACAATAATAGTAGTAGCAAGTGTAGTATTAGTAACAGTAGTTTTATCACAAGCAGTAGTTGTTGTAACGTAGCAACAGTAGTAGTAGTAGAAGTAGTAGAAGTAGTAGTAGTTGTAGTAGTAGGAGTAATAGTTGTAAGAGTAGTAGTAGTAGTAGTTGTTGTTGTTGTTGTTGTTGTAGTAGTTGTAGTAGTAGTGGTAGTGGTGGTAGTAGTAGTATAGTAATAGTAGTAGTTGTAGTGGTGGTAGTAGTAATAGCAGAAGTAGTAGTAGTAGTAGTAGTAGTGAAAGTAATAGAAGTAGTGGTTGTAGTTGTAGTAGTTGAAGTAGCAGTACTAGTAATAGTCATAGTAATAGTAATAGGAGTAGTAGTAGTAGTAGTAGTAGCAACAGTTATAGTAATAGGAGTATTAAGATTAATAATGGCAGTACTAGCAGTAGTTTTTGCAGTAGTGATAGCAGTAGTAGTAGTAGTAGCTGTAGAAGCAGAAACAGTAGGAGTCCGAGTAGGAGTAGTAGTAGCCGAAGTAGTAGTGGTAGTAGTAGTAGGAGGAGCAGTAGTACTGGTTGTTATAATAGCAGAAGTAGTAGTAGTAGTCGCAGTAGTAGGCGTAGTAGTAGCAGTTGTGGTAGTAGTATTAGTTGTACAAGTAGTATCGGAAGTAGTAGCTGAAGTAGTAGTATTAGTAGTAATAGTAGAAATTGTATTTGTTATAACAGCAGCGGTAGTAGTAGTAGTAGTAGAAGAAGAAGTAGTAGTAGTAGTAGTAGTAATAGTAGCAGCACTAGTAGTAGTAGTAGTTGTAGTAGAAGTAGTTGGAGTAGTAGTAGTTGTTGTAGTTGTAATAGAAGTTGTAGTATTAGTAGTTAAAGTAGAAGAAGTTGTGGTAGTAGATACAACAATAGTAGGAGTAGTAGTAGAAGTAGTTGCAGTTGTTGTTGTAGTAGTAGTTGTTGTTGTAATAGTAGTAGTAGTTGTTGTTGTAGTAGTAGCAATAGTTATTATTGTAGTAGTAGTTGTTGTAGTATTAGCAATAGTAGTAGCAGAAGAAGAAGTAGAAATAGCAGAAGTAATAGTAATAGTAGTAGGAGTACTAATAGTAGTAGTAGTATTTGTAGTAGTAGTAGTAGTAGTAAGAGTAGTAGTTGTAATTGTTGTGGTAGGAGTAGCAAAATTCGTAGGAGTAGTAGTAGTTGTCGTAAAAGTAGGAGTTGTAGTAGTTGTAGATGTAGTAGTTGTAGTAGTAGTAGTAGTAGTAGTAGTAGTAGTAGTGGTAGCAGTGGTTGTTGTTGTTGTAGAAGTAGTAGTAGTGTTTCTACTAGTACTATTAGTAGTAGTAGATATTGTAGCCGGAGTAGTACTAGTAGTAGTAGTAGTAGTAATAGTAGTAATATTAGTAGTTATAGTAGCAGCAGCAGTAGTAGTAGTAGTAGTAATAGTATTCATAGTAGTAGTAGTAGTAGTGCAGAAGTAGTATCAGTTGCAGTGGTAGTTGTAGTAGTAATAGTGTAGTAGTAGTAGTAGCAAAAGTTGTAATAGTAGTAGTAGTAGAAGTAGTAGAAGATGTGATAGAAGTAGTAGTGTAGTAGTAGTTTTTGTTGTTGTTGTAGTAGTAATTATAATAGTAGTAGAAGTAGTAGTAATAGTATTAGTAGCAGTTGCTGTAGTAGTAATAGCAGCAACAACAACAATAATAGGAGCAGCCATATTAGTAGCAGTAGTAGTAGTACTAAAAGTAGTAGATATTGAGTAGTAGTAGGAGGAGGAGTAGGAGTAGTAATAGTAGTATAGTAGTAGTAGTAGTAGTAGTAGGAGTAGAGTTGTAGTAGTAGTAGTCGTAGCAGTAATAGTAGTAGCAGTTGTAGTAGGTGTAGTAGTTGTAGTAGTAGTTGGGGTAGTAGTAGTAGGAGTAGCACTAGTACTAGTACTAGTACTACTGTAACTATTACTACAATTACTATTGCTAGTACTAGTTCTACAACAACTACGACTACTACTGCGACTACTACTACTACTGCTAGTTCTACAAATACTGTTACTACTACTACTGCTGCTACAGCTGCTACAACTACTATGGTTACTTTTACTATTGCTACTGCTGTTGCCACTACTTCTACTACTACTACTACTACTACTACCTGTACTATTAATGTTGCTGCTACTACTGCAACTACTAGTACTATTATTGCGACTACTGCTACTACTGCTTCTAGTACAATTGTTACTACTTCTACTGTTACTACTTCCGGTATTGCTACTATCACTACTACTACTAAGTACTACCATCGTTTCTACTACTATTTCTACTGCTATTACTACTACTACTACTACTACTATTACTGTTACTCTTACTACTCCTACAATGATGACTACAACAACTGTTACTGCTACTACGACTGCCACTACTGGTAATACAACCACTACAACTACTTCTACTACTACCACTACTGCTGTTATCACTACTGCTATGTCTACTGTTGCTGCTACTACAACTGCTTGTACAGTAGTAGCTACTACCACCGCCACTACAACTGCTGCTACTACCACTGCTACTTCTGCTACTACTGCTACTACTACTGCTACTGCTGCCACTACTACCATTGTTGCTACGACTACTACAATTAGTACTACTTCAACTACTACTACTAATCCTACCACTCCTGTTGCGACTACTGCAATTACCAATACTACTACTACTACTACGACTACTACTACTACTACTACTTTTACTACTACTCCTACTACTACTCTCCTATTACTACTAATCCTACTAATAGTACTACTTCTACTACAACTACAACAAGAACAAGTACTACTACTTCTCCGACAACTACTTCCATTACTATTGCTAGTACTCCTACAACAACTGCTACTGGTAGTATTATGACAACAACTACTATTAATACTGCTTCTTCTACTACTATTGCTACTACTGCTGCTACTACTACAACTACCCCAACAACTACTACAGCTACTACTGCTACCACTACTACAACTACTATTGTTATTGATACTCTTAACTACTTTTCATATTATTACAGCTACTACAACCACTACTTCTCCTACTATTACTACTTCTATTACTACTTTTATTACTACTACTACTAGTACTAATGCTGTTGACGCTTCTACTACGACTGCTACTACTACGTTTGCTTTAACTACTACTACTACTGCAACTGATACTACTACTACTACTGCTGCTGCTACTACTACAACTACTACTAAAACTACTACTACCACAACTACTATAATTACTACTACTGCTACTAATAGTACTACCTCTTTAATTACTTCTACTGCTACTACTACTACTACTACTTCTCCTACAACTACTATTACTGCAATTGCTACAACTACTGCTACTACTAGCAGTACTACGACAACAACAACTCGTACTACTTCTACTGCTACCACAACTACTACTATTGCTACGACTACTACTGCTACTCTAACTAAGTCTCTTACTACCACAGCTACTGCTACTTCTACTGCCACTACTACTACAGCTTCTCCTGCTACAACTACTGCTGCTACTACTACTTTTATTACTGTAGTTGCTACTACTACTGCTGCTACTTCTACAGCTATTGCTACTACTACAGCTACTTCTACTATTACTACTACTACTACTGCTACAGGTACGACTGCTGCTACTACTACTAAAGTTACTACGGCTGCTACTGTTGTTATCACTACCACTACTATGACAGCTACTATTGTAACTACTCATACAACTATTACTACTACTACTACTACTACTGCTACTAATGCTACAACTTCTACTATGACTACTACTAATACAACAACAACTACTACTACTAGTAGTATAACTACTACTACAACTACAACTATTACTATTGACATAACTGCTATTGCAACTACTACTACTTCTACTACTATTGCTGCAGCTGCGACTACTACTACTACTGCTGTTGTTACTGTTGCTACTAGTACTAGTACTAGTACTGCTACTGCCACTACTACTACTAGTACTACAACAACTACAACTATTACTACTACTACTATAATTGTTACTACTACTACTAAAACTAGTACTACTACTACAATTACTGCAGCTGCTGTTACTGCTACTACTACTACTAGTACTACTACCGCTGCTGCAACTACTACTGCTAGTGCTATTGCTACTGCTACAACGACTAGTACTATAGCTGAAACTAATATTACGGCCACAACTACGGCAATAACTACTCCTACTATAGCTACAGTTGCTATTATGGCCATGACTACTGCCACAACTACTACTACTGTTAGTACAACTACTGCTACTATTGCTGCTACAACAACTACTACTATTAGTACTACTCCTACTACTTCTAATACTGTTGCTGCTCCTACAACTACTGCTACTACTACAACAAATACTACTACTGCTACTACTGCTACTACTGCTACCACTACAACTACCACAACTACTACTACTGCTACTACTGCTACCACTATTACTACTACTTCTGCTACTGCTACTATAACTACTTCTGTTACTACGATAACTACTGCTACTTGTACTGCTGCTGCTACTACTGCTTCTCGTACTACAACTCTGCAACTGCTACTTTTATTACTATTGCTACTATAACTACTGCTCCTGTTGCTCCTACTACTTCTGCTACTACTACTGTCGTTTCTACTACTACTACTACTATTGGTACTACTACTACTACTATTACAGCGACGATTGCTACTGCTACTACCAATGTTACGACGGCAACTACTGCTGCTACTACTACCACTACAATGACTGCCACTACAGTGACTTCTTCTACCACTATTACTACTACTACTGCTACTTTTGCTACTGCTGCAACAACTTCTATTGCGACTACTACTAATAGTAATATTACTATTACTACCACTACTACTAATACTACAACTACTACTACCTCTGCTAATACTACTGCTGCTACTACTATTATTATTACTACTATTGTTACTACTGACACTACTGCTACTACAACTACTACTACTCCAACTACAAGTGCTACAGCTGCTACTACTACTACTATTATTGCTACCACTACTACTACTACTGCTACAACTCCTGCTACTACTACTACTACTAATACTAGTACTACTACTACAACTACTGCTGCTGTTGCTACTACTACAACTACTACTACTAGTAATACTTCTGCTGCTGCTGTTGCTGCTACTACGACTACTACTGCTACAGCTATAGCTACTACTATGGCTATTACTACTGCTTATACAACAACAACTACTAGTACTACTACTACGACTATTAGTACTACTACGACTACTAATCCTGCTGCTGCTCTGACAACTACTGCTACTACCATTACAATTACTATCGCTACTACTACTGCTACTACTACTGCCACTGCAACTATTACTTTAGTTACTACTAATACTACTTCTAGTACTAATACTACTACTCCTTCTACCGCTATAATTATTGCCACTACCACTACTGCTACTACAACTATTACTACTACATCCCCTACATCCACTATGTTTGCAACTACTACTACCATGGTTACTACTGGTTCTTAAGGAACAACAACTACTCCTACTACCACGACTACTGCTACTGGTACTACTACTACTACTACTACTACTACTACTACTACTACTACTGTTACTTGTACTATAGCTACCACTACTACTACTACAACTACTACTACGACTACTACTAGTGTGGCTACTATTGCTACTACTGCTAATACTACTACTACTGTTACTACTACTACAGCTACCACTAATAGTACTACAACTACTACTACGACTACTACTAGTACTACTACTACAACTACTACTACTGCTGCTACTACTACTACTACTCCTACTATGAGTACATCCCCTATTACTACTACTAAGACTACTGCAACTACTACTACTACTACTACACCAACCACAACTAATACTATTACTTAAAGTACTACTACGATTACTACTGATACTACTACAATTAATACTACTACTATTTTTTCAATGACTACTATTGCTACTTATACTACTGCTTTTAATATTTCTACTTCTACTAGTACTAATGTTGCTGCTGCTATCGTCAATTCGGATACTACTCCTGCTACTACTAATAATGTTGCTACTATTATTGCTACTACTACTGCTACTACTGCTGCTACGACTACTACTATGGCTATGAGTGCTGCTGCTACATCTACTACTACGACAACTACTACTGCAACTGCTACTACAACTATAGCTACTACTACTACCATTACTACTACTACTAATACTATTACTACTACTACAACTACTACTTCTGTGGCTACTACTACTACATCTGCTGAGACTACTACTATTGTTACTATTACTACTACTACTGCAACGACTACTATGGCTACTTCCACTATTGCTACTCCTACTACTGCTACTACTACTCCTACTACTCCTACTTCTGCTACTACTACGATTGCTACTAGTATTGCTACTACTGCTACTACTAATACTGCTACGACTTCTATTGCTGCTACTTTTCCTACTCCTACTATTGCAGCTAGTACTTCTACTACTACTACTACTACTACTAACTACTACTATTATTGCTGCTACTACTGGTACTGCTGCTGCTACTACTACTAATACCACCACCACCAGCACCACCACGACTACTACTACTACTACTACCTTTACTAAGGTTGCTAGTTCTGCCACTACTACTGCTAGTATCGCAACAGCTACTGCTACTACTTCCCACTATGACTGTTGCTACTCCTACTAAGAAAATGAATATTGTCACTACTACTTCTTCTACAACTGTAGCTACTACCATTGCTACTTCTACTTCTACTACTACTACTACTACTACTACTACTACTACTACTACTACTACTACTACTACTACTACTACTACTACTACTACTACTACTACTACTACTACTACTACAACAACTACTATTGCTGCAACAATTGCAACTATTGCTACTACTTCCACTACTACTATTGCTACCGCTCCTGCTGCAACTTCTAATATTGCTGCTACTACTACTACTAGTGTCATGGTTGCTACTACTACTTCTACTACTACTACTACTGCTACTACTACTACTACTTCTACCACCACTACTACTACTTCTACTATTATTACTTCTACTGCTACTAATGGTACAACTTCTGCAACTACTGTTACTATAACTACGTCAACAACAACAACAACTACTACTACTTCTCCAACAACTACTCCTACTGCTACTGCTACTACTGCAACAACTACTACAACTACTAATATTACAACAACAGCAACTACTACTACGTCTACTATGGCAGCTGCTACTTCTACTACTATTGCTACTGCTACTACTACCACATCTACTATTATAGCTACTACTACTGCTACTACTACTACTACTGTTATTGCTACTCTAACTACTTTTCATCCTACTATAGCTACTACTGCTACTACTACTATTACAACTACTACTACACCTACTACTGCTACTGCTAGTAGTAATAATATTCCTTGGACTACTGCAACTACTGCCGCTGCTACCACTATTACTGCTGCAACTGCTACTACTACTATTGCTACTGCAGCTACGACTCATACTACTACTCCTACTGCTACTACGGTTGATACTACTACTACTACTGCTACTAAGATTGCTACTGCTGCTACTACTGCTGCAACTATTACTGCTACTACTAATACTACTACTACTACTCCTACTATCTCTGCTACTGTAGCTACAACACTATAATGACTATTACTAATAAAACTACAACTGCTACCACTTCTACTACTACAATTACTACTACTTCTGTTAATACTATTGCTACTACAAATGCCGCTTCCACCACTACTACTACTACTACTGACACTACTGCTTCTGCTACTACTACCGACACTATTGCTTCTACTAATACTATTACTCCTACTACTACTGCTACAGCTGCTACTACTACTACTACTACTGCTACTACTACTGCTACTATTACAACTACTAGCACTACTGCTACTAGTACTACTACAGCTGCTACTACTACTGTTAATTCTATATCTACTGCTTTGACAATTGCTACTATTGATGCAACTACTACTATGGCTACTACTACTGCTACTACTACTACTTCTGCTCGTACTACTCCTTCTACTATTGCTGCTACTAGTATTACTCCTACTACAACTAATGTTGCTGCTGTTTCGACAACTGCAGCTACAACTACCTTTGCTACCACAACTAGTACTTCAACTACTACTACCGTTACCACTACTGCTACTACTATTGCTACTTCTACTACATCTACTGCTGCTGCTTATGCTGCTACTACGGCTACTACCACAGTTGCTACTGCTAATGCTACTCCTACTACTTCTACTCTAACTATTGCTACTACTATTATTACAATTACTACCGCTACTAACACTGCTACTACTACTGCTACTACAACTACTACATACGTTACTACTAATGCTACTACTCCTACTACTACTAAATTTCTACTATTGCTATTGCTACAATAGCTACTACTACTATTTTTCCTAGTTCTACTACTTCTACCACTACTATAGCTATGACTACTACTAATTATACAACTACTAGTACTACTGCCACCACGACTACTACTACAGTTACTAAAACTACTACTACTATTACGAATACAACAATAACAACTGCTACTACTACTGTTGTTGCTGCCGCTGCGGCTGCTACTACTCCTACTACTACTACTAATACTACTACCAGTATTACTACTTCTACTGCTCCAACATCTACTACTACTACTCCTCCTCCTCCTCCTTCTACTACTACTACTACTACTACAACTACTCCTATAACTACTGCAACTACTACTGCTACTGCTTGTACCATTGCTACTGCTACCACACGTACAACTACTACTACTATTATTAGTACTACCACAACTACATCTACTGCATCTACTACAACAACAACTATAAGTACTAGTACTACTACTACCACTACTACTACAGTTACTACTACAGCGACTACTGCTACTACTACTACTATTACTACTGCTACTGCTACTCCAACTACTTCTCAAACTACTACATTTGCAGCTACTGTAGCTATTACTGCTTCTACTATCTCTGCTACCACTGCTACTATTACGACTGCTGCTACAACAATGACTGCTACTGCTGCTGCTGCTGCTAGTATGACAACTACTGCTAAATACTATTACCATTACCCCTACTGCCACAACTACTACAACCACAACTACTTCTGTCAAAACTATTGCTGCTACTACTACTACTACTACTGACACTACTGTTGCTGCAACTACTACTACTACTACGAGTTCTACTTCTACTACAACTACTACTACAACTACTACAACAACTACTAGTAATACTACTACTACAACTTCTACAGCTACTGCTACTGGACTACTACTACTGCTGCTACTACTACTACTACAACTACTACTACTAATGCTGCTACTGCTACTGCTATTATGACGGATACTACAACTAATACCATAATTACTACCGCTACTACTATTGCCACTACTACTACAACTACAACTAGAACTTCGATTACAACTAATAATACTTCTACTACTAATACTACAACCATTGCTACTTCTACTGCTGCTACTGCTACTACTACTACTGTTGTTGCTGCTGTTGCTCCTGCTACTACTCTACTACTACTGCTGCTATTACTAATGCTACTACTACTAATAACACAATTACTACTGCTACTACTACTGCTACTACTATTGCTACTACAACTACTACTTTGGTTACTAGTAATAATAGTTCAACTACTAATACTATTAATTCTATGACTACAACCATTACTACAACAACTGCTGCTACAACTATTACTACTACTTCTCCTACTTCGACTACTTCTGCCACTACTACTTCTACGGCTACTACTGCTTTTACAACAACAACTACTACTATTGCTACCATGACTACTACTATTTCTACTACTACTACTACTACTGCTACTGCTGCTAATACTACAAATACTGCTACTAGTACTACTACTTCTATAGCTCCTATAGCTACTACTACTTCTCCTCCTCCTCATCCTACTACTACTACAACTACCGCAACTACTGCTGCAACTACTTCTACTGTTGCTACTACTTCCACTCCTCCTCCTCCTACTACTACTATTACTACTACAACAACAACTAGTACTACTACTACAATTACTATTGCAACTATGAGTACTACTACTGCTGCTACTATTGCTGCTACTGTGACAATAGCGACTACGACTATTGCTTCTGCACTACTACTTCTATGGCCACTACTACTACTGCTGCTGCTACAAGTACTACTATTACTACTTCTGCTACTACCGCTTCTACCGCTACAACCATTACCACTACTACTAGTCCTACTACTACATTTGCTATAACTCCTACTTTTCCTACTACTACTAGTACCGTAAAGACTACAACTATGACTACTATTGTGACCACTGCTACTACTATTGCTACTAATACTTCTTCTACTACTACATCTGTTGCTACTACTACAACTATTACAACTACTTCTCATATTACCACTAATTCAACTACTACTACTACTACTACTACAACTAGTACTACTGCTAATGCTGCTGCTACAACTGCTACTACGGGTACAACAACAACAACTGCTGCTACTGCTACTACAACTAGTACTACTGCTAGTGCTGCTGCGGGCACTACAACTACAACTGCTGCTACTACTACTATTACTGCTCCTATTGCGCTTGCTGATACAACAACTACTACAACTACTACTCCAACTGCTATTACAACTACTACTACCGCTGCTATTACTGCCACTACCGACACTCCAGCTACTACAACAACAACTACTACTGCTATACCTACTCTAACTAGTACTATTAATGCTACTATTACTACTAGTGTACGCCTACTACTACTACTATTACTTGTCCTACTACTATTACTACTACTACTACTATGACTACTAACACTACTTCTACTACTACTACTACTATTTCTACAAGTATTGCTATTTCTGCTACTGTTGTTGATGTTGTTGCTACTACGATTACTACTACTACTGCTACTACTATTTTGCCAGTACTACTGGTACGACTGCTGCTATGATACTACTATGGCTACGAGTGTTGCAGCTACATCTATTACTACTACAAAAACTACTGCTACGACTACTACTACTATTGCTACTATTACTACTACTACTACTACTACTACTACTTCTACATCTACTGCGGCTACTATGACCACTACTACTAGTACTACAACTATGTTTACAACTTCCACTACTAGTTTTACTACTGCTCTAACTACTGCTGCTGCTGCTACTACTACTACTACTACTACTACCACTTCTGCTATTGTTGCTGCTGCAACAGCTACTACTATTACAACTACTATAGCTACTACTATTGCTACGAATACAACTGCTACACACTACAACTACTGCAACTACTGCTACTACTAACTACTACTACTACTAGTACTACTGCTACTGCTACTACTACTACTACTACTACTACAACTGCTACAGCTGATACTACTACCATTGCTTCTACTGCTACTGCCACTGCTTCTACTACTACTTCAACTACTATCACTACTGCCGCTATGCCACTACTAATACTACTGCTGCTGCTACTACTACTGCTACTACAACAGCTGCTACTACCGCCACTATTACAACAACTGCTACTACCACTGCTACTACTACTACTGCTGCTGCTACTTCAGATATGGCTGCTACTACTAATACTACTACTGCTACTACAGCTTCTACTGCTATTGCTTGTACTACTACTTAAAAAATTGCAGCTACTGCTATTAGTACTACAACTACCACTACTTCTACGACTACTGCTACCGCTCAAACTACCACTTCTCATACTACTACTAATACTGCTACTACAAATGCTTCTTCTACTACCGCTACTACTACACCTATTGCAACTGCTAGGTCTACTGCTATATCTATTACTACTTCTACTACTACTCTTGCTAAAAGAACTACTAATACTATTGATACTGCTACTGCTTCTACTTCTACTAATACTAGCACGACTACTACTACTACTACTATTACTACTCCTACTGTTATTATTGCTACTTCTGCTACTGCCACTTCTACTACTACTACTATTGCTACTACTACTGCTGCTACTCCTACTAATGCCACTGCTACAACCACTACTGCTGCAACTGCTACACCTGCTACTACTACCACTGCTACAACAGTTTATACTACTACTACCGCTACTATTACTAATACTAATACTTCTGCTACTATTGCTGCTGCTACCACTACTACTACTATAACCAATTCTACTTGTTCCGCTACTACTAAGACTACCACTACTATTTCGACTTGTACTAGTACTACTACTGCTACTACTACTAATACTACCACTACTACAACTACAATTGCTACCACTACTCCTATTACTACTAGCACTACTATTGCCACTATTGCCACCACCACTACTACTACTACACCAGCTACTTATGACACTACTACCATTACTACCACTACTATTACTACTATTGCTACTATAGCGACTACTACTAAAACAACTACTACTGCTACTACTGCTACTACAGCTACTGCTACTACTACAAATGCAGCGAATATTGCTACTGATGTACAACTTTAATTACAACTAGTACTCTTACTCTTAGTACTACTAATGCTACTGCTACTATTGCTAAAGCAACAACTACTACTTCCACTGTGACTACTATTACTACCACTACTACTACTATTGCTACTGCTACTATTCCTACCACAACTACTACTACTAGTGCAATTTCTACTACTAGCACCACCACCACCACCACCACCACCACCACTACTACTACTACTACTACTACTACTACTACTACTACTACTACTACTATTACTATTATTACTATTACTATTACTAGTACTGCTACCTCTACTACTACTACAACTTCTCCTACAATAACAACCACTATTACTGCTACTACAACTTCTCCTCCTACTACTACTACTCCAACTACCACTAGTGGTACTTCTACTTCAGCTACTACTACTACTACTATAACAACTACTACCACTACAACTACTACTACAACTTCTACTACGGCCGGTACTACAACATGAACTACAATTGCTACTGCCACTACTACTACTACTACTACTACAACTACTACAGTACTACTACTACTTCGACTACTACTGCTACTACTACTACTACTACCAGTACTGCTGCAACGACAAATACAACAACTACTACTCCTCCTCATGCTACTACTACTACTACTACAACAACTACTGCTACTACTCCTGCTACTACTAGTACTACTACTATGACTACTACTACTACCTCAGCTACTACTACTACTTTTTCTTCTGCTGCTATAGCTGGTACCACTAATATTGCTACTACTGCTACTGCTACTAATAGTAGTTCTAGCCACAGCAACTGCAGTAGAAGAAGTAGAAGTAGTAGTGGTATTCATAGTAGTAGTAGTAGTAGAAGTGGAAGGAGTAGTAGTAGTAGCAGTTATACTATTGGTAATGTTGTAGTAGTAGTTGTAGGAGCAGTAGTAGCAGTTGGAGCAGTCGTAATTGTAGTAGAAATAGCAGTAGTAGTAATGGTGGTAGTAATAGTAGTAGGAGCAAAAGTAGCAGTTGGTGTAGTTGTAATAGTAGTAGAAGTAGTAGTTGCCGCAGTAGTAGTAGTAGTAGGAGCGTAGTGGTAGTAGTAGTAGTTCGAGTACTAAGCGTAGAAGTTCTAGTAGCCATAGGCATAGTACTAGTAGCAGTAGAAGTAGTAGTAATTGTAGTCGTAGATGTAGCACGACTACTACTTCTACTGCTAATACTAAGACTACTACTATTGCTACTACTTCTACTATGACTTTAACTTCTAGTACGAGTACAATTGCTACGACTACTCCTCCTCCCACTACTGGTACTTCTACTATTAATACTAGCACTATTACTGCTCCTCCTATACTACTACTACTAATACTACTACTACTCCTACTACAACTCCTTGCACTAACTACTACTACAACTACTACTACAATTTCTACTACTACTACTAGTACTCTTCCAACCCCTACTCCCACTACTGCTACTATTGCTACTACTACTTCTACTATAACTCCTACTCCAACTCATACAGCTACTATAACTCCAACTACTACTACTCTTATTACTACTTCTATTTCTACTCCTCCTACAACTAACTACTTGTACTAGTACTACTACGACTACTACTACTACAACTACTACTATTACCACTACTCCTACAACTACTACTACAAATACTACTGCTACTATAGCTCCTACTCCAACTCATACGGCTACTATAACTCCAACTACTACTACTCTTATTACTACTTCTATTTCTACTCCTCCTACAACTGCAACTACTAGTACTAGTACTACTATGACTACTACTCTACAACTACTACTATTACCACTATTCCAACTACTACTACAAATACTACTGCTACTACTATTACTACTACTACAACAACAACAACAACTACTACTAGTACAGCTACTACAGCCACGAGTTCTGCTACTACTACTACTACCACTACGACTCCTACTACAACTACTACTACTTCTGCTACTAATACTACTACTTCTACTACTATACTACTACTACTACAACAACAACAACAACAACAACTACTACTACTACTACTACCACTACGACTACTACTACTATTACTACTACTACCACCACCACTGCTACTACTACTAGTACTTCTACAACTAGTACAATTGCTACCGCTACTACTCCTACTACTGGCACTACCTGTACTAATATTAGCACTGCTACTACTCTTACTACTACTACTATAGCTACTCCAACTCCTACAACCACTACTACTACTACTACTACTATTATTGCTACTGCTACAATACTACCACTATTTCTAATAATCCTACTACTATGACCACTACTACTACTGCTATTGTTGCTTACACTGTTGCAACTACTACTACTCCAACTCCTTCAACCCCAACTCCTACCGCTACTACTACTCTTACTGCTTTTACTACTCCTACAGCAACTACTACTAGTCCTACGACTAATACTACTACTCCTCCTCCTACTACTACTACTACAACTGCAACATCTACTACAACTATTACTAGCAGTAGTAGTAGTACTACCACCACTACAACAACTACTACTATTACTACCACTCCAACTCCAATTCCTACTCCAACTACCACTACTAATATTACTACTACTACTCCCACTACTACTACTACAACTACTACTGCCACTGCCAATATTCCAACTAGTACTACTCCTACCCCCAACTACTGCTATTACTGCCACTAGTACTACTATTACAACAACTACTTCTACTACTACTACCACTAGAACTACAACTACTACTATTCCTCATCTTACTGCTACTACCACTACTATTGGTACTACTACTACTACCACCACCACCACCACTACTACTACTGCTAGTACTGCTCCAACTGCTACTATTGCAACTACTACTATTATTACTATTGATCCTGTCACTCTTGCTACTACTGCTACTAGTATTCGTACTTCTACTACTGCTACTACTACTACTACGACTATACCGCTACTATTTCTACTACTAATATTACTACTAAGTCTACTACATCTGCTACAACTACTACTACCAGTATTACTGCTTTTGCCACAACTGCTATTGCTGCTACTTCTTCTATTCAACTGCACGTATAATAACATGACTACTACTGCTACATCTACTACAACTACTTTTGCTACTTTCGCTACTACTACTACTACTACAGCTGCTACTACTACTATGACTACTACAACTACGAGTACTACTGCTACGATGACTACTATAACAACAACTACAACTACTACTGCTACTACTTCTCCTACAATAACCAATAGTACTACTTCTCCCACTACTACTACTACTGGTACAACTACTTGTAATGCTACTAATGCTACTACTAGTAGCATAACTTCTCACACTGCTACGACTACTTCTACACTGACTACTGCTACTACTACTATTGCTGCTATTGCTACGACTTTCGCTACCAGTACTACTTCTCATAATACTACTACTGCTGCTTCAACTACTTCTACTCTGACTATTGCTGCAGCTGCTATTGCTTTCGCTACCAGTACTACTTCTCATAATACTACTACTACTGCTACTACTTCTGCTAATACTACACAACTACTACTATGCTTACTACTACGGCAACTACTACTTCTACTACTATTGCTACTACTACCCCAGCTACTACTACTACTACAACTACTGCTACTTCTACTATTTCTACTACTACTGCTACTACTACTGTTGCTGCTGCTTCTACTACTTCAACTACTACTATTGCTACTACTCATACTATTGTTGCTGCTAGTACTGCCACTACCACTACAACTGGTTCAACTGCTACTACAGCTATAACAACAACAACTACTACTGCTACTATGGCAACTACTAAAACTGCCACAACTGATGCAATTGCTACAACAACTACTACTACTAATCACACTACTACTACTCCTCCTGCTACTACTACTAATCCAACTCCTACTACTACTACTACTAATACAACAACTACTTCCGCTACTGCTATACTTACTACCGCTACTACTGCTACTACTTCTTCTTCTCGTACTACTACTATTAATGCTACAAGTACTGCTACTACTATCGCTACCATTACTACTACTACTACTACTGCTACAACTACAGCTACAATGACTACTGCTATTGCCACTACTACTGCTACTACTACTACTACTATTATAGTTTCTGCTACTACTACTACCGCAACTATAACAAGAACTAGTACTACTGCTGCTACTACTACAAATACTAATACTGCTACCGCCACTACTTCTACTACTACTAGTGCTTCTCCTAATACTATTACTACTGCTATTAATACTACTCCTACTAATACTTCTACTCCAACTAACAATACCTGTTCTACTACTAATACTACAAGTATGAGTATTACTACTAATACTACTACTACTATTACAACAACTTCTACTAGTATTACTACAACTACTACTATTGCAACTACTTCTCCTACTGCTACAGCTGCTACCACTACTTCGACTACTACTACTGCTGCTACTTCTACTATAAATTCTACTACTAGTACTTCTACTTCTGCTACAAGTACTACGACAGCAAAAATATTACTACTTCTACTAGTACTACTACTATAACAACAAATACTACTTCTACTGCTACTTCTCCTATAACAACAATAACTACTAAAACTACTACTTCTACTACTACTACTGCTACTGCTACTAGTACTACGACAACAACAACAACAACAACAACTACTACTACTACTACTACAAGAACAACAACTACAACTACTACTACTACTAATATGACTACTACAAATGCTATTGCCACTACTACTACTATTGCTACGACTTCTCAAATTACAACAACTACTATTGCTACTACTACTTCCATGACTACTACTACTACTATGACTACTATTACTTCTATGACTATTGCTTCTGCTACGACTACAACAACCACCACTACTGCTGCCACAGCTACTACTACTACTGCTACAACTACAACTACTACTCCAACAACTACGGCCACTGCGGCCGCTACTTCTACTACAACTATTGCTGCTCTTGCTACTGTTGCCACTACTACTTATAATTCTACCACAACTACTACTACGACTGTTACTGCTGCTCTTGCTACTGTTGCTACTACTACTTCTAATTCTACTACAACTACTACTACGACTGCTGCTGCTACTATTGTCGCTATTGCTACTAGTGCTACTACTTCTACTTCTCCTACTAATGCTACTATAGTAACCACTATTACTGCTACTACTACTCCTATTAATACTACTACTGCTACTGCTGCTGCTACTACAATTCCTACAACTCTCACTACTACTATAGCTACTGCTATTGCTACTACAGCTACAAGTACTACTACTACAATTACTATTACAACTACTACTACTGCAATTGCTACTGCTACTACTCATACTACTACAATAGCCACTATTACTACTGCTGTGATTGTTGCTACTATTGCAACAACTATAGCTACTGCTACTACAACTAGTGCTACTGCTACTACTCTTGCTACTATTACTACCACTACTAATGCTGCTACTACTAGTACTAGTACTACTACTGCTACTACTACAACTACTACAACAACAACAATAACAACAACAACAACAACAACAACTACTACTACTATTGTGGCTACTAATACTACAACTACTACTACTATTGTTGTTGTTATTGCTGCTACTACTACTACTACTACTACTACTGTTGTTGTTGTTGTTGCTACCACTATGACTACTACTATGACTTCTCCTATTACTATTAATACTGCTACTGCTTCGACTGCAGCTGCCTCTACTACTGCTACTATTGCTACTACTACTACTACCATTTCTACTTCTAACACTATTATTACTACTATTGCTACTGCTGCTACTACAACTATTGTAACAAATGAAGCTACTAATGGTTCTAATACTACTGTTACTACTACTACTACTTCTTCTACAACTACTTTTACAAATACTGCTATAACTACAACTACAGCTAGTGCTACTACTAATACTTCTCCAACTACTATTACTACTACTACTACTTCTGTTACTACTACTACCACTACTACAACTACTACTACAACTACGACTACTACTACTACTACTAGTACTTCTACTATTATTGCTGCTACACTACCACTACTACTTCTACCACTCTGCTATGACTTCAACAATTGCTACTATTGCTACTACAACTACTACTGCAATCACTGCTATGACTGCTACTGCTACTAAACAACTATTACTACTACAACAACTACTACCACTGCCACTACTGCAACTGCTGCAAGTACTACTTGTACTAGTATTACTGCTACTACTACAGCTGCTACCACTGCTGCTACTACTACTCCTACTACTGCTACCACTACTACAACAACAACAACAACAACAAAAACTACTACTATTACTACCACTACTACTGCTACTATTACTACTACTGCTACTACTACAACTACTACAACTACAACCACAACTGCCGCTACTCATACTCCAACTACTACAGCTACTACAACTACTTATACTTCTACTGCTGCTACTACTACTACTGCTACTGCTGCTGCTTCTACCGCTCCTTCTATTACTACCACTCCTACTTCTACTAGTTCGAAAACTGCTTCTACTTCTTATACTCCTTCTACTACTACTACTCCTCCTCCTCCTCCTCCTCCTACTACTTCTACTACTACAACTAATATTGCGCCTATTGCTATTGCCATTACTACTTCTACTACTACTAATAACACTACTACTGCTGTTGCTATAAATTCTAGTACTGCAATGGTTGCTACGACTAATACTAGTACTTATACTATGACTACAACTACAACTACTACTAATACAACAACAACTACTACTACTGCTACTCCTACAACTACAACAACTACTACTATTACTATTACTAGAACTACTACTACTACGACTACTACTGCTATTAGTACAATGACTACTATTTCCACTACTACTACTACTACTACTTGTTCAACTACAACTACTGCTATTACAATTATACTGCTACTAATACTACTACTACTTCTCCTCCTACTACTACTTTTGCAACTACTACTGCTACTACTATTGCTATTAATACACCAAATACTACTGCGACTCCAACTACGGCTACTACTACTACAACTACAACTGCAACTTCTACTACTACTATAACTACTACTGCTGCTATGACTACTACAACTACTACTCATAGTTCAACTACTACTGCTAATACTACTACCACTACAGCTACTACTACAGTTGCTACTACGACTACAACTATTACTATTGCTGCTACTACTACTATTGCTGCTGCTACTACTACTACCACTACCACTGCTACTACTAGTACTACTAATGTAGCTACTATTGCTGGTACTGCTACTATTTATTGTCCTAGTACTACTACTTCTGGTACTACTACTGCTACTACTATTACTACTACTACTACTACTACAGTTATTGTCGCTATAATGACTAATGCGACCCCTACTACTACTATTACTATTACTGCTGCTACACCCACTAAAACTACTATTGCTACTACTACTTTGGTGCTACTTGTATTACTACTACTATTACAACTACTACAACTACTGCTGCTACCACCACTACTTCTACTTCTACTACTACTTCTACTATGGCTACTTCAACTAATGCTACTACGATCGCTAGTGTAGCGGTAGTTGCTGCTGCGGCTACTGCTACTTCTACTCCTGCCGCAACTTCTACTACTACTACTTCTACTACTACTACAACAACAACTACTACTACGATTGTTGCTGCTACTACTACAACTACAACTACTTATCCTACTCCTAAAACAACTGTTACTACTACTGGTACTACCACTAATGCTACTAGTACTGCAACCACTATGACTACTATAACAACTATTGCTACTATCGCTACTACTGCTACTTCTACTACCAATATAACAACAATTGCTACTTCTACTACAACTGCTACTACTAGTACTACTATCAAAACGAATACTACTAATGCTACTGCCGCTACTACGACTTCATCTGCCACTATTACTGCTACTATTACAACTTTTACTAGTTCTACTATGGCTGCTATTACTACCACTATAACTATGACTCATGCTGCTACTACTTCGACTACTAGTACTACTTCCACTACTTCAACTACTATTACTGCTGCTACAGCTACTACCGCTGCTGCTGCTACTGCTGCTATTCCTTGTACTACTACTCCTACAACCACTGCTACTGCTACTACTATTGCTTCTACTACTACTGGTTCATATAGTACAACTATTACTACTACCAAGTCTACTGCAATAATGACTTCTAATACTCCTACAACCACAACTACTGCTACATCTACTACAACTACTACAAGTACTGCAACTATTATTGCTACTGCTATAACTACTGCTGCTACTACTATGACTTCTACAACAACAACAACTACTAGCCCAATTACTAAAACTACCACTCCTACTAATACTACAACTACTGCAAATACTACCACTACTACTACTGCTACCACTACTGCAGCTACTTCTGCTACTACTACTACTACTGCTACCACTACTACAACAACAACAACTACTAATACTACTATTTCTGCTACTACTACTTTAACTACTAATACCACTACCACTACCACTACTATTGCTACTGTGGTTGTTGCTGCTGCTACAACAACTACTGCGACTTGTCCAACTACTACGACCACTGCTACTACTACTATGGCGACTTCTACTTCTTCGACTGCTACACCTACTTCATCTACGACTATCACCACTACAACTACCACTAGAACAACTGCTATTACTCCATCTAGTGCGAGTATGGCTACTACTACTTTTACTAGTAATGCTACTACTACTACTACTTCTACTACTGCTGCTGCTGCTACTACTACTACTATGGCGACTACTACTTCTTCGACTGCTACACCTACTTTATCTACTACTATCACCACTACAACTACCACTAGAACAACTGCTATTACTCCATCTAGTGCGGGTACGGCTACTACTACTTTTACTAGTAATGCTGCTACTACTACTATTGCTACTACTGCTACTAGAGCTATGGCTACTACAATTGCTACACTTACTAATACTACTTCTACTTCTACTACTACTATTACTACTACTTTAGCTACTAGTACTATTACAACAACAACTACTACAACCGCTACTCCTCCTCCTCCCCCTGTTGTTACTACTACTACTACTCCTCCTCCTCCTCCTCCTCCGCCTGCTGCTGTTACTACTACTACTACTACTACTACTATCACTACCACTACGGTTACTACTGCTACTACTACTGCAACTACTACTAGTACTACTATTACAACTAATACTACTACCACTGCTACAATAGCTACTACTACTACTACGACTACTACTATTACTACTTCTACGACTACCACCACTCCTCCTACTACTACCACTACACTTCTCCATCTACTACTGCTACTGCTACTACTGCTGCTGCTGCAACTACTACTACTGCTACTACTACTACTACTACTACTACTTCTACCATAGCTATTGCTACAACGACTAGCACTACTACAGCTGCTGCTGCTATTGCTACTCCAACGACTTCTACAATATCTCCGAATACTACTAATGCTGCTGCTGCTGCTACTACTGCTACTACTACTTCTCCAACTACTATTACCACTACTACTACTACTGCTACTCCAACTGACACTATTACTGCTGCTACTACTAGTATTACTACTACTACCTCTATTCCTACAACTACTACTACAACTATACTTCTCATTCTTTTACTACTACTACAACTATTACTGCTACGACTGCTACTACCACTGCTTCAACAACTATGGGCACTACTACTGCTACAACTTCTAATGCTACTTCTACTACTACTGTTGCTACTACTACTGCTACTGCTACTACTGTCAGTACTACAACTACAACAACTACTAGTACTACTATCGCTACTACTGCCACTACTGCTACCACTAATTTGACAACCACTAAAATTACTACTACTACTACTACTACTACTACTGTTGCTACAATAACAACAACAATTACTACTACTTCTACTACTACTACTACTACTACTACTACTATTTCTACTACTACTACTTTTACTACTAACACTACTACCACAACCACTACTACTACTACTGTGGCTGTTGCTACTGCTGCTACTACTATTGCGACTTGTCCAACTACTACGACTACAGCTACTACTAATATGGCTGCTGCTACTACTTCTACTGCTACAGCTACTTCATCTACTACTACCACTACTACAACTACCACTAGAACAACTACTATTACTCCCTCTATTGCTGGTACAGCTATTACTACTTTTACAAGTAATGCTGCTAGTACTACTATTGCTACTACTGCTACTACTACTACTACTACTGCTACTACTGCTACTACAGCTACTGCTACTACAACTGCTACACATACTACTACTACTACTACAACTACTATTACTACTACTGCTACTACTACTATCACTATTACTATAGCCACTAGTATTTTTACAACAACAACAACTACTGCTGCTACTCCTGCTGCTGCTACGGTTACTACTACTACTGCTACTATCACTACCACTGCTGCTACTACTACTAGTACGGTTGGTACTACTAGTAGTACTTCAGCTACAACTACCATTGCTACTGCTGCTACAATAGCTACTACTACTACTACTACTTCTTCTTCTTCTACAACTACCACCACTCCTCCTAGGACTACTTCCACAACTACTTCTCCAACTACTACTGCTACTACTATTACTACTACTTCACTACAGCTACTGCTACAATGGCTAGTACTATTACAATTGCTACTACTGCTGCTGTTGCTGCTACTCCGACTATGGGCACCACTACTACTACAACTACTAATGCTATGACAAATACTGTGACTACTGCTACTTCTACTACTACTACTACTGTTGCTACTCCTGCTACTGCTACTATTGCCACTACTACAACAACAACTACTAGCACTACTACCGCTACTACTGCCACTACTGCTACCACTAATTTGACCATAATTAAAATGACTACTACTACTTCTACTACTATTGCTACTACTGGTACTGTTGCTACAACAACAACTACTACTACTACAACAACTACTACCACTACTCCTATGACTACTACTATTGCTACAGCTACAGCTACTGCTACGCAACTTCTACTAGTGCTACTACTACTACTACTACTGCTACCACAACTTCTGCAACTGCCACTACTAGCACGAATATTACTGCTACTACTTCTTTTGCTTCCTCTTGATATTACCACTACTTGTCTTACTGCTGTTAGTACTGCTACCACCTCTGCTACTACTACAACTGCTGCTCCAACTAATACTATGGCTGCTCCTACAACCACTGCTACAAATAGTATTGCTACTTTGGCCATTAATACTACTGCTACTACTACTACCACTACTACTACTACTTCTACAACTATTGCTACTACTACTACTATGACTACTACTGCTACTACTGCTACGACTGCTACTACGGCTACTTCAGCTAGTACAACTACTATTGCTACGATTGCTACCACTAAAATGACACCTACTTCTGCTACTAATGCTACTACTGTACTATTATAACTACTACTATCGCTCCTACTGCTACTTTTGCTACAACTACTGCTATTAATACAATAATTGCTATAACTACTACTACTTTTGCCACAAATGCTACTAGTACTATTGCACCTACGACTACAGCTACTACTTCTACTACTGTTACTATTACACAACAAATTCAACTACTACTACCAATACTACTATTATGATTTCTACTACTAGTACTTCACCTACTACTACTACTCCTACTAATACTATTGGCACTATTACTATTACTACTACTAATACTATCAGCACTACTACTACTACGACTATTGCTGCTACTACTACTGCTACTACTGTTGCTACAACCACTAATACTACTAGAACAACTACTACTACTACTAATACTTCTACTACTACTACTACTGCTACGACGACTACTACTACAATTGCAACTACTGATACTACTACTATTACTACTACTAATACTACTTCTATTGCTACAACTATTGCTACTACTACTAGTACCACTACTACTATTCCTTCTGCCACTACTACTACTCCTTCTGCCGCTACTACTACTCCTTCTGCCACTACTACTACTTCTTCTTCTACTATTGCCACTACTAGTACTTTTGCTACTACTACTGCTACTAATGCTACAACTACTGCTACTCCTACTGCTACTAGTGAGACTACTACTACCACTACTTTTACAACCACAACAACTACTGCTACTACACCTACAGCTGCTACTACTGCTACTACTACTACTTTAGCTACTACTATGGCTACTACAGCTACTACTACAACTGCTATAACAACTACAACGTTTGCTACTATTTCCATAACTGCTACTACCGCAACAACAGCTACTATTGCTACTGCTTCTATAACAACAACTACTACTGCTACAACGACTATTTCTACTGCTACTACTAGTACTACTACTATAAGTACTACAAGTACTACTAATGCTATTACAACTACTTCTCGTACAACAACAACAACCACTACTACTACTACTTCTTATACTACTACTACAACTACTTCTACAACTACTAATACTGCGATCACATTTACTACTATATTGCTACTACTACTCCTACTGCTACTACTATTATTACAACTATCACTATTGGTACTACTACAACTACTAATACTACAGCTAGTATTACTGCTACAGCTACTACTACTACAACAACAACTACTACTACTACTACTACTGCAGCTGCTTCGGCTACTACTACTGCTGCTGCTACAAATACTACTGCTACAAGCTCGACGGCCACATCTACTACTACTACTACCTGTACTACTTGACTACTACTGCTACATCTTCTTCTACTGCTACTACTACTGCTACTCGCACTAATAATACTACTGCTACTACCACAACCAATGCGACTTCAACTACCACTGCTACTACTACTAGTTCTACTACTTCTACAATTATTGCAACTACTGATATTATTACTACTACTACTACTACTAGTACTAAAGCTACTACTGCTATAACTACTCCTACTACTACAACTGCTTCTACTACTACTAGTACTACTACTACTACTATTACTATTACGACAGTTACTATTACTACTACGACAGTTACTATTACTACTACTACTACTACGATATCTACTAATACTCCTACCACAACTATTATAGCTACTACTACTACTATCACTATAGTTGTTGCCACTACTACTGCTAGTATTACTACTACTACTACTACTACTACTTTAACAATAACAACAACTACTACTACTACTACTTTCACTTCTGCAAGTACTTTTATTACTACTACTACTACTACAACTGCTACCAATGCTACTGCTACTGCTGTCACGAAAACTACAATCGGTACCACTACTACGACTGCTACTTCTGCTACTATGGCTGCTACAACAACTACCACTGTTTATAATACTATTACTGCTACTACTACTACTACTACTACTACTACTACTACTACTACTACTACTACTTCTTCTTCTTCTACTACTACCATAACTACAACAACTACTACTACTATTACTACTATGACTATTTCTGCTTGTACTACTACTACTACAATTACTACTACAACTACAAGTTCTACTACTACTACTACTTCTAGTACTACTGCTACTACTACTCTATTACTACTACTACTACTACTACTACAACTACTTCATCTACAGCTGTTACTGCTACTACTTCTGCTGCTGCTATTGCTACCACTACTAGTACTATGACTACTACTACTACTACTACAACTACAATAACAAAAACAATTAATACTACTACTACTATTACTACTACTACTACTATGGCTAAAGTTGCTACTACTGCAACAACTACTGCTGCTACAAGTTCTACTGCAACTACTACGACTGTTGCTACTACTATTACGACTACAGCTGCTGCTACTACTTCAACTACTACTGCCACAACTGCTTTTGCTACAACTACTGCCACTACTACCCCGGCTACCAGCACTATCGCTACTACAACTTCTACTACTACAGCGACAACTATTACCACTACTACTTCTACTACTACTGTTGTTACTACTGATATGGCTATTACTCCAACTACTACTACTATAATTACTACTACAGCTGCTTCCACTACTACTACTATTACTACTACTGCTACTACTCGTACTGGTACTACTGCTGTTAGTAAGACTACTATTATTATTACTACTACTACTACTTCTACTACTACTACTACTACTACTCCTACTACTCCTACTCCTACTACAAGAATGACTACTACTACTATCGCTACTATAACAACTATTACTATGACTACCACTACTGCTACTACTACTACGACTGTTACTACTTGTTCTACTACTGCTACTACTACGGCTGCTGCTACCAAAACTACTACTACAATGTCTACAACTTCTGCTACTGCTGCAAACAAGCTACTGCTGCAATGTTTGCTACAACTTCTACTACTGCTATTACTACTACTACTAGAACTGTTGCTACTACTAGTACTGTTATTACCGCTACTACTACCACTGCTACAACTACTACTACTACTAATACTATAACTTCGGCTAGTACTACTGCTATTGCTATTGCCACTACCAGAACTACTACTAATACTACTACTACAGCTACAACAACTACTCTTGTTGTTGCGGCTACTGCTACTACTGCCACTACTGCTATTATTACAACTTCTACAACTACTATTGCAACTGCTACTGCTGTCACATTTTCGACTGCTACTACTATTTCTACTGCTGCTGCTACTCTACTGTTACTGCTACTTTGATTAGTACTAGTTTTGCGACCAATTTTGCTACTACTATTGCTACTGCTACTACTACTACTACTACTACTACTACTACTACTACTACTACTTCTGTGACTACTTTTGCTACTGCTACTGCTACTAATATTACAACTAATACTATGACTACTACTACTGGTACTACTACAACAACTACAACTACTACTACTACAACAACAATATTACTACTAGCACTGCTACGGCACTGCCACTACTTATATTTCTACTACTGCTACCAAAACTACTACTACTCTGACTACTACTACAACAACTACTGCTGTTGTAATAACTACTACTACTATTGCTACTACCATGGCTACTACTACTGCGACTAGTACTATTGCTACTGCTACTACCATTGTTACTACTATTATTACCACAACAACAACAACTACTGTTACTATTACTATTACTATTACTACTTATATAACGACCACTACTACTCTTACTAGTACTACTACTGCTACTATTGCTCCTAGGACTACTTCTCCCTCTATAGTTACTACAGCTACTACTACTTTTACTACTGCAACTCCTACTACTACTACTACTGCTGCTACTGCTGCTGCTACTATAGCTAGTTTTGCTACTACTGCAACTTTAACATCTACTACTTCTCCTACTGCTAATAATAATACAACTACTAATGCAACTACTATTATTGCTACCACTACTCTGCTACTACCACTACTTCTGCTACTACGGTTGCCGCCACTGCGACTAGTACTATGACTACTACTACTACTACTACTACTACTACTACTATTACTACTACTACTACTATCACTACTGCCGTTGCTACTTCTACTTCTACAACAATAACTACTACTACTATTACTAACACTATCGTTGCTACTGCGGCTACTACTACTACAACAACAACAACTGCTGCTACTACTACAACCACTACATCTTCTACCGCTACTACAACTACGACTATTCCTACTACCGCTACTACTACCACTATTACTACTACTACAACAACAACTACTACTACTACTACTACTACTATTCCTACTGCAACTGCTACTATTTTTAATACTACTATTACAGCTACAACTACTACTACTGCAGCTTCAGCTACTGCTAGTTCTGCTACAACTACAATAGCTACTGTTGCGATTGCTACTGCTCCTACGACTAGTGCTACTAATGCTCCAACTGCTAGTACTCTGACTCCTACTATTGTGGTATTACTACTACTACTTCTCCTATTTCTTTTGCTACTTCCGTTACTACAACAGCTTCTACTAATACTATTATTTATGCTACCACTTCTACCACCACTACTGCAACTACTAATAGTATTACTACTACAACCATTATAACTGGTACTATAGCTACTGCTAGTAACACAACTACTACAGCTACTACTACTACTGCTACTACTACTACTATGACTACCACCACTATTGCTACTACTACAATTGCTTCTACTACTACTAATACTGCTGCTACTCCAGCTACAACTACAACTACTACTGCTACTACTAATGCTACTATTACTACCACTACTACTACTATTATTACTATTACAACTATGACCACTACTACTACTATGAGTACAACTACTGCTACTACTAATACTGCGGCTGCTACAACTTCAATTATTACTACTACTACTAATATTGCTACTACAAGTACTATTGCAATGACCACAACTTTTGCTACTTCTACTGCTACAACGACTACATCTCTTGGTACTACTACTGCAACCGCTACTACAAATACTACAGCTACTACTACTGCGACTTCTGCTACTACTATTACTACTACTACTACTACTACTACTACTACTACTACTGCTGCTGCTACTACTATTGTTACTACTACTACCACTACTATTACTACTACTGCTACAACTACTAATACTACTAGTACTACTCCTACTTCCACAACTCCAACAGCTACTACTACTACTACTACTACTACTTCTGCTACTGCTACGACTACTACTATTGCTATAACTACAACTACTTCTACAATGACTTACACATCTACTCCTTACTACCACCTCTACTCTATAATTCCTTATACTATTGATATTGCGGCTACCGCTACTACAGCTACTACTACTACTTCTACAACAAACTACTACTTCTACCTACTACTACTGCACATATTGATACCACTACTATTACAACTACTACTACTACTGCCCGGACACACTACTATTAGTATGACTACTACAATTGCTACTACTGCTGCGCCTACTATTACCTCTATAATTTCTACTACTATTGCTACGACTGCTACGAGAACTACTACTACTACTACTAGTAATATTATTACTACTACTACAGCTACTGCTACTATTACTACTATTACTACTATTACTACAACTACTATTGCTACAAATACTACTACAGCTACTCCTACTGCTACTACAATTACTACTACTATTACTACTCATTATAATACTACTATAGTTACTACTACAACTACTATTACTATACTTATTGCTACTACTACTACTACTACTACTACAAGAACTGCTACTACTATTTCTACTACTATTACAACTGCTACTACCACTACTAGTATTATTGCTACTACGGCTACTACAGCTACTACTACTATAACTACTATTTCTATAATGACTACTGCTACTACTATAGCTACTTCTGCTACCACTATTGTGGCAACTTCTACTGCTACTACCACCCCCCCACTACTACTACATTCACTACTAATGTTGCTACTACGCTACTACTACTACTAATACTTCTCCCACTACTTCTACTACTGCTACTACCAATACTGCAACTATATTGGTACTGCCTATACTACTACTAGTACTACTTCGGCTACTTTTGCTACAACTACTATTGTTAGTACTACTGGTACTACTACTACTACATCCACTGCCACAACTTCTTTTGCAACAGCTTCTGCTACTACTGCTACAACTTCTATTGTCACTACTACTACTGATACAACAACTACGACTACTACTACTACTTCCTCTACTAGTACTACAACTACTACTATTACTGCTACTACTACTACTACCATTACTACTGCAATAACTACTACAAAAACAGCAACAATAACAACAACAACTACTAGTACTAGTACTCCCGTTACATCTACTTCTACTCCTATAACTACTATTACTTTTACTACTGCTACTATAACTACTACTACGACTTCAGCTACTTCAGCTACTACTGCTACTACTACTACCACCGCTACTACTGCTACATCAGATACTAACGCTGCTACAACTACTACTCTTGCTTCTACTGCTACTTCTATTGCCACTAATACAACTGCTGCTGCTGCTGCTACTACAACCACCTCTACTACTGCTACAAAAGCTACTACTACTACTCCTAATGACAAATACTACTACTACTTAAATTTCTATTGATAATAATCATCATACAACAATTACTACTTCTACTGCTACTGCTGTTGCAACTACTACTAGAACTACAACTACTATTACTACTACAACTACTAATACTTCACCTACTACTACTGCTATTGCTACTACTTCTACTGCCATGACTACCTCTACTACTTCTACTACTTGCACTACTTGTACTACTAGGAGTAGTTTTGCTAATACTAGTACTACAACTACAACCACAACTACTAGTACCACAACAACTACTACTACTACTGCATGTACTTCTGCTACTGCGACTACTATTACTACTATTGTTGCTACTACTAGTGTTGTTGCTACTACTACTACTATTTAAACTGCTGCTGCTGCTGCTATTACAGCAATAGCTACTAATGTTGCTATAACTGTTACTTCCAGTGCTACTAATATTACTATTTCAACAATGACTACTACGACTAATATTGCTGCTGCTACGGTCGCTGCTATAGCGACAACTGTTTCTCCGACTACTACTAATAATACTACTACTACAACTAGTACTACTACACACCACGACATTTACTAATTCTAGTACTACTAATAGTTCTACAACTAGTACTATTACTACTACTACTACTACTACTACAACAACGACTACTACTACTAATACTACAACTCCTATTTTTACTAATAGTACTACTACAAGAAGCTCTGCTGCTACTACTTGAACTACTACTACTACTACTACTGCTACTACTACTACTACAACCTCAATTACTACAACTACTACTACAACTAACGACTACTACTACTGGTACTACTACCACTACAACTATGATGACTCCTAATCCAACGCCTACTCCTACTACTACTTCTATTACTACTAATACTACTACAACAACTACAACTACTACAAGTACTACTATAGCTAGTACAACAACAATAACAACTACTACCACTACTACTGTTACTATCACGACTACCACTACTACTACTCCGATTACAACCACAAACACTACAACTACCACTACTACTACTTCTACTATTACTACTGCTACCACTATTATTATTACTACTACTACTACTACTACTAATACTACTATTACTACTACTACTACTACTAATACTACTACTACTACTACTACTACTATAATGACTACTACAACTGCTACTACTCCTATTGCTACTACTACTGCTTCTGATTCTACTCCTATTACTATTACTACTATGACTACTACTACAATTGCTGTTACTACACCTAATACTACTCCTACTCGTGCTGCAACTACCACAACTACTACCTCTACTACTACAACTACTAATACAACTACCACTAGTACTGCTATTAATCTGACAGCTACTCCTTCTACTACAACTACAACTACTAGAACTACTCCAAAGACTACTAGTACTACCCTTCGACTACTACTCCAACTCCTACACCGATTCCTACTACAACTCCTACTACCAATACGGCTACTACTACTTCTTCCTTTTCATTTACTACTACTACTACTTCTTCTTCTTCTTCTTTTACTACTACTACTACTACATCTACAACAACAACAACAACTACTATTATTGCTACTACTACTACTATGACTACTACTACTACAACAACAACAACAACTACTACTACTACTAAGGGTACTACTACTACTACTACTCCTCCTCCTCCTCCTCCTACTAGTACAACAACTACGGCAACTACTACTAGTACAACAACTACTACAACTACTACTTCTATAGCTTCTACTATTACTACTACTACTATGACTATTACTTCTACTATGACAACTACTAGTACTACTAACACTACTACTACTACAACAACCACTACTACTACTACTTCTACTACCACTGCTACCACTACAACATCTATTATTGCTACCACTACAACTAAAAGTCCTGCTACTACTGTTGCTATTGCAACTACTGCTACCACTACTACTACCATAACTACTACTACTATAACAACAACTACTACTACTACTATAACTACTACTACTAATGTTGCTACTCCTATTACTTCTATTATCACAACTAGCACTACAATTACTACTACTAATAATACAACAACAACAACTACTACTACTACAGCTGCTATTGCTACGACTAATGCTTCTGCTTCTATTGCTATTGCAACATGCACTACCACTAGTATTGCTAACAGCAACTATTGCTACTTCTACTACCACTCCTACTGTTGCTCCTAGTGCTACTACAACTACTACTATAGCTCCAACAACCAATACTATTGCTACTATTACTACTACTTCTACTGTTGTGACCACTACACCTACACCTACTACTATACCTATTAGTACTACCACTACTACTACTACAACAACAACTTCTACTAGTAGTACTACTACTACTCTTACTACTTTTACTATTACAACAACTACTTCTATTACTACTAGTACAACTACTACAACTACTCCAACCACTTCTACTTCTACTACTACTACTACAATTACTCATACTATTAATACTACTACTACTACTACTACTACTACTAATACTACGACTATTACTACTGCTACTACTAGTACCACTACTACAACTCTAACAACTACTACAACAACAACAACAACAACTACTACCACTACTACTACTATTACTACTACTACTACTACAACTACTACTACTACTACTACTAATACTACTACTACTACAACGGCATCTACTACTACTACTTTTGCTGCTACTACTATTACAACTACTACTAATACTAGTACTACTACTACTACTACTACTCCAACCTCTACTACTTCTTCTACTACTACTACAGCTACTCCTACTGTTAATACTACTACTACTACTATTATAACTACTATTACTACTACTAGTACTAGTACTACTACTACTACTACAACAACAACAACAACAACAACAACTACTACTACCACTACAACTTCTCCTATGACTACTA